>JAQIUQ010004071.1:0-404256 GCA_030378365.1 Hybognathus amarus | reverse complement strand
TTACCTTAAATTTACACTTAAAAAACACTTATTTGAGACTCTTAATAGAATGTTAATTTACCAAACAAAGCTTTTCCACAAGATGAGAAAGTTCATATTAATATATTGAAGCTGCACGCCTTTTACCGTTACAGTGAGAGATTTTCTAACCCTGAAACACACAGCCGGAGTAAAGCGCTGACCTTGAGCTAAATGTTCATATATTTCCACTTCCATTGCACTTCCTGTGTCTCTGAAGCGAGACTATTTCAGAGACTAGCAGGGTTTGCTAAACTTCTCTTCTGTGCCTCTGCAAGTCTCCATACGAATAATGCATGACACATTTTCAGACAGATTATGACAGCGTCGCACACCATACATCACTTCCTCACGGGTCACTGAACGCGGATGGAAAAGAAATGATATCCGTCCCCATGGTTACCAATTTATGATGACATGTACTAATGGAGACATTGAAAGAGTGGAAGAAATATTGACATATGCACTTTCCCATCACTCAGTGGAAAGGAAGTTTACAGTCATCAGACAGTGGATATTATTTATGTATCATGGATTTATATATCATGTTTTCAATGTGACAATGACATTATATTCAATGGCAGTATTCAATATAATTTAATATAATATATAATATAATATAATAATTTAATAAACATCCACATCATCATATTCTTGGGAGTACGCATGAATTTCACCACGGTGTAAACCAGAATCCCATGATATTACTGATTCCATCATTGTACAAGGTTTTTGTTGGAAGGTTCAAAAATGTTAAAAGGAATAAATATAATACCATACCATAATATTAATGGTAAAAAACAAACAAAACAAATCATGAAAAAAGGTAGTTGTGCAATAAAAACATATATTATTATGATATATATTATACATTATATATTTTATGTAAATAATATATAATTTGTATTTTTTTTACATATTATAAAAAAATGGCTTGTTATTATAGCTTGTAATTATAATCGTGCTACATGTAAAAAGGGATGTTTAAAATTATATAAAATAACAAAAAATTGTATTATCATGGTATGTGTAAATCACCATCATTATCGCAATCTTTATCATAAAAATTTTAAATCAATCAAATTAAAAAAGTAATAAACATTATTTGATCAAGGTAGATGTAAAATGATAACAAAAATACATTCGTAACACAATTATTACTGATATAGTGTTTCATCGCCATCTAGTGGCCTGCCAGCAGAATACGGCGCTTTTAGTCGTTTTCGCGATGGGGATCATTTCGATAATTCTCAGGTTTAAGCACATGATCGTCAGTAAACGTACCCTCAGTGTTACTTTAACACTCTTGAGTGTGGACACAAAGTCTCAGAAGAGTTCATTTAACACTAGAGTTTTTGCTTTGTGCTAAAAACCGTTTTGTGTTGCATAACAGAAAGTCCTTTAGATTTGAATGACCACGATTTTCATTCTCCGGTCTATCTTTGCCTTTAATAACCTCCTGTCACGAAACGAAAGCGTTGATGAGTTTGGCTCTGATATGGTCAGTCATGTGAGAGATTGTGTGCTGTGAGACTGTTTGCTGAGCGAGGTCTGTCGTATGAAGAAGACGACGCTCAGCTTCTCTCATCTCTGTCTGTCACGCCGGATGAACTCCATCTGCTCGCTCAATCTACAGGGGTAGAGCCTGAGTAGAAATGGGCATCTTGTGATGGCAATGTGACAGATGAAATGTCTTCTTTTGTGCGTCAGACAAAAGCGAGTCCTCTCGACGGCCTCGTCTACAGTGGCCCTCAGGACACGTCTTGTTCTGCAACTCTCACCATGAATATTTAAAGGATTATGCAACTCCATGTAATCCTGTGAATGTCGATTAACACACCGGGCTGTAACTGCACATGCTGGCAGTTTAATAAAAGCTATATGTTAGCTGAGAGTTCGGAACAGCATCATGGGGAGAAATCCGATGAATAATCAGCCAATCAGAGCGCTGTGCTGACACCACATGACATAATCCTCTTCTCCATGTGTCCTCCACAGAAAACACCTGGTGTGATAACGATGAAGTTTTTCCTTTGTGTTTTCCGTGTACACATGACACCACTGCTCGAAACGATCCCAATTCACACGAATCCGCGAAAAACTAGAAACGCTGTATTCTGCTGCCAGGCCAGTAGATGGCGATGAAACACTATAGACTGAACACGTAATACGCATGTGCATGACGTCATCGTCTTTACAGTTTTGTGTTTTTGTTATTTACAAGGAGACCGTTTTCAAAAACTTTTTCTGAAAAAAAAAAGTTAATAATCAACAAAAACGTTTTCTGAAACCTGTTGTGTTTTAAGACACCCAAAACGCCATTGTCATGTAAACGAACGGCCAAAACACATAAAAAGTTTTACATTTACTGCCCCTGAAGCAATGTTAAAGTTATTATATAATTAAGTGATTAATTGAGTGATGACTGAGCATTAGTGATGAACACCTGATGTTAACAAGCCGAATCACTGAAGGAATGAGTCATCATTATGATGATCAGTGTTTATATTAGTTGGGCTCGTCACCCTTAAACATTACCTTGTTTCCTGTTTCCCACCCCTTGATATTTCTCTTTTAAATTAATGTGGTTCTTCTAAACTTTCTATTCATTAAAGAATCCTGAAAAATAAAATACATCATGGTTTTCCTTTTTCATGGGTCCCTGTGATACAGTGTTACAAAATATAATTCTATAATTCTAAAAAAATTCTATTATTTTAAACTTTCTATTCATCCTGAAAAATAAAATGAATCACGGTTTTCACAAAAATATGAAGCTGTTTTCAACACAGATAATAATCATAAATGTTTCTTGATCATCAGATCCTCATATTAGAGTGATTTCTGAAGGATCATGTGACACTGAATACTGGAGTAATGATGCTGAAAATCACAGGAATAAATTACACTTTACTGTATATTCACATAGAAAACAGCTATTTTAAATCATAATAATATTTCACTATTTCTACTGTATTTTTGATTAAATAAATGCAGCGTTGGTGAGCAGAAAAGACTATTTCATAAAAAAAATCTCAACAACCTCAAACTTTTGAAAGGTAGTGTAAAAGCACTTAAAAAATGAATGCTGCAAATAACAACAATAATAAAAGCTCCTCATATGCTTTCATCAGTTAAATGCAATCTCACAGTGTTTTGACCGGCTCACCTTGAGAACTGAATGTAGTTGGACAGTAGATGTGCTGAATGAGTCTCTGAGTTTAGGAGTTCAGCACATGTCTTCCAGCAGGTTTCATCTCAGCTGTGATATAAAGCACAAAATGTCAAGTATGTTATGATAGACTGCAAATCTGTTATCCTGAAACACTTCATGTCAGGAGAAAATGTCAACTTCAGATTCATAACTCCATCCGCTCGGAAATCCCTGAAATATTTAAAGCGCTCTCTTTTTCTTTAAGGATGTTTGGACTTTCAAGGACGATTTATGTAAATTATATTCATATTTCATGCATGATAAGCACCATTACCTTGATAATTACTGCAGTCGCTGAGAGCGAAACAGATGGTGGAGAAAACCTGCCGAAAACTTTCTTTTATTGGAATCCCAAGACTTTCTCCGAGCTCGTGACGTCACGCGTATTACAACTCAAAGATCTTGTGAAAACCATTCAATTTGCTCAGCGGGCCGAACACAGAACATTACACGTTTCTAGTTTATCCTCTATGAAGTAGGTTCAATTTAGCACTTTTCAATCTACGATATTTAATTACACGCCTCATCAAAAAAGAGCCTCATCAGCAGATTAAATACGTTAACTCGAGACTCCTGAGGAATTATTACACAGCTAAACTGTGACACGCAGGTATAAAATAATAATAAAATGACTGTTTTTGCTCTCCGTCTTCCCTCTGTTGTTGTCGTTTACTCTTAAGGCATTTAAAGGGACACTTCACCCATTTGCATTAAGCTTTGAATCATTAGAAACCCAGTCATATTTTTGAATGGTTGTGCCTGTTGTTATTGCCAGAGTCTCATGTGAAGGCTCCGCCCTCTTCTGGACAGAGGCGGAGCTAAAGCTCATTTGCATTTAAAGGGACACACACAAAAACTGGTTTTTGCTCTCACACAAAAAAGGGCACATTTAACGAGCTTTAATAAATGATCTGGGGGATTTTGAGCTGAAATTTCACACACATATTCTGAAGACGCCATATATTTATATTACATCATGTGAAAAGAGGCGTAATGTCACTTTAAGGACAAATCTTGTAAAGTCAATGTTTAAAATAATTTTAAAAAAAAACATACCTAAATAGTGCGCTGCATTGATGATGTCACTGCCCAGGATGGTCTCTAGTGGGCGTGTTCTTGTGCTGCCAATCAGTGATGTCATTTCCTGTCGCTCCATCCAGAGTGCTTATTCACACAGTCTAATAACTGGGACAGACGTCACATCGTGTGCATGATATCTCGTGAAACCGAAGGCAATGTTGGTCCTCTCTTCCTCAGTTCACACTCGCTCCCTTTTAAGTCGCTGACTTTTATTTAAGTGCCTGAACAAATTGTCCTGTTGTATCGAGCTGCATTTGATCAACCTCGGCTTTGTGTCTGTGCCGTCAACGCTTTGTAAACCCGTCGCTCTCGCTCCAGTGCTTTCCTCATTAATAATTGATCACGTCTCAATCCTGGAAGGAGGAAACTAACAACATCAGTTTGAAGCTCGGCAGCGTCCAAGTCCCACGATCCGTTTGATCCTCTGCTTTCATGCTGCATGTAGTGTTCAAGCACCATCATCCATCATGTAGAATCGGACTGGACCACAATCACGTCATGCATTCAAAAAAGCATGCAAGATGAGAAGTGTCATGACCCAAATGACAGAAAACCTAACAGTGTGCATACTAATATGGGCTACTATTGTCCCGTACAGTACGCGAGGGTTTGAAGGCTCGCTTTCAACTCGAAATAAAAACATCAGAAGAAAAACAGAGAAATCTGACCTGCTGAAAGATAATGACTCAAAAATAAATCAATTAAACCTAAATAGTAATGTTTAAAAAAATACAGGTGAAAGTCAAAACTCGTGCAAAAGTTATAGTTTTGCCTATATGAAAACCCCAAATTCAAAATCTCAGAAAATTCAGAAAATTACATGAAAATCAATAAAAAATTCAATACAGAAATGTCAGCCCTCTGAAAAGTATAATCATGCATATGCATATAGATATATATTACTAAATATATTAGTTTCACCTTTAAATTTGAATTATTGAAATACATGAACTGTTACATCAATATTAAATTTTTTTGAGTTTCACCTGTGTATAATAAAACAAGAGAAACACATAATAAAATGACTAAAAACTGAACTAATATTAATTTGAAAACTAAAAAAAAATTAAAGTAAATAATAAAAAAACTATAATAGGCACTAAAATAACACTGAGCTAAATCTGGGGAACTATAATAACTACAAACACCTCAGTTTGTTTATCCTGAAATCTCTACAGACTTTTCCTCTGATTTCATTCAAATGAACTAAAGCTACAGTTTTAGCTAACGAATCTAATTAAACTAAATTACTCTCTAGTAGAGAAGCTCAACAGTCACTCATCGGATGCTTTTAACCTGTAACATCATTCATTATTAATTGATCAATCAATTATTAATGTTCAATGAAGAGCCATTTTCCCCATCAAGGACGCATTAAATTGAGCAAAAGTGAATTATTTTACAAAAGATTATATTTCAAATAAATGCTGCTCATTATTTCTAATAATAAATGTTTGTTGATCATCAGATCCTCATATTAGAGTGATTTGTGAAGGATCATGTGACACTGAAGACTGGAGTAATGATGCTGAAAATCACAGGAATAAATTACACTTTACTGTATATTCACATTAAAACCTGATGATTTACATTGCAATAATATTTTAAAAATTTTACTGTATTTTTGATCAAATAAATGCATCCTTGGTGAGCAGAAGACTCAGAAACATAACAAATCTTTTAAACAGAAGTGTCATATTTCTACATTCATCAGTGAATAATTATCAGTATAATTATATATTGTATAATTCACAATATAATTGTATTATTCACACGTATGAAAGTACACGACACATGAGTGTGTATCATCCTCATACGCACATTATACACACACAGTGTGAATATTACAATAAATAATCCAGCATGTAGAAAAGCAAAGTACTTTTTATTTGTAAATGGCATTTACAAATGGAAATTTACATAACCTTTTATTTTACAAATTTCTCACAAAAATATAACTCTTTTGAAAAAAGTTTAAATATCTGTACATTTGATATGAATGCATTTACAGGGCGACGGACCCGTCCGAGGGAGCCAGTGTCTAAAAGCAATCGTAAATCTTCGTCAGTGTTTGATATTTCACGTCACGGATGAGGAAACCGACCCAAACATCTCTGTCCATGTGCAAACCGGTGATGAGACCAACTAGCACTGGCGCTGTGGCCGATTATATTTGGCAGGTATGTCTGTGCAAAAGTCAATCATAACTAACTGTAACTGATAAATAAAAAACTAAACCCCACATTTTCTCCTCAAAACACCAGTGAAATATCATACAAGGCACTATTATGAGTTATGAAACGGAGGATCTGCTATTGGCCAATTTGTGAATATTCAATATAAATCTGAATAAAACATGACGGATAACCCAATAGGTGAACTTCCTTAAAGAGGACCTATTATGTATCTTTCTTTACCTCATTATAATAATTAATGCGCAGAATAAAGGGGCGGGGCCTGGTTGAGTTAGTTAGTCGTGTGTTAAACTGGCGCAAACAATGCAACTTGTTGGAAGAGCCGCAACAATGGAGAATATGAGGAGAATAATCAACATTAAAGTATTAAAACCTGTTCTAGTAGAGCCTGAACACATTGAGCATGATAGGTCCTCTTTAAAAATGTAAATCCTCAATTTAAAGGTGAAGCGTGTCATTTCAGCGTCAACAAATGCAATTGCAAAAATAGTGATCGTTTCCGACTCTTATGGGCGTTCATACAGGACACATTCCTGTGTTCATTCTGCACTATTTCTGTTTCTTTGATTTGTTTGTTGAACACCACGTCTGCTTCTAGTAACTATATTCATGCCGAAAACCATCTTCTGCTCACCAAAGCTACATTTATTTGGTCTAAAATACAGTAAAAAATTTAATATTAACACCAAAAATAACAACAATTAGGAATATTTTATATCATATTTATATATAATTATATAAATAATAAATTAGGAATAATTTATAACACATGAATAAATTACACTTTATACATTCACATACAAAACATATTTTAAATTAATATTTTACTGTATTTTGGTCAAATGAGCAGCCTTAGTGAGCAGGAGACACTCTTTGTTTCTTTTTTACATTAGAAAATCTCAGTTCTAATTTAAACTTTAGACCAGCAGTGTATAAACGTGTGTTTTGAACACTAGAACGTGTTACAGCCAGAAGATTACATTGAGAGAAAAAAGACACACTTCCCCTTTAAAACGCGCTGTAATAGCATCTCTCCTGGTTTCGGGAGGCGTGATGAGCGTCGGGATCTGTGATGACATCAGTGATCTGGTAAACCAGTGTTCCTGACGCTACTAACGAGCAAACGCTTGGACTAGAACCGCAGCAGCACTGAAGCATCACATCATGATTATAAACGCATGTATCAGACGTTATTCGCTCAAGGTTCTCCATGCATCATTTTTAAAGCATAGAAATCATACAGAACATTAACTTTGTTTCTTCTACACTCTTCGAGGAAAAGGTTCACTTCATATAAAGAAGCTTTCATGGTTCCTTCACTTTTTGGATTTAGTTTTACTTTATTGTGTGTTTTAATTCAAGTTTGAAAGTGATATTTGTGTTTAATGACCCTACATATTCGATTAAACCATCAAAATACAAGGGGAAACTTATATTTATGTTTTTTAAATATGAGCGAAAATACAAAAGTTAGTGAAGGTATTTATCTGAGAAAACTATTTGACAAACTATTACAAAGCAACATACAGGGGAGCAATGTGTGTCTCAAACGAGTGTCACGCTGTTTCCATTTGATGGAAACGCCTTATGCATTGTCCAACATTTTATGATTTTATTCAAAAAAATTCAATATATAAATACTTATGAAGTTCAAATATATCCTCAGAACCGTACACTGATTGTTAATGGAGTCACAGCATATTTGGGCATTGAGTGAAACGCAGGGCGGTGGTCAGAACTCAGAAGTTTTTTAAATTCTTAACGTGTGAAGAAAAAAAAACCCATAGTATTAAATAGTGAAATTAAATCAGCCCATTATGCTGGGTTAAATAAACAACCCAATTCGCTGGGTAAAATTAACCCAACATGTGTTCTGTCCTATATTCATTGGGTTGTTTTTAATCTAGTGTTTTTTAGAGCGTAACTTTTTTTGTGTGCTGCTATAGCATAAAAATACCATAGTATGTTTGCAGATATTTAGGAAACAACAAGGTCAGTAGGTCACTTTTTTCTCTGATACTCAAAGCTACAGTTATTCCACTTTGAAACATGCGTCTCATGTCGTAATGTGTTTGTGTTTCGGTCTGTGTGACTCTGCCCAATCTGGCAACCCGTGTGAGTCTGAGTCTCCAATATCTTAGAGACTGCAGTACCCATTTCAACCACTAGCTGTCAATATTAAATACTGCACCTTTCAATAATATTTGACATTACTGGACATTACATGTCACTGGACATAACTTATGGCCACTACTGTACTAAATAAGTAAGACATTTCTCCTTACATAGAAACTTTTTGGCATAAAACTGAGTCAAGAACTCAAAGGAACCCGAGAGAACCTTTTCCTCTAAGAGATTCTGACGTTAGATGAATAAAATCCATGACAATGGCAATCCATCTGATGTCTTCACTGTTGACTGAATGCATAAAGTTAAGCATTTATCAACTCTGTATAATCGCTGTATGTGTGAACGCTTAAAATAATTTAGCTCAATCGCACATAAAAAAAAAAAATAAAATAAAATAACTAGTGCTGGGCAAAAATTATTCACAATTAATTGCATCCAAAAAAAAGTTTGTGTTTACATAATATATATGTGTGTATGTATGATTATTTTCTGTTTATAAATACTCATACATGCATGTATATTTAAGAAATATTTGCATGTATATACTGTACATATATTTATATATAATTTATATTACATATAAATATAAACATTTTATATATAAATAACAAAATTATACTAGCACTTCCAGTATAATGGCACATTTTTTCTTAAATATACAAATATTTTATATATAAATAGCAAATTTTTCTTAAATACTTGCATGTATGTACTGTGTATATATATATATATATATATATATATATATATATATATATATATATATATTTCTTCTTTAATTAATCATTTTTATTTATTTATATTTGACAAAATAATTATACACAGTACACACACATATATATTATGTACACAAATTTTCGGAATCATTATTTTAGATGCGATTAATCGTGATTAATCGTTGCCCAGCACTGAAACACACACACCTTTTTATGTTTCTGTTTGCTTTTAAATATAAAACCACACTCTCAGAGTGAGATGTATATAATATATATAATTCTCCACTGGAACTGTGAAAATACGACGTTTTCCTGCAAATCTGCGCGTAGCTTTGAGCTGTGGTGTGAGTACTGAACCCAAACTGTGCTTCAAAGAGACTAAAGGAACAGACCAGCTCAAATCCTCAAACCATTGTGCAAACCGTGTCTGAGATTGGGATCGAAGCGGACGACCTTGCCCTCGATGGACTTGGAGCTGGTGTTGTACATGGGGTTCTCGAACGTGGCCTGACCGTTGTTGTTTTCATGCACAGAGCAGCCGCTGAACTCCGCTTTATCAGACTTCCTGAAGAGGAACAAGAGGGAAACGATCATCAGAATCACCTTCTGTTCTCATAGAGCTGCACACACACACACACACACCCCTCTGAACACCAGAGCGCGTCTCACACACACACACACACACACACACAAGCTGCACATGACTAAAAATCTCAGCCTTTTTAAAATCATGATAAACCAAATCGCCTTAAGTTCGGTTACATGTAAAATTGCGATTAATCGATTAGCGCTACTTCCTCGTCAGGACACACTCACCTCTGCTTGTACAGGTAAAACCCAAAGCCGGCGAAGATCAGGGCAAAGAAAGGCACAAGAATGGCGACGGCCACTGAACTACTGTTGGATCTGGGCGGGATCTCAGCGCTCCTGGTCGAATCCTGTGTGTTCAGACCTGAGTGATGCATGATGGGAAATAATCATGTTTAATGCAGCTAGTGGATTCACTCACTCGTTCGCTCACTCATGTACACGCACACTCGCTCACTCACTCAGAAACACACACACACACACACTCAACACACTCAACTCACTCACTCACTCAATCAAACACACACACACACACTCGCACACTCGTTACAGATACACTACCGGTTAAAAGTTTAGGGTCGGTAAGATTTTGTATGTTTTTAAAAGAAGTCTCTTCTGCTCACCAAGGCTGCAATTTGTTTTATAAAAAAACCACAAAAAACACAGTAATATTGTGAAATATTATGATTTGTGAATATAATATTATCATATTATCACTCTAATATGATGATTTTATGCTCCAAAAACATGTATGATTATTATCCATGTTGAAAACAGTTTTTACATTTTTATTTCAGGATTCTTTGATGAATAGAAAGTTCAAAAGAACAGCTTTTATCTGAAATAGAAAGCTTTTGTTACATTAAACACTACCCTTTAAAAAGTTTGGGGTCAGTAAGAATTTGTATTTTATTTTTGGGGGAAATAAATAAGAAATCAATACTTCTGTTCATCAAGGATGAGTTACATTGATCAAAAGTTACAGTAAAGACATTTATAATGTTAGAAAAGATTCTAATTAAATAAATGCTGTTCTTTGAACTTTCTATTCATCAAAGAATCCTGAAATAAAAATGTAAAAAACTGTTTTCAACATGGATAATAATCATACATGTTTTTGGAGCATAAAATCATCATATTAGAGTGATTTGTGAAGGATCATGTGACACTGAAGACTGGAGTAATGATGCTGAAAATTCTGCTTTTTTTCAGAGGAATAAATTACATTTTAATATATATTAACATAAAAAAGTCATTTTAAATTGTCATAATATTTCACAATATTACTGTGTTTTTTGTGTATTTTTTTATCAAAAAATTGCAGCCTTGGTGAGCAGAAGCAACTTCTTTTAAAAACATAAAAAATCTTACCGACCCTAAACTTTTGACCGGTAGTGTATATTTGTGCATGTTTAGGAAATAATATATCATTTGACTTGTAACTATACATTCAGGATTTATATATTAGATTTTTTGAGTTATTTGTATTTTTCAGAACATAAACCCATGATTATATATGAGGTTCTGAAGCGTAGCACACCTTGTCTCTGCAGTCCGAAAGGCCCGTAATCTTTGAGCCTGAATGAAGCCTTGAAACAAGTACGTGTTTCCTTCATGATCCGCAGAAACCTCGAGGAGAACAACAGCATCAGATGAACATCATGTTCACACACTCATGTTCTGGACAATATTACAGCATATCACTCGCAATATTAATATCAATATTACTCAGAATGCATGTTTTCTTTCACTGCAAAGTTTAGACAGCCATAGTGTTCAGTGAACTAGCACTACTGTACCGATATAAAGCAGAAATAGTTAATAGTTCAGTCTTTTATTCTCACAATTGCGGCTTAATTTTTCACAATTCTGACTTCATATCGCAATTGTGAGATAAAAAGTTGCAATTATTTCGTTTTTTAATTTTTTTATACAAAACAAGCTTCCATAATATACAGTAGGGGAGAGCGGGGCACAACCATACACTTGTTGACTTTATCAGTTTGTGAAAATCCTCTATAGTATTTATTTATTCCCTGGTTTTGTTTCATTAATATAGTGTATACTTTATTCTTGATTTACCCCAAAATAATAGAAGTGAAATGTCACAACATGGCCCATAGCTGGGTTCATTATTCAAATCACTAATCAAAAAATATATGAAACAAAAGCGCTGAGCTGTGTTTGAGTTCTGAAGCGTGTGTGTGTGAGGAGACTCACGAAGCCGTCCATGATCAGCGTCTGCTCGGAGATCTGACTGAAGCTGCTCTTCACCAGAGACCGCATGTGATGCAGACGCAGCGTCAGACGGGCCGCCCGGCTCTTATACACACCTGGGAGGATCAGGAACACGCTCATTAATGCAAATGTACGGCTAATCATATTTATCAGAATTACAATAATAATATCTGTCAGTCATATAATGCAGGTCTATGGTCACCACCTCAAAGTGGCTGCGGTTACAAGAGGTAAAACTGATATAAATACTGTTGGTTTTCTCACACAAACCGCTCGTTTCGTGTCTTAGGCCATCAATGTGTACTTACATTTACGAGTCACTAAATCATGTTTAATCTGGACTTCTCTGTGCATGCTCTTTGAGGTGGTGACCATAGACCTCCATTATATGACTGACAGACAACGGTTTGACCTAAAAATATCAAAATTGAAACTAATGTGGAAACAAAGACGCCTACATCTTGGATGCCCTTGAGATAAGATAAAACACACCAAACATTATACACGAGTGTGTTTGACATGAGCGTCTCACCTCGAACAACAGCAGCTCCGAGTGCCTGTTGGTTAACGTCACGTTGACTTTCCCCGACGTCGTGTTAAAGCTAGTGATTGTCAAAGTCATCGGCTGTTTCACTCCTTTATACTCCGAACGAACCTCTCCACACGTACGTGGGCGCGAACACATCATCAGGAACTGCAATGAGAACATTTAACGAGGTTTTAAAGGCGTAAATTAACATTTCAATTAACACCTCAAACTCTTTCCACAATCTCCCTGTGAACGACCTCTCAAGCAGAAACCACACAAACACCATGATTAATAAAGCAATGCACTGTGTACAACACACTCAACTGCAAAAAGACAATAAAATGCCAGTTTATAGTGTATCGTATATGTTGCTATATATATACTGGTTCTCTCCTGTTTAAATGAACCCTATATACATATATTTCTATACAACTGTAAGCAGTGACAGTTAATGAACTACAGAACTGTAATATAGGATAATTATTCAGATTAATAACCTGAATTCATTTTCATGAACCTGATTCATTTACTATTAATTTTTACTATTTAATATAGTGATTAATTTACTAGTTCATAAGAAATAATATTTATTTACGCATGTATTTATTTTAATTATAATCATTTTTGTTTATTATATTGCTGTTGCTGCAGTTTTATAAAATCAATAATATTTATTTGTTTATAATTATGATTAATTTTGTTTATTATATTGCTGTGCTGCCGTTTAAACAAATAAAAAATATTGATTTACTTATAATTATGATCAATTTTGATTGATCATACATTTTGACTTTATACACTGCTCATCTAACCAGTGCTTCAATTTATATCAATTTATAAAAATAAAAGAAAGGCACTGTAAGCATTTAACTAGCTGTCCTTCTGCCAAATGCCGTCAGTCAAACACACACTAATGATTGACAGGCAGAGAGTGTTTCTGACTGATCCATAATAATATCCATATCATTCCCAAGCAAATGTCTCACCTTTAAAACAGCTTCATATTGATGTAAAGAGATGCACATGTGCAAGCAGGGATTATCCTTCAGACTCACCGTAGACTTTGGGACTCGCTGTTCCTTGAACTGGTGTTAGGACTTTTTCAGATGTTTTAGAGCCAGCTGAAACACACCAGAACACACACATCACTGCACCAACACACTTCACACACCACTTCCCACATCCACACCAGATGCGTCCCGCCTCCACAGGACAAAAACAGAAACTAAAGAACAGTTGCAGGACACTGAAAAGTTGCACTGATCTTCAGTGTGTGTGTGTGTGTGTGTGTTGATGCGGTGTTGGACTGGTTACCTCTACACACGGGCACTTTCCCGGTCCAGGACCCGTCGGGTCGGCACGCCCGGTGCTCGGAGCCTCCGGTGAGGATGAACCCCGGCTGGCAGGAGTAGAGGAGTGTGTATCCGAAGGACGGCAGGTCGAGGCCCAGGACGTTTGCGTGCGCCGGCGTCTTCGGCTGCTTACAGGAGTGAGCTGCATGAGGACACACACCACGGCCTGTGAGATCTGGTGGAAACTCAAACACATCCATTAACTCCACAGTGACCTATCATGCTTTAGTTTTGTGTTTAAGCTCTTCTAGAACAGGTTTACACGCATTATCCTCCTCATATTCTCCATTGTTGCGGCTCCTCTCTTCCCAGTCTGTCAGTAACGCTGTTTACTTCCTGTCTCTATGAAGCCCCTCCTCCTGAAAGCACACTGTGTCCTGATTGGTCGGCTGGATCAGTGTGTTCTGATTGGTCGAGCACTTCGAGTGTGTTTGGGAAATGCCCGCCCTTTCCATAACGCCAGTTTAACACACTACTACCTAACTCAATCAGGCCCCGCCCCTTTATTCTGCTCATTAATTATTATAATGAGGAATATTGTGACATGGAAGAAACTCGAGAGTACAATGGAGACGTTTCAGGAGTTCAGAAACACTGATATAATATAATAATGTTTTTATTACACTAGTGGAAGTTTTTGGGAAACTCACAATACAAAACCTCAAAAGGGCTTGTAAATGCAAATGTAAAAATGTCCTAAAAAATAGGTTTAAAATTCCTTATGAATTTCTTTCTTTTGATTTTAAGGAGAGATATGATACACACTTGTGTTAAATTCCCCCAGTAACACACTAGATCTGCTCATTATAAATGAGTATCATTCACATGATGTACGTCTGATAAAGCTGTATTATATTTTTCATTTTAAAGAATAACATGCATACAGAAAAACAGTGAAATAAAAGTTGCATCATGACATGCAAAATGGATGACCAGCCCCAAAAAACAGAATAATACACTGAAGTGTGTGTGTGTGTGTGTTGAGAAGGAGAGACTCACGGATGCACTGAGGCTGAGAGCCGGTCCAGGTCAGATCCGACTGACAGGTGCGTGTGGTGGAGCCCAGCAACAGGTGACCCACCTGACAGAGGAACTCGCATCAGAGCTGCCCACCTGAGGAACACACACACATACACACACACACACACAGGTCAGGTGTGTGTGGTGGAGCCCAGTAACAGAGGAACCACATCCGAGCTGCCCACCTGAGGAACACACACACACACACACACACACACACACACACACACACAGGTCAGGTGTGTGTGGTGGAGCCCAGTAACAGAGGAACCACACCGAGCTGCCCACCTGAGGAACACACACACACACACACACACTCTGACTGAGGAGGGAAGTCCTGCTGAGATCAAAGCCTCGCAACAGTGTAACATTAGACTTCCTCACACACACTTCAGAAGGAGTGTTTGAGAACATCAGCTCGAGATACACACTGTTACTCTGTCCTTCAGAGAGTGTTTTCCTGGAGGCGAGAGAGATCCTAAACAAACCCAACAGAAGAACACTTTCCCCATCAGACCTGTGGACCACAGACGCTCCAGAGACGTCCATCGTCAGGAGATGAGCATCATCACGGATTCAAACACTCTTTCATAGCTTTGGCAATGCATAACGCATACTTGTTGTTTTTATTCAAACTGTTACAATTCATATTTAATCTATACAGTCCTCTTTGGGCCTCCATGACTAAATGTCTAGACTTAATTAATTAGCCTGTTGGTGTTATAAAAATAAAAACATATATAAAATAAAATACATTAAAAATAAATTAAATAATTTTTTTTTTATCTTAAGATTTACACCAGTACAGTGAATGTCTTGTGGTTATAAAAAAAGCATAATACAGCTAAATTAAGTGATATGAAGGAAATAAAATAAAGTAATGAAATAAACTAAAGACAAAACAAAAAATAGCATTTTTAAAAACAGTTGTGCTAGTATTGAGAATGTTTAAAAAATAACTTGTTTTGTGGTTGAAGAAAAAAAAATTTATATATTGTATATATTTTTTAAACTGTATATATAAAAGTTTTAGATCGGTAAGATTTTTTATGTTTTTAAAAGAAGTCTCTTCTGCTCACCAAGGCTGCAATTATATGATAAAAAAAATGATGACATATTATTACAATGTAAAACAGCAGTTTTCTATGTGAATATATAGTGAAGTGTAATTTATTCCTGTGATCAAAGCTGAATTTACAGCATCATTACTCCAGTCTTCAGTGTCACATGATCCTACAGAAATTATTATAATATGATGCTCAAGAAACATTTATGATTATTATCCATGTTGTAAAGAGATTTTTTACCTTTTTATTTCAGGATTCTTTGATGAATACAAAGTAAAAAAAAAAAAAAAACAATTAAATAAACAAAAAATAATAATCACTACCATTCAAAAGTTTGGGGTCAGTAAGAAAATATTTTTTTATTTTTGGGGGAAATAAATTAGAAAATACTTTTATTCATCAATGATGAGTTAAATTGATTTTTAGGCATTAAAGACATTTATAATGTTAGAAAAGATAATATTTTAAATAAATGCTGAACTTTCTATTCATCAAAGAATTTTGGGGGAAAATGGTACGACTGTTTTCAACATTGAACATAATAATTTGTTTTTTGAGCATAAAATCAGCATCTTAGAATGATTTCTGAAGGATCATGTGACACTGAAAACTGATGTGTAAACAGCAACAGTGAAATTCAACTTTCAAATTACATTTTAAAATATATTAAAATAGAAAAGTCATTTAAATCGTCATAATATTTTCACAATATTACTGTTTGCCATTTTTTTCCCATCAAATAAAGCAGCCTTGGTGAGCAGAAGAGACTTCATTTAAAAACATTAAAGAATCTTACTGATCTAAAACGTTTGAACCGGTAGTGTATAAACAAGTTTTAGGAACACGTGTGCCAGTACTGATACTGTTTTGAGGTTGGAATAAAAAACTAACTACATAAACTACTAAATAAAACAAAAGCGCCAATAATGAGTGTTTCAGACTTAAATTGACTATGATAAATGTGAGTCACTCTCAGCCCTTCAGTTGAACTAACTGATCTGAAATCATGCGGTAAAGATGACAACGGATGTCAAACTGAGGAGCCGAACTGATGCTCGTGTCTCTGGTCCCCGTGAGGAGGAAGTGGCGGCTGTAAAGAGTGAGATATAGAGAGCGTTTGAAGACTAAACTCTCCCTGGACAATAACACACACACACACACACACAATCCTGAAACTGCAACAGGCTCTTCAAACAGCATTTCACTGAATCAACCTGACAGGAAATCAACTGAGCTTATAAAGATCCACGGCGACACACACTCTCTGATGTGACCCGACTGTCACTGCTGGATATCCTTTAGTCTCGGCAATGAAGGAAAATATGATTTTCAGTTCTTAATAGGCACATCTGAAGTCACATTGTGCCATCTGAAAGGGCCGTTTTCACACTTGAAGATAAAAGCAAGTTAAAACTGACAGAACTCCCTTATACTCATTCTCATCATGCGGCTTTGATACGAGAGTCCGAGAGCATCAACCGCTTCGTACCTTAAAGCCCAGACTGCTGTTCATGGAGCCGAACTCTGGAGAACCGGGATTCTCACACGTCGTCCGATGCGGTTCTGCGGAGAAATCAGGATTTACATCATCATTATGCAGTGTGTACATACACACATATATATGAGTGTTTAACACACCTATGCAGCGCGGTTGTGAGCCGCTCCAGGTGGCGTCTGACTGAGCAGGTGCGTGTGGATGAGCCCACCAGCAGATAGGGGGCGCTACAGCTGAAGAACACCTCGGCTCTGAAGATGAAGCTCTGACCCTCTCGGGTGGCGTGGGCCGGGACGCCCGGGTCACCGCAGAACTTCGCTGTGAACGTACAACAGTCATTTACACACCGTTACACTCATGATTACAAACTTCTCACATGGAAATATGTCATTTAATGAGGAAAAAATGCTGATTTTCATCCCATGGAAAATGCGAACATTACAGAAAACAGATTTTAATGTGAGTTTACACTCTCAAATAGATATTTATAAATGTCATCTCTACCAGGGTTATTATCTCTAACGAAAATTAGAAACTATTAAAACATCTCCGTTACTATAAATAAAGACATTTTGCTAATTGATAAATGTAATATCTATAAATTAAAACTTTAATGTAAAAATCGTGTGAAAGTGAAACTGAAAAAATTAAAATTAAAATGAGAGTAAATTTAAAATATAAATAACAACTATAATAGTATTGCCTATAAATGATGCTATAATAGCAGTGTTTATCCTTCGCCTAGACTCGATTCTGATGGTCCTCCTTTATGAGTCACGTCCTGGGCCTTCCCGTGTGTGTTATATTTATAAATATAATCAATTTAAAATTTATTTCTATATATATATAAAATTATTAATGCAGTATTTTAGTTTAATATAGAAATATATTATAAAATATAATATAAAAATATTTTTTGAAGAAAATTAGCACCATCTGGTTACAATATAGAGAAAAGTGTAGAATCATGGTGTAACCACTAGATGGCATGTACAGCTCTCTATGGAGAGGCATGTGAATTCCCCAGATGTTTATGAACACATTTTTTTTTGTTGGTGGATTTGAATATGTAATTGAAACAATCTCAAAAACTATTTCTTATTAAAAATTAAAAAAAAAAAAAAAAAAGTTTTTTTGGGGGTTTTTTTTGTGTAAATTTCCCATTAATTTCCTATGGGTCGGTCATTTCTTACCAAGAGTATCTAAGTGTGACTATTTTTTTACGACCACTTAGCATGCTTGGATCATGACCTCAATTTTTTTTTGTATTCACATACCAAATGCCAAAAAAGTCACCAAGTATCATAACCTTCAGATGGAGCTGTGATTTTTAATAATTCAAAACAGAAAATGATTTCGGTCAGAAGTGACCGAGGACCATCATCAGAGGGTTAATGTGAACTTTAAGCAGCCAGTTTATGTTTAAAGCAAGCTAAGCATTATCTAAGCAGAATTCTGTCTGATTATTTCTTCTCAGATCATGATTTTCTTCTGCGACACACACATCTGACCCCGTCTCGCTGCTGTCCAGGACAATCTCATCTATAACTGTGTTTTCTGAATGATTTATCAGCGAGTAACCCAACCTGACCCTCAAAACAAACTTCTGAGGTTAAAAATACATGCTCTGAGACGGACAGAAGGAAGAGTCAATTATTAAACAGGCAGGTTTATTAATACCTGCGTATGATTCGAAGAACTCCACGACCTTTTCCTGCTCACTTTTTGTGAGACTCAAGAGCTCAATTTCCACAAGATAAGACGTGGATTTTGATTTTGTACACTGCAGGTTGATTTTATAATATTTTTGAAAGAGTCTCTTCTGCTCACCAATGCTGCACTTATTTGATCAAAAATACACTAAAAATTGTGAAATATTATTATAATGTGAAATATCAGTTTTCTATGTGAATATACAGTAAAGTGTAATTTATTCCTGTGATTTTCAGCATCATTACTCCAGTCTTCAGTGTCACATGATCCTTCAGAAATCACTCTAATATGATGATCTGATGCTCAAGAAATATTTATGATTATTATTAGTGTTGAAAACAGTTTTTACTGATCAATATTTTTGTGGAAACAGTGATAACCTACCAATAAAAGGTTTGGGGTAATTAACATTTATTATTATTTTTATTTTATTTAAATTATATATTGAACCATTATTGAAAAATGAGCACCAACAATACGAGTAATGATGATGATAAATTTAACTTTGATCAGAGAAATAAATTACACTTTAATATATATTCACATAGAAAACAGCTGTTTTAAATAATTATAATATTTCACAATTTTTACTGTATTTTTGATTCTTCCAGACCCAATCTTTATTACACACACTCATTATTTAGATACAGCAGACTCTATAATGAAGACGAACAGCTAGACGTTAACTGGCACACTTTGGTTTTTAACGAGAAGGTGTCTGAGAGTATATAAGACTGACTGACCAACAAGTTATCTGATATTTGATGTTTTTGATGTCATAAATCGCAGCAAAGCTCTGCAGTCTTCATGGTTTTTAAAGATCAGAAGCGGAGCGATGTGTTCGGCAGAGGCTCGCTCACCTGAATGAGAATCAGAGTAATTACCCCTGTCTAAAGCCGAGCGGAGGTTAAAGAGTCTGACATGAGCTGATCTATAATTCACAGATCGGGGAGATCACTCCGCTGTAAGTGTGACCACTGCAGAACACACACACACACACAGTGTGACAGCGTTTCACACGCCAGCTGTCAACCTTTTTACAAAATAAGTGTTTTGATCATTTATACACTTATTTACACATACAGTATTTGGACACTTAAAAATGGCACTGCATTACATAATACAGTAAAAATATAAACATATTTACAGAAGAACTGGTAAATTTTAATTTAAACTGTTTTAAAAGAATTATATATATATATATATATATATATATATATATATATATATATATATATATATATATATATTAATTATATATATATATATATATTTTAATGATGTATTATAAAGAAAGCACTGTAAAAACAGCTGCAAATAAACCAGCAAAAAAATTAAAAAAATACAGTAAAATTTAACATTTACAGAACAACCTATACATTTAGTTTTAAACTGCTTAAATTGGTGATCAAGTATTTAAAGATATTTATAATGTTACAAGAGGTTTATTTCAAATAAATGCTGAACTGTAAAAACAGAATAATTCAGTAAATACAGTAAAAAGTAAACATATATATAACGACCTGCAAATTTAGTTTTAAACTGTTTAAAAATATATACAAATACATAAAAGATATTTATAATGTCACAAAGGATAATTTTAAATAAATGCAGAACTTTTTATTAATGAAAAGAATAAAAAAAATAGCATTTGTTAATAATTGAGCATTATTTATTATTATAGTATATTTCCCCATATATAGTAACGTATAGTATTGTTGAGAACAAACACACTTTGCACACATCATGAATACTGATCTAATGCATTTTCACTTTGCCTGGGTGTGTTTTTGCATATAAAGTGTGACGGATAACGACACACACATCCAAACTCTTCCGCATCACATATTCCACGAGCAGCGGCCGAACATGGCACTGCGGACAACAGAAGCCGTGATGCGTGGAGACCGTTCTCATCTCATGCGCTTTCTTTTCTTTTCTTTCTTTCTTTCACGGGAAACTCTATTTCAACAGCTCTAGGCTAGAGCGAGTCATGCATAATAATCAGCCGTGAGGGCCAGTACGGGCCCGAGTGTCGGAGAACGGCTCCTTGATGAATAATACACCGCTCACCAGGAGCAAACACACAACAGAAGCACGTCTGAGTTCAAGAGGAACACACTCGCGTGATTATATCCGTTAAATCTACAGATGGCCAGATTGCACGCTTTAATATTCAGCGCTTTATATGAATTCGATACGCTTTTGGTGGGATTTTTTTTAAGCATTCAGGCAAAAATCTATTTATTTTTGTAGATAAAAATCATCTATTATTAAGCATGAACATTTGAAAAAAAAGAAGATTTTTATTTAAAATATGAATGACTAACAAACTTATATTTACAATATCAGTCAAAAGTTACAAAACAAACTTTTGGATTGTTCTTGAAAAGGCTCTTCTGCTCACCAAGACGGGATTTATTTGATCAAAATTACAGTAAAAATTTTGAAACATATTTGCTGTTTCTCTGTGAATATATATATTTCTATGTGGCCCATAAGTACGTATGACCCCTTTTTCTACAGCTTAAAAAATGATATAAAGAAATTGTGATACATCAGCACTCAAAAGTTTGTGGGAATGTAAGTTTATATATATATATATATATGTATACTGTATAGTGTAATTTATTCCTGTGATCAAAGCTGAATTTTCAGCATCATTACTCCAGTCTTCAGTGTCACATGATCCTTAAGAAAATGTTCTGCAATTTAAGGGACTTATAAGTTTATTAATAAGTACATTTGATCTCACACAAACTAGCCTAATGTATGCTAAATCTGAAACTAATAACCATAAAAAAATTATAAACTGAAAATATTTACAAAAACAAGGGTTGTAGAAAAGTCCTTAAAATAAACAAAAATATATATAATATTTAGTTTGACCACCTCAGCTTAATTTATGCTACATTTGAAAATAATAACAATTAAAAAACCAAATTAAATTAGCACAGAAAAATTTAAAAAATCATAGAATAATACAATAATAGACATCTTTCAGAAAATGAACAGAAAATATATCTAATGTTTATCTCATTCATATATATATATATATATATATATATATATATATATATATAATCTCATTGCACTTATTTGTTGAAAACGCGGATAAAAGCCTTATTTTCCACCCTATTCTGTTCCTGGAAATGAGTCTCTAATCGCACATCACCATCTAATCTTCTCTAGCACTGGCCGACTCCTGCAAGAATGAGTTATGATTTATGCCTTATCAGCACTAAAACTGAATATCTGGAATATCTGCTCACGGATCTCTGTAGTTGATCCAGCATTACACGGGAACACGGATAATCCTGCCCTCAAACGTACATTTGGAAAGTTTGTGGCAGTTAATGAGGAGGAAATGAATGAGTTGTTTACCGTAAAATAGCATGTTTGCAATTACGGAGCTCAGTGAAAGAGATGTCTGAATGCAGTGAAAGCATTAATGTATGGATGTCTGCGTCTGAATGGAGAGAAATGGCATGACGTCGTCAGAAAATGAAATGCTAATTACACTCTCTGCTTTCCTTTATGGGTCACAGAGGATTGTTGGTTATGGATTTGTGCGTTTATGAACGACACGGATGTAGAAAGCTCACAAATAACAGCTGAACAACATTCCCAATCAAACCAGTTCCTGTTGCTAATGAGTTTTACAATGTTTTGTTCTGATCATCATCTGATATTAATGTTCTCATCATGTCTTCCACATAAGAAAAAGAAAAAATCATGCTTGATAAATCAGTTATGACATAATAGGTCCAAATTATGACATAAAAAGTCAAAATTACGACTTAAGTACTAAGATAAAAACTCAAAATTGACATGCCGTAAGTTGAGTCAAGTCATAATTTCGTTTTTTTATATCATAATTTTGACTTTTTTAAGGATTAAATTAATTTTTTTAAAGTTTCCTAAAAATCCTATTTTCGTTTTAGAATGTCATAATTTAGATTTTTTAATCTCATCATTTTGACTTTTAAGACTCAATTTCAAAATTTCAAGTCATAATTTGTACTTTTTAAGGCATAATTAAAAAATGATCTCATAGTTTCAATTTCAAGTATTTAAATCAATTTGAATATTTCAATCATATCATAAATTTTTGGTCATTTTAATCTCATCATTTTATTCTCATAATTTTGACCCAAGTTATAATTTAAATTTTTAGGTGATAATTTGGACATTTAAAGTCATTAATACAACTTTTAAATCATAAATTAGAGTTTTTAATAAAACCGCCAGTAAGAGGCAGCAAGTCACTGTTAATGAGCGAGTCATTGAGTTTCAGAAGATTCATTCAAACGACTGATTCACTCATTCAGGACTCTCTTAACGAGTCATTGAATCATTCATTTAACCGATTCCGTTCATTTAGCTATGAAACACTGACTGTGTCGTTCAAAGACGCAAAACAGTCCTGTGTGCTTGTTTTAATGATTTTCATTGGTGAAATAGGGCAGAGTGGTATTTTTGCCCCTTATTTTGAATATTGAGGATGTTATAAATGCATTTTAATAGTCTAAATGCTCAAGAGCACTAGTGTAACCTACACTTCATCACGCGGTGTGTTTCTGTGAAGTGATCTCACATATTAAAACAGCAGTCACTAGTTGGGAATAGCGGAGCCCTTCAGGTGTCCTAATAATCGCTGCAAGCATTTATGATTTTAATCAATATAATTATATCCAGATGAATATGTGTTTATTAATGAATAAAAAAGTTTGAAAAGTAAATTATGCAAACATTAGATACTCACGCAGACACAGAGGAATCTCTCCGCTCCAGGATCCGTCGGACACACACGTGAGGACGGCGGGGAAGGACAGCTCGTATCCCATCATGCACCTGTAGCTCACGCTCGTGCCCCACGCAAACTCCGACCCCTCGACCTCTCCGTACGGGACGCTGGGAGGAGCCGCGCACGACACCGCTGGAGGACAGAGCATTTACAACACATCTTTACTAACATGACACTCAATAACGCCATTATGCAAATGAGTAGATGCAATAACACACACATACCACACAATACCACACACATACCACACAATAATCGTCAGGATTCTTTGATGAATAGAAAGTTCAAAAGAACAGCATTTATTCCAAATATAATCTCTTGTAACATCATAAACATCTGTACTGTCACTTTTGATCAGTTTAATGCTCTGTCACATGACTGATATAGCCCAGTGTGCAGATCAGTGACCTTTACTGGGGCATGTTGTCACACTGTAAATGCCACTAAACGTACTTTTGCAGGATTTTAAGCTACATTTAGTAAAACAATTATGAACCAACACACAGACAAACACACATTTCCAATGAGCACAAGAAGGAAATACTTATTAGTAAATCTTCATGTAATACATAAACTCATCTATTAATCACTCATATTTCACTGCGTCTACACTCAGACAACATTGTGTCATGTGCTCCCACTGAGCGGGATTTCAATTCATTCATATTTACCCGCATGCAATATATTAACATGATGTTTGGCATCTGAATATCTGTCAAACACTCGAGAGTTCTGAACACATGTTGGTTGTGTCATGTCCCCCAGTGTAAAAGCGCTGCTGCTCGCCGTCCCCACACACACACACACACACACACACCATCTGACTGAAAACTCAAACTCATTTATCACATATTTTTATATTAATAACTCAAACCAGATTGAGCTAAATAGAAAACAATCTGCAAATGACATTGCAATTTTGGACTATTTTTTTGTCTCTTCTGCTCACCAAGGCTGCATTTATTTGAGCAAAAATACAGTAAAAATTGTGAAATATTGTTACAATGTAAAATATCTGTTTTCTATGTGAATATACGTAGTTTATTCTAGTAATTTTCTGCATCATTACTCGTCTTCAGTGTCACATGAGCCTTCAGAAATCACTTATTTGCTGCTTAAGATATATATAGGTCTATATATATTATATATACTGTATATACACAATTAATAAGGGTCAATATAATAAGGGTCTACGGATGAAAAATAGCCTCTTGGGCTAATTCTGGCACATTTACACTTGTTTATTAATGTGCATTGACCCTGTAAAAAAAAAAAAAACCTAAAAAAAAACCTAAAAAAAACCCTAAAAAAAAAAAAAAAATATATATATATATATATATATATATATATATATATGAAGAGTTCAGATGCAAAAGCCTCTAAATGCCATTTGAATTTTTTTTCTAAAATGACCATTTTTATCAAGCTTGTATATTTAAGTTCAGTAATTTCACTTAAATGACAATTAATAGGTAATCTTCATTGCCATTTAAGTGAAATTACTGAACTTTAATATACAAGCTTGATAAAAATGATCATTTTAGAAGAAAATTTCAAATGGCACTTAGAGGCTTTTGCTACTGAACTCTTCATATATATATATATATAATATATATAAATGTTAATGTTTAAATTTAATTTAAAAAACACAATTTGTTTTAATATTATTTAATAATTATTATACAAATCTCATTCCTCAAATGTTTTAGTTATCACAGTTTTAACATCTGAAGCAGTTTTTCAACACTGATAATAATCATAAATGTTTCTTGATCATCAGATCCTCATATTAGAGTGATTTCTGAAGGATCATGTGACACTGAAGACTGGAGTAATGATGCTGATAATCACAGGAATAAATTACACTTTACTGTATATTCACACAGAGAACAGTTTTTTTTAAATCATAATAATATTTCACTATTTTTACTGTATTTTGATAAAATAAACGCAGCCTTGGTGAGCAGAAGAGACTTAAAGTTTTCTACCTGAAGTGTAAATGAAACTCCCGACACATCACAGAAGGAGACTCTGCTGATGTCCTGATCTGTATTTTCAGGCTGTCCTGTCCTCTGGCAAAGCTTTAATATTTCAGTAGACAGTCTAAAGCCCATCCATGAAGAAAGGAAGGTTTTTCTGTCATTTTCTGCCTTGAGGATCACATCCCTCTTCAGCATCACACAATAAAACACACACACTGTTTTCAGACATCATCGGCCTCAAGCGTGAGTCATGAAGCGCTAAAACACAGGGTTTACAGCAGATTACTGGTGTTCAACGTGCGGACAGGATGATAAATATTACGAATCTGTGTTTCCAGCTGTTTATGGATATGCATCTAAAAGGATAGATGTGTGTGTGTGTGTGTGTTTTAACATGCATGTATAGCTACATATGTATATTTTAGTATGTAAAGGGATGAAAAAGGGAGTATTTGTGTATGTTCTTACATGAATGAAAGTTGTTTATTTTGTATATTTACTATTTTAGTCCATATTACCGTAATAACTTGTTTTAAATAATTATTGAATGTTTTTTGCTTGGACTAGGGATAAAAACCGCAGGATAAATCAAAATCCCGATAAACGACCCACCAAATCACAGAGATGCTGATTGGCACAGGACTGATATCATCACTCGGTGTTCATTAAATGGCTCATTTGCAGGGGGACTTTTACTTTAAAACCCCTTAACTGTCACCGTCCCGTATACGGGACGCCTAACTTTACTTCGATTTATTACTATTAAATCCTAATCTAATTATGACAAACTATATATCGTTGGAAAGGTCTAAGACTCCTAAATAGATATTTGACTGCTGTTTTTTGATACAAATTATGAAGGAAGAGTAACTGATAAATTTTTGACAAGACTGCACCTCTAAAAAATCTGCCTCATAACAGACCTTTGTCACAATTCTGACCTTTGTCACAAAAAGCCAATTGATCGACTTTTAATCATTGCAAATTCTGTTTTTATGCTAAAAGTTAATAATAAAACAAATAATCTAATATTTTTCAATAAAAAAAATTATAGTATATTATTCTCTAAAAATTATAATATGTATATATTATCCTCTAAAATATAATATTATTTTTTATCGCCCTTTTTTATTATATCACATATTTTAGTAGTTATCATAAATTAGGTATCATTTGAAAGCTTACGAACTCAGAATTCATCCTGTAAAAACCATTTTGAAATTGGACGTTGCGTTACCATAGAAACGGTATTTTTGTATTAGGCCCCTCCCCTTTTGGGCATCATCTTTCATAATTTATTATCAAAACCTTTTCTAATCTTGACAAAACACATATTGTCAGAAAGGTCTGAGTCTCAAGGTTCCATATTTAGTGACAGAAGTGATATTTGGATAGAAATGTATTAATTTGTTATGGCAGAATGCATACAATTAAATTCAATGGAATTCAATGGCACCCGGTGGCTATTTTTGGTACTACGACTAAACAAAATCTTATGGGAACTTCAAAATTTGTGATATCAACTTTAAATTTGGAACACAACTTGTTTAGATATATAGCTTTCATTTAATAGTAATTTTATTGTAAAAAATATTTTGTAAAATATTTATTTTATATTAAAATATATATATTAATAAGTAATATTTGATTTACTGTAAATTATAACTTCCATAACTTTTTCATACTTAAATTTTTTGAAGTGCTTTTACTTCAGTAATAATCTGCTGATTGTCTTCTTTAAAACAAGACCTAACTATTATAAAACAAGACCAACTACTATACTGCATTTTAATGTCAATTATCAAAAAGGGGGGTGACAGGTAAGGGGTTAAAAATACAGACATGATCAATTCACACCAGATTAAGATCAGACATCCTCCGCAATTATTACTAATGACCAGAGGTCACCAGGTAAACTGGTCCAAAGATCAAACGATCCTGGGTCACTTTATCCGTGTGTTTTCCGTATCTGGTGTGAAAGGGCTTGACTGTGAGGAGCCACAGCTGTTGAATCATCTTCATTTGAACTTTAATGAGGCTTCGCTGGTGTTTTGTGTCTGGAGCGAGTGCTAAATCCGTGTAAATGTTTCTTTTCCTGAACACTTACCAGGATTCCCTGCACTGGGGATCAACAGAAGTCAGAGAAATCAATCAAAAGATTTTTAAATTGCAAATCTGGAAGTGCTAGAAGCAGACGCGGGAGCAGATGGAAGTGTGTGTGTCGGAGAGCAGCTGGGGCTCGCACGCACGGGAACCAATGAGGAGATGTTCGGGAGAACACACGCTTTAATAAAACCTGCTGATAAAAGGAGATGTGGAAGAGTCACGACTCACACTGGAAATGTGCAAAACTAACAAACTACACTCGAAGGTCAACGACGTGTCCATAGTTCATCACACTGAACAGCTTTTATTAAAGGGACAGTTACGATTATTTACTCAAGCTCAAACACCGCTTTATCGTCAACACAAAAGGACATTATGAAAATATGTTTTGGTGTGAAGGAAGATTTGTTCTTGAGTCTGAAACAAGGTTTCAAGGCACAAAAGCCCCTGTGTGAGTCTTTATATACAGTATATTCAATAAATAAGAAGTTAAGGTTGTGTTATATTTGACACAATGCTGTCTTGTTATTCCTCATGAATGAATCAGCTGTTTGAATGAATCGAATGAATGAATGACTCAATGCCTCATTCATTAAGAGAGTTAATTACTTGATTCCTCATGAATGAATCAGCTGTTTGAATGAATCGATGAATGAATGACTCAATGACTCATTCATTAAGAGTCATTTACTCGATTCCTCATGAATGAATCAGTTGTTTGAATGAATCGAATGAATGGATGACTCAAAGACTCATTCATTAAGAGAGTCATTTACTTGATTCCTCATGAATGAATCAGCCGTTTGAATGAATTGAATGAATGAATGACTCAATGCCTCATTCATTAAGAGAGTCAATTACTTGATTCCTCATGAATGAATCAGCTGTTTGAATGAATCGAATGAATAAATGACTCATTCATAAGACTCAATGACTCATTCATTAAGAGAGTCATTTACTTGATTCCTCATGAATGAATTAGCTGTTTGAATGAATCGAATGAATGAATGACTCAATGCCTCATTCATTAAGAGAGTCAATTACTTGATTCCTCATGAATGAATCAGCTGTTTGAATGAATCAGATGAATGAATGACTCAATGACTCATTCATTAAGAGAGTCATTTACTCGATTCCTCATGAATGAATCAGCTGTTTGAATGAATCGAATGAATGGATGACTCAAAGACTCATTCATTAAGAGAATCATTTACTTGATTCCTCATGAATGAATCAGCCGTTTGAATGAATTGAATGAATGAATGACTCAAATGCCTCATTCATTAAGAGAGTCAATTACTTGATTCCTCATGAATTAATCAGCTGTTTGAATGAATCGAATGAATGAATGACTCATTCATTAGACTCAATGACTCATTCATTAAGAGAGTCATTTACTTGATTCCTCATGAATTAAATCTGCCGTTTGAATGAATTGAATGAATGACTCATTCATTAAGAGAGTCATTTACTTGATTCCTCATGAATAAATCAGCCATTTGAATGAATCGAATGAATGAATGACTCAATGACTCATTCATTAAAAGAGTCATTTACTTGATTCCTCATGAATGAATCAGCCGTTTGAATGAATCGATGAATGAATGACACAATGCCTCATACATTAAGAGAGTCATTTACTCGATTCCTCATGAATGAATCAGCCGTTTGTACCGGAATCGAATGAATGAATGACTCACTGACAAATTCATTTATGTTGTTTCAAACCTGTATGACTTTTACGTAACATACAGGAAGATATTTTGAAGAATGTTGGTAGCCTGTAAATATATTTATCGAAATACCAATTCCAAAGTTTAATTTAAGTAACATCATATATATATATATATATATATATATATATATATAAAAATATATTTTATTATGTATGATTCTGTGTATATATATATATATATATATATATACACAGAATATCCTGTAAACGTCAGAGCCGCCCGACCTCTGAGTTTAGCTGACTTTCCACAGTCACCGGGATGATTGAAAGCCTTCATGCAGAAGATGGAGGATGTATAATGTATAATAAATCAGCTGTGAGGTGTGTGGAGACACGAGCATGATGAAGAGGATGATGAGGGTGTGTGAATCTTGTGGCTCAGGGGCCGAGTTTAATGAGACATGGAAGCTAACAAGGTTAAAAACTGAGATCCTAAGAGTTCCCGTCTCTCCGCAGGGTGTTGAATGTTAAATCCGCTGCAATTAAAAAGATTCATGCAACCTCTAACTTATTAAAGCAACAAGCCTGTTCGGTGTTAGAGGATCGAGAGGAAGAGTTCACATACAAAACAGCTTTAAAGGAGACAGTTTCAGAGATCAAAACTTATATTCTGCTTTAAAGGAAAGAAATGACTTATTATTAGTTTATTATTATACCTGTTCATTCATAGAGCGCTATAAAATCAGTTTTATTTTTCCCCTCATTTCTATTTTTGGATTCTGTTTTAATTTTTTAAAACTCAATTTTAATGGTTAAATTCAATTCTAGTCACCCAAAAGCATGTCTAATTGAAATCATGAACCTTATACAATTTAACAGCAATTTATTAAAAGTTACACTTAGGGAAGTCAAATTTCGTTCTATTTTGACCAAATTCTGTGTTTTCTGTTTTAAGTTTTCATTTGAATGGTTTAGGACAACTTTAATATACAAAAAACATGTCAAACTAATTGAATTCATCAAACAACAATTTATATATCTATATATTTAAATTTTAAATCGCGTTCATATTTAAATAGTCTTTTTGTGGATTAATATTCACAGACACTAGTCTATATCGTGATTTAATACTGTACTAACCGGCTTTTTATTAATTAAAAAAAAAATACAAATCCGCGTTATACAGTAAATTACATTTTCATGAGTGGATTCTGTGATTCTGGACATGTTTTCTATATTGCAGAAATACGGCTCTACATTCAGAGTAAACCACCTCTCATTGGCCCAAAAATCATCAAGTCCCGGCTCAGCCAATGGCGTGAGTTTGGGGCGGGGCTTCTCTGGCAGGTGTGTGCTGTGCTCTACTGGACATGTTTGTGTGTGTGTGTGTGTGTGTATGTGTTGTGCAGTTGCTCAGCATGTGTTGCACGTATACGGCCAATCACTCAAGCGGGTCCCTGAGGCGTTCAGTGTGTATGACAGACACACACACACACACACACACACACACACACACACACACACACACAGCTCATCTGAACGACTGACCCAGAGGTATAGAGTATAAAGCCTTTTATCAAAAACACCACCTTTATTCTCAGTCAAGGCTTTTTGAAAACACTTCCAAATCTTTCCCTGACTAACTCCAGCAAACACTCGTCGTGTTGATCACTCGTGAGAGGATATCCACTGGAAATAACACAACAACGTCTGACAGGATCATGACCTGAAGTTTAATAATTCATCTGTTTATGACATATTTATGACAATTTATGCTGTCATTACCAAGACATCTCAAACAATGTCATATTTACATTAAACATCTCATAATTGAGCGAAAGAAACTTAATGACAGTTGTCATAAATATGCATAAAGTCTTCATATTCATGACAGGTTATTCTGAGATCACACACATATACATGCACGCACGCACACACACACACTGACAGGGGTTTATTCCCGTCTGGACGTACATTATCACACACTTAATGTGTTAGGATTAGTTGTTACTTTGTTGTTTATTTTATTACTAACTTTTCAAATCAGTGACTGATACTCCTGTGTGTGTGTGTGTGTGTGTGTGTGTGTGTGTGTGTGTGTGTGTGAGGAACGGCTCCCTCACATGCTAATGTCACACACTGCACATGACGGATGGAGAGCGCGAGAGAGATGGGCGAGAGGTTCTCCTGAGGTCACGGATCACTCGCGGCTGCGATCCGTCCACGCCGGACAGAAATGGCTTTATAATGACTTATCATTACGCTCTATTAGGACACAACACTGATGTTTCTCTGCAGGATCTCCTCGCTCTCGCTCTGTTTGTTCTCGGAATTTTAATGGCCGCCATTTTCACGTACGTACTGCAGATTTCTTTAGCAAACAAGACCGTGTTGAATGTGGCAAAACAGGTCTGGATATTAATGATAATCACATACATCAACGACAAAACACCAAACACACAGTCCGAGCCGCATCGGTCAATAGTGTTTCAGCGCTAATGAGAGCGCCGGCGGAGGAGAGATCTCCTCAGTGGTCTGTACACGGATCTGAGCATGTGGGCCGGCACAGAAAATCTGATATTACATCAAAAAACAAAAGCATAATGTCTGAAAGGAGAGCGCTAGACAGATGATGCATATCATAAAGCAGAAACGACTCCAGTCATTAAATCACCTGTGAAATACACGAGAGTGATCAAACCAAACAAACGAGAACGCTTACAGTTTTACAGATTCCACAATACATGTGTCAAAACACCTAAATAACGCCTAATAACAGCAAAATAACACCTTATAACAGATAAATAACTAATGGTAATGGCTTAATAATGCCCAATAACGGCTAAATAACGGCTAATAACATTTAAACAACACCTAATAACACCTAAACAATGCCTAATAACAGTTAAATAACGCCTAATAATGGCTAAATAACGCCTAATAACAGCTAAACAACGCCTAATAATGGCTAAATAATGCCTAATAACAGCTAAATAATGCCTAATAACAGCTAAATAACGCCTAATAACGGCTAAATAACGCCTAATAACACCAAAAAATGGCTAAATAATGCCTAATAACGGCTAAATAACAGCTAAACAACGCCTAATAACGGCTAAATAACCCCTAATAATGGCTAAATAACCCCTAATAATGGCTAAATAACAGCTAAATAACGCCTAACAACGGCTAAATAACAGCTAAACAATGCCTTATAACGGCTAAATAACACCTAAAAACGGCTAAATAACGCTTAATAACATCTAATAACAGCTAAATTATATATCTGACAAAATTATTGACTACAGCCACAGGTTTTATTTTTATGTACAAAAAATGCATACTAAAACAAAAAGCATAATCAGATATTAAAATTTTGTTATTAATATCGCTCTTGTTTTTGCATGTGTTTCTGGCTAAAAAATATTTTGGCACAATTTTTTACCGGACAAAGTCATTGCCCATTCCTGCAAGAGAGAAGGGTTGCCAAATATTCATCTCTCTCTCTCTCTCTCTCCCTCTCTTGACATGGTTCTCAGTGCAACTGCCCGTTTACAACCCAAAGTGTTTTGGCATGGTCAGAACAACATCTGTGTGTGTGTGGCCCTCGACGCCGGGCAAACCTGTAGAAAAGTGAGTGTGGAAGATAATCTGTACCTCGAGCACGAGGGTAATGTGGCGCTCCAGGTGCCGTTGCGGAGTGCAGGTCCGGATAAACACACTCCCGTTCTCCATCAGGAACCCGGGCTGGCAGGAATACGTCACGTTCTGTCCAGACGGTGAAGTCCTCGCCAAACCTCAGACCATTGGCAGGAACGCCTGGATCCCACAGCTGATCACTGTCACACACACACACAATTAATCATTAGACATACACCACATCATACACCACTGTACATACACCACATCATACACCACTGCACACACCCCACATCACGAAACTGTCTCCAGGGAAATATAACTAAACGCAGTTTCAGTTACAGTTGTGCCGGTCGCACTGATGATATAGCGGTCACGCCTCGGGCTGAACACTGACGCTCGCAGTCGTAATGGCCAAGCATTATAACAGGAGCATTACCGAACTGCAATAATATCCAGCAGTAAACAATCAGTTATAGATCATAACATTAGGAAGAATCTCGAACTATTGCTCGTGATCACAGACTCACACACAGGAAGGTTTCACGTTGGTATGATTAAAAAAAGCAAGGGTGCATTAAATTGATATTTTTATCAAAGATTCCTGTGAAATAAAATATATCACATTTTCCAAGTTTTTCCAACATTGATAATAATCATAAATGTTTCTTGAGCATCAAATCATCATATTAGAGTGTAAAACAGCCTAGCAACCATATAACATTTTCAAAATATAAATAACATGCACAGATAAATGTACAAATAATATGCATTAATATGTACATCATATTTGCTGTAGTCTGCATCATTAATGATGTTATTTTCCTGTTTATTATTGTGAAGGTGCATTGAAAAATGTTCTATCATATGAAGTGCTATAGAAATAAAGCTGACATGATTGGATAGTCTGTTTAAATATATATATATATATATATATATATATATATATATATATATATATATATATAGTCTCACACATTTGAATATTTTTCATTCCAAAGCAAGTCATATTGAACCACATTCAAACTTTTTATCTGAATAGATTTACTTGTTTTCACATTAAACAGCGTTATTTGAAAAATATAAAAATACAATCAAATCAAACACATGCAAATATCAGTGTTATTTTATCGCCGAAAACTATTATAGTTTTTAATATTAAATGTTTTTAATTGTTTTTTTCTTTTCATTTTCAGTTTAATTTTCATTCATAATTAAAGTTGTAATAATTTGTTCTGCTTTAGTCATTTTTTATAGTTTTTTAATGATGTCTATACAATATTTTTCAGTTTTAGTTACCTTAAGTTAAACTAAAAGAAAATAAGTAATGCGAAATAAAATAAATTTCAGATTTATTTCAGTTACCGCTTAATGTATTTTAAGTAATTATTCTTTTTTAAATTACATTTTAAAATGTTTAATTATGGTTTTTGTTTCAGTTGTAGTAATTAACCCTGAAAAATAGTTAAACTGATGTTTTTGAGTGCAGAAATCTGTCAAACTGGTCTAACGTCAATCGATTAAATGACATTTCAAAATGACAAATTCTCGCTTTGTTCTCACTGAAAGTGAACTTTTAAAATGCATGTGAACGCAGAGCATTAGGGGCGGGGCTTCCTGTTGGCCCAATCAATGTCAGGCAGGGGGGGCGTGTCTAAAAACATTGATCATTTGTGCCATTCTGAAACCCTGACTTCACCTTTAACATCCACAGTTTATCATGTCAGATCAACAAAGAGTAATTCCTGCACTCCCCGCTCATTCTTCTCCTCTACCCCCGACATCAATCTCCCATTACACGTCAGTGAGCGATCGATTTCGGCCTGTCAGCTCATCCTGCCATTACTTACACAGCGGCGCTAATAAATCTGGCTGCATTAATGACATTTCTCATGAGAGCAACAGCATCACTCCGTTTGGATAATTACAAATGGACAGCCTGTAGTTACAGCTTTTCCAACATTCACCATCACTCAAAAAAATCCATTTCTACCCAAATCATGGCAGTAAGCCTTTTGGGTAATATTTTGGGGATATTTTTCCAGTGTTTGGGTAGTTTCTGTGTTACCCAGCTCTTGGGTCAGAGCGCTCACAACCCAGTGTTTGGGTCAATTTTGTGTAATCCAGATCCTAGACATAACAACCCAGGGGTTGAGTTACTCTACTGCTATTATAGTAAGAATCAACTTTGCTGGGTTAAATCAACAACCCAATATGCTGGGTAAAATTAACCCAACATGTGTTCTGTGCTATATTTACCCAGCTCTTGCGCTAAAAACAACCCAGGGTTTTTTAGAGAGAAGAAACACAGAAAAAAGAGCAGATTAAGGAGGATTGAACTCTTACGGGTGCAGTTGGGCTGGACACCAGACCAGGTCCCGTTGGCCAGGCACTGCCGAGATGGAGATCCGGAGAGACGGTATCCCTTCCACACACGAGTGAGATGATGAGAGTGAGAGAAACTAGTGCCATGAACACGCAAGATCTGCCCCGTCAGCCGGAGTCCCAGGATTCCCACACTGAACGGCTGAAGGATGGAAAAGATTAAAGATTACTTTCGATACTTTCGGGAAACACAACCCTGTTTACTTCCTGTCTCTATGAAGCCCCTCCTCCTGAAAGCACACTGTGCTCTGATTGGTCGGCTGGATCGAGTGTTGTGATTGGTTCAAGCGCTTCGAGTGTGTCTGGGAAATGTCCCAGCCCTTCCATAACCGCCAGTTTAACACACTACTAACTAACTCAACCAGGCCCCGCCCCTTTATTCTGCGCATTAATTATTATAATGAGGAATATTGAAGAAACTGGAGACTACAATGGAGACGTTTCAGGAGTTCAGGAACACTGACGCTGATATCAGAGAAGAACTCATGCTGGAGGGACTTTCAGAAACTTTTTCATGCAGAATCAATAACACTAAAATAATCACTCGAGCTCAGCCACTTTATTAAGTCGATTAGATCACCCTGAATTGATAATTTGAGCCGAGAAGGTACTGTATCTAATAGATTTCCTTGAGTTTTCTCCACACACACACACACTGGGTCGAGTGGGTTAAATCACAGGGAGATGTTGGTGTTTGTTCAGCCTGGAAAATCACAGTGTGGCATGATGGGATTTAATGCAAGACAAGCTGTTAGACCAGAACTGCGTAGCAAAAACATTCAAGCTTGAGAAATTTCCGCCTCCTGGGACCTGCACGCTAACAATCTGTTTTATAGCCCAGCAATAACCCGTCACCCCCCGAGACCACACGGACAATACGTCAGGCGGAAAGAGCTGGAAAAGAAAAACACCAGTGCCATTTACTCTGGTGCAACAAGGTCGAGTTTACCGGAGATTACAGGACACTGAGGTTTGATAGTGCATCAGAGTACACCAATATTCCTCATTTAAATGATTCATACGCAGAATAAAGGGGCGTGGCCTGGTTGAGTTAGTTAGTAGTGTGTTAAAACCGACTTTAAACTGCAGTTCCTCCACTGGCCACTAGAGGCGCTGCAGAAGAGACTCGCTCCCATGAGCCCGCATGTTAAAATGCCCAACTTCACAGCAGAATTAAACACGTTTACAGCCTGGTGCTAAACATGGTTTTGGTCTATATCGCTAATTTTGCTGTTCATGACGACTGTGAGGGGGTGAATATTTATAACTCAGCCGTTTAAATTATATTAAGTCTTAAAGTTCTGCATAATTAAGGGCGTGGCCACTTGAGTGACAGGTGGATTGCTGCTGATGTCACTATTAGCCGTTGTCTGCTAGTGTTAGCTGCTCACGTCACCTGCGCATGTTTGTTTATCTGGGAGTGACGCGCGGCCAAGACGGCAAAGGCCAGCTCCGCCCACTTTTGGTCTTCAAAAACGCTCTTCAAAAACACTACGGGTGACGTCACACACACTAAGAACATATTTATGTATTATTGATATTATTATTATACAGGGCTGTCTAACGATTAATCGCAATCAATCACGATTAATCACATCCAAAATAAAAGTTTGTGTTTACATAACATATGTGGGCATGTGATAATTATTTTGTATATATATAAATACACACACACATGCATGTATATTTAAGAAAAAATATTATTTATATATAAAATATTTATATTTATATATTATAGAAATTATATATAAATCTATATGCAGTATATACATGAAAATATTTCTTAAATATATACAAGCATGTGTGTGTATTTATATATATAAAATAATTATACACAGTGCACCCACATATATTATGTAAACACAAACTTTTATTTTGGATGTGATTAATCACGATTAATCATTTAACAGCCCTATTATTATATTATTCTGAGTATTATATAATTTAACAGTGGCAAGAATGGCTACATTTGTATAGCGTGTGACTTGAAAGTTAAAGCCAAAATAAGCGTATGGAGCGAACGTGTCAACCAACCATCAGATGACACGAGGAAAAGCTGACCTATAAGAGGACAGTTGTACTCACATGTGACGTGCATGAACACATTTTGCTACTCTTTGTAAGGTTGTCTTGTGAAAGCGAACCGAACCAAGAGGAAAATGCAACATTGTAACAAAGTAAGCAACAAAACAAACGATCTATAGGTGTACTATTCGTGCTCCTGCTGCACCTCCAGAAGAAGTGAGTGTAAAGTTGTGTATTTTATATTAAACTTTGCAAATCACTTGTACATAAAAGCATTTGCCAAATGTATAAATGTAAATTTTTGTTTTCTGCTCACGTTTGCAGGTGGGCTGCCGGCCCGACCACGTGGCGTTGGGGAAGCAGATGCGCTCGGCCGAGCCAGTAGAGTGTGTGTCCCGTGGAGCAGGTGAAGCGCACTTTAGCGTGTTGCTGGAAGCTTCCCTCCTCTCTCGCGTGGCGTGAGCCGGTGTTCCCGAATCCCCACAGCCGCCTCGCTTGTCGCCTGAGGAACACAAACACACACTTCTGCAAACCTCAGTCCACCCAATAACAGAGAACATGCATTTTCTGCAAGGAGAGAAAGAAAAACATGTCTCTTCTAGGGGAAACGGTGACCGTGAGTTAGTGGAAGTGTGTGTGACTCATGGGAGTCTGAACCTGCAGATATTATTACAACATGATAAACCAGAATCATCTTCAACAGCCTCATTTTGGCATAATGGCCACCTGACTGTACAATACACATGAATGTTTCATAAATGATAATCATAAATGTTTCTTAAGCATCAAATCATCATATTAGAGTGATTTCTGAAGGATCATGTGACACTGAAGACTGGAGTAATGATGCTGAAAATCACAGGAATAAATTACACTTTACTATATATTCACATTAAAAATGGTATTTTATAATGTAAAAATATTTAAAAAAATTTTACTGTAGTTTTGATCCAATAAATGCAGCCTTGGTGAGCAGAAGAGACCTTCTAAAACATTTAAAAAATATATATTTTTCAATATAAAACAACTAAATATATTTTTCAATAATATTAACTCTACAGTAAGTACAAAAAATGAATTAACTAGAATAAGATATGACTATTCACACCAGCCATGTCAAAACATCCACATGAAATCTAGACATTTCATTTGTAGTTCACGTCTCTTTCTCTCCCTTTCAAAATTCAAACTCAAAAGTAAATGTCGATCACCGTAGGATTCCGCCATCGGATTCAATGGGATCGAAGAAAGTGGAAATCATATTATATTTAGACAGATCTGCTCAGTGTTAAAGACATCAGAAATGTGAGCGGAATCGGCTTCTTTCGCCCTGTGAATCTCAGCGGAAACGCACTGTCCTCAGAGCTGTCAATCACAACTTTCTGCGCATGAAAATACTATTGTGGTGAGCTTACACTGTAAAACATGATCGTGATTTTAAAGGGGTCGTATAAATGGTACATGCACTCTTTCAAGTTGATTGTACTGAAATGTGTGTTAACAGTGCCTGTACACAACCATCATTTAATGACACAAATATATCCAGTGTTTTTGTCTTAAAGGTGCCAGTGTGTAGATTTTAATTTATTTTCCGATTATTTTAGACACAAAATAAAGCTAAAAAAAGATTTTTTTTAAAATAAACCTTGCACAATCTTCTTGATTATTTTTTAGTGTACACAATCCTTTTGCTCACCTTACTTGTATGATTAGGTAGAGATATGAACAGAGACTCTGATAGCCAATAGAAAAAGCACAATGAGATCGAGACACAATGGATATTGCTGGATCTGTGACAAACTGCTCATTTTCCTCTTTGTATAAAAGCTTCATCTTCAGTTTCACATATAAAGGTGTTTTTAGTTATTTTTTAATGCTCTTGACATCCGGGTCAGTCCATCGTTTGTGTTTCACACAATAAAGAAACTCATGTACGGGTTTGGAACAACATGAGGGTGAGAAATCCTCTCTTTTGTGTGAATTATTCTCTTTAAAACACATATTGCAATTTTGAAGAGCAAAAAAACAGGCGAAATTTCTCCAGAGGAAGAGCTGAAGATGTTGAAGACGTTTATATGTTGCTCCTGGCGAGGAGAGCATTCAGCAGCGTGTGTGAGATGCAGACACCTTCCTAATGACAGTGTGAGAAGCAACAGGCTATCAGTTATCATATTAGCGGCCGCCAGCAGAAACCATTAGCATTATTAATTATGGTGAAATATTCATCGAACCGATCTGTACGGCGCAGACATCAGGAGTCCCAGATCGAGCCAGTCGACGACACACACACACATCAGATCCTTTTAATTACACAGACGAGCCTGAGGACAATCAGGAGTCCAGACTCAGCAAACAGAGGAAGCAGTGGCTGAAACAAGCTGTAGGGACACTGTCACACACACACACACACACACACACACACACACGTGCAACCACACTCACTCACAGACTGACTCCACTCACTTACAGACTGACTGACTCACTCACTCACTCACAGCAACACCTCACTCACTCACTCTCTCACTCACTCACAGACTCACTCTCTCAGTCACGAATGTAAGGGTTAAATGCAGAAAGAAAGTGTCCCAGTATGGATTATGACTCCAGTGCTCGTCAGATGTGAGAACTGCAGGCACTCCAGGGCGCCTCAGTGTTTTCCAGTCACACACTCGCTTTAGTTGATCTGAAATCTGGGACGTTCCTCCACTACTCGCCGGCACAGAAGCGGGCGGCGGATTGAACTCATCTGACATCAAGCTGATGTTTCACAGAGGAAACAGGCACATGCAGAGAGAAACACTGTTCACGTTTGGAGGAACCACACACACGTGTCAGGATGGAGAATACACTACCGTCGGGTCCCTACCGTCGGGTCACTACCGTCAAGACTCTACCGTCGAGGGTCACTACCGTCGGGTCACTACCGTCGGGTCTCTACCGTCGAGGCTCTACCGTTCGGGTCACTACCGTTCGAGTCTCTACCGTCGGGTCACTACCGTCGAGTCTCTGACCGTCGAGGTCACTACCGTCGGGTCACTGCCGTCGGGTCTCTTCCTGTCGGGTCACTGCCGTCGGGTCTCTGCCGTCGAGGTCTCTGCCGTCGGGTCTCTGCCGTCGGGTCTACTACCGGTCTGGTCACTGCCGTCGGGTCCACTGCCCGTCGGGTCTCTACCGTCGGGTCACTACCGTCCGGTCACTACCGTCGGTCTCTGACCGCCCCGACTCTGCCGCGGTCTCTAGCCGCCGGGTCTCTGCCGGCGGGCTTGCCGCCGGGTCTTGACCGCCGCGGTCTCTGCCGCCGCGGGTCCCTACCGCCGGGTCTCTGACCGCCGGGTCTTCTCGCGGTCGGTCGTCACTGCCGGGTCGTCGTACCATCGGGTCACTGACCGTCGGGTCACTACCGTCGGGTCACTACCGTCGGGTCACTGACCGTTCGAGTCACTACCGTCGGGTCACTACACCGTCAGGTCGACGTCAGTGAAGAGAACGTCATCAGGACACACAGCCACGGATCCTTTAAGCTTTCTGCTCTTGTGTGTGTGTGTGTGTGAGTGAGTGAGGGTCTGAGTCAGTGAGTGTGTGTGAGGTGTGGTGTGTCAGGTGTGTGAGGTGTGTGTGTGAGTGAGGGTGTATGTGAGAAAGAGTGAGTGTTTGTGTGTATGAGATGTGTGAGGTGTGCGTGTGAGGGTCTGAGTCGGTGTGTGTGGTGGTTATATAAGCATCATTAGATTCTTCTTCAGAGGTGAACGCTAGAGTTGGCATTAATTGGCGCAGCAGTGAGGTGTGGAATCGGGTTAAAGTCGCCCACCAGCAGCTTAGCGGGAATAATAAGGCTGAGGAGTTCCTTACATAAGAAACTCTGATTCACCTGCAGTGCAGAACACTCTTGATCCTGCTTTAATACACATTTTAGAACTTTTCATAGATGTTTTTTCTCTTTTGACAATTCACTCACTCTTACACATACACACACACACTCACTCAGACACTCACTCACTCTTACAAACACACACACACACACACACACACAGCCACTCCAGGGGAGGTGGTGTTTTCTTATCTTACACATTAACATGAAGCCGGACTGTGTAACCCATGAGTCTAAAGTCTCCAGCGGATCGAGAGACGGGGTTCCCAGTGGAATATCCCCAGAGCGAGTCTCAGCATCAAACCTCAGGAACAGGAGAACATGTTCACACAGAATAACGAAGAGGACGCCAGAACACACAGAGACCCCGAGGAACATGTTATCTCTCAGAGGTCGCTCTTCAATCCTCAGAGGGTTCAGAGTTCTGCTTCACTGAGGTCTACTCTTCATCTCTCAGCGTTCTCATCAAACTCCTTCACAGAAACAAAACTAGTAACATGTACCGCTCAGAGTCAGAATAAATGTGGATAATGTAGATTAGACAAATCCAAAATTATATGAAAAACTGAGTTTTGAAAATCTTAATAAATTATATGAAAATCTGTGTGAGTTTAAATCCCCCTCTCTGTGTGTGTCTCTGCATTTAAACACTAACATTTACATTTGATATATATATCGATTTGATATATACTGATATAAATATATTGATATATATATATAATAGAAATTTTGTAGAGTATTTTTACAAGGTAATATAACAGGTTTGGCACGGCGCGAGGGTGAGTAACGCTGACGGATTCATTAGTGGGTGAATATTCTTTAAAAGAAGAACAATCTGTGCATGTTCAAGGGACTCGATCAGACAGCGAGTCAGGAGAAGGAAACGGTGTGTGTGTGTCACGCAGAGACAGACGTCATTACCCAGCTGAACTTCATTAAAGGTGCATTGCGCAACATTTTATGTTAAAATTAGCCGTTTTCTAACCCATACATGCTGAAACAATCGCCTGATGGGCTGAATGAGCCCTTCTCTGATCACTGCGATCGCCTCTATAATCCTGTACAGTGAAATATATAAGAGGGATTCGGGCTCGAATCTGAGACTGGGCGTGACGTCATGCGCGTTCACGCTCGCCTGGCTATGTGCCTGCAGGATAGTGTATTCGCCGCGTTCTCCGTATCAGAGAAGACAACTCGAGCGACGCAACTTTAGTCAACTTTCCCAAAAGTAGAAGATGGATTCAAAGGGGCTGTTTAGTCTACATCTGGTCACTTCATGCGTTTTCTGTGATCGGATAACTTATTCGATCGTGAAAAGACCAGGTTGAATCCAGACGGATTTGAATCCGACAGCTCAAACCATTGAGGACGTGGTCTGGGCTGTATTCCAGACGAAACTGGACAAGTGTAAATGCATCTGGTTGTTGAAAACAGGCTATGTCATGTTGTTTTAGTCATATATGACGACGTGCATCAGATGAGCAGGCGAGTGTATTTATAAGCCAGCGCGCCGCAATCTATCGCAAATGAAAGTGAAAGTAAGACGCATACGATTAACACTAAGTTACCTTCTACCTCCACTATCTTCATTAAAAGTAGCCTTAAGAAATGAAATGATCTCATACCAGGGCTTTTGCCGCTCTCTCTTATTGCTGTCTTTGCTGATTTTGAAATAGCCGAAGCCGATGATTTATAAAATGCAGCTCATCTGTTGCTTTCGGTGACGTGCACTTCATGAAATCTGTATATAACGCGGGAATTGAATATCAGATTAATATCCGTTTTGCAAAAACACATTTATGTGACCAGGTGTAATGGAATCGTTTTGATAAATCAAATAGATCTGAGAAAACGCATTGTGGCCAGGTGTAAAAACAGCCCCAAAGAGACCGGCTTGTAGTTCATTACAAACCCCAACGCAAACTCCACGTAAGACAAAGAAAATACAACTTCTGTCTGTCCAGTGCCAGGCGTCGGAATAAGACTAGAGTCAACATCGGGAAGGCTTTCAACAAACGGAGAAGATCTCGGGCGGTCTGCTCTAGGGCTCAAACGTGTTCATGAACGTGTTTCCATAATAATACAATCATAAGTGGATACAGTAAGCACATAAAACAGTTCAACATGGAGATCAATGGAAACAAAAGCCGAAGTTTTCTACCCCTGTTTTCCCCTCACACACACATAGGCCTACATAAGTGTGTAATTTACTCAAATGCCTTTCCTTTCATATATTTTAAATGACTTGCAGATTTATAACTGTATTACCTCATTATGACTGTAACAAAAGATGTGTGCCTGATTCTCCTTTGGTTATGAACAGCTTGATGCAAGACGTGCGTGTATTCCGTGTATATGTCTACTCTATAAAGTCTATGGTATTCCATGCAGCGCGCACGCAGTTTCATTTGTCACCAGAGGGGCGTAGTTCTGCAAAAACTCAGAGACTACGTTATGCTCCTGTAACTCGTGTGAGACTCGACACATAATGACAGGAAATAAGACCCAGGACAAAGACGAGCTTCACTCAGTGTTCAGTCCAATGTATGATTTCTCATTCAAACACAAGCAGAAGCCTGAACAGCAGATACAGAAGACCTGCGTATTATCTGACAGCAATAAGACACAAGCCGCCAGTACGTTACTGTGGTTTTACCAGAAAAGAGGGAGGAGCTTATATTAATGGAGAAGACGGACTGATGCGTTTCAGGCCGTGAAAGAGCATCTGAAATCACTCTGATGATCATATTCTACATATTCATTTCAGTTCTTTCACAGATTAACATTACATAACTTCAAAAGACAAAAACTGACATGATGTAACAACATAAAACATAACATGACATAACATAAAAACACTAAATACAATAACATGACATAACATAACAACATAATATAACCCTAGCATGGCAAAATGAAAAACACAAAATAAAATGACATAACACAACAACATATTTAAGAAAATAAAATAACAATACAATATAACACATTAACTTAACATGACATAATGACAACACAAAACAGCATAACATCAACATATTATAACATAACGTGACATAACACAACATAACATGACATAACATATCATGATTTGAACACGACACAACATGACATATCATAAAATGACATGACATATCATAAAATAAAATAACATGACATGACATAACATGACATAAAACAACATAACATGACATGATAACATAACACAACATAACATGACATGACATAACATGACATAAAACAACATAACATGACATAACATAACATGACATAACATGACATAACATGACATAAAACATAACATGACATGACATAACATGACATAAAACAACATAACATGACATAACATAACATGACATAACATGACATAACATGACATAAAACAACATAACATGACATGGCATATCATAACATGACAAGACATCAACAATACTAAATACAATAACATGACATAACATTAACAATAAAGCGTGGTGAAATCACTGTAATAGATTATAATCTTTATATTAATTTCAGTTTTTCAAAGAGCCTCACAGTCCACAAACAGCAAACCAGCCCAAACAACACAACACCTCTTGGCCAAACAACAAATGACAATTTAAAATTATTTCTAAATTATTTTTAATATCCATGGAAAGCAGAGCCTCTCTCTCTCGCTCTCCAGTCTTCCACAAACACAGAGCCTGATGTTGCTCAATCAATACAGTCATCAAGACCAGCGATAGCTCAGTGCCGGGCCACGGAGACACTTATACTTATATTACTAATGCTGCTTTCTGTAGAGACGTGACTGCACAACACAAATGCATGCTCTCTCTCTCTCTCTTCTGGTTTGAATTACAATTAATATTCAGTAATATTATCAGTTTAACTGCACATGAACTGAATTTTGCTGGATAATGTATACTAACTTCACATAGACACTGTGATTGAACCTTGATCAGCCGTGAACAAAATTGAATAATAATAATAATGAAAATATTATCTTCTGTAGAGATGCTTATCGCGGAAATTGAATTGGTTTCATAATATAAATACATGTGACTTAAAAACAGCACAAGCCTCCACGTGAGCCTGAAGGACTCATCCTGTAAACTAGCAGCAATCGCGCAGCGTCTTCAAGAAACTAGTTTTAGGAATCTGAAAATATAACCCTGGTATAAGCATAATCGACTCATGACCTCATGTCATCGTCACACGGGCATGTTCATACATATTCAATAACGCAGAGTCCACACTCAATTATTCCTATAAACAACTTATTAAAACTTTTATGTTGGCTTGACATGTTCATACAAGTGTGTTATCGTGTTGCTAACATGTCATACGCTATTTATTTCATTGCTAGCATGATTTAGCATTTTTCCGAACATGTTTCTAGCATGGTTTAATATTATATTACATGTTGATAACATGATTCTTGCATGTTTTAATGCAATGTAAATATTTTAGTACATTGCTAGCATGATCCTAACATGTTTTAACATATCGCTAGCATGAATTGGCAAATTAATAAATAAATAAATATTTACATCTAAAAACACATATTATTTGTGATTAAGAGTCCCATTTGATGGAAACGTATTTTTACTGATATTTAATCAAAGCGAAAGAAGTCAGAATGTGTTTAAACTCAACTTTCACTCTCATATTTCAAGGCTGCTATTGGATCACTGAAGGTAAACGGTGTATTATATCCCACAATGCATTACTTCACAGTAATGTTGCGGCGGAGTAGCTAGTAGTCACTAAGCCTTTACGTTCCAGTGTGATTAAGAACAGGTGTGTCTTACCTGAGCAGTGTGGCTGCGAGCCGCTCCATTGGCCGTTCAGCTGGCAGGAGCGAGTGGATTCACCAATCAGAGCTCGGCCTTCTAAACACCTGTAGTGAACTGTAGATCCGAAGGTGAATTTCTCTCCCGTCACGACGGCATGAGGAGGAGAACCAGGATGACCACAGTCCACCTCTGTAGGAGACACACACCAGTCATCTCGATTTATTCTTCTAGCTTTACTCTTTAAAGTCCGCTCATTTCATCCCTTTAAAACTCATCTTCAATCACAAAAATGACACATCTTAAAATATCTTGTCTTGAAAAAAAAAAGAGAGACAAAATGGCCGAACGACAATGCAACTCAACTCGACTTCATACAATACGTAACATTTGCAAGATTTCAGAGAAAACATCTCTAAATTCAGCCCTGCTTTTCTGTCTTCAGCAACACAATTACTGTGGGACTTTCCTGCTGTGAGCAATGCTCAAATCATCATGCATAATCCTTTTGTTTCTGAGGACTGATATTTTCAACAAAAGCTTTTTATTGGATATCTGTCTGACACACTTTGCTTAGCATCCATAATGTATTCAGTCTCGGCCTTAAGCGTCTGGGCCGTTTCAATAACCAATATGGGGCCCTACCCACATAAAACAAACATAACAGAGCAAGGGATTCATGCATCATTAGTATATTATTTTATCACAGGCACTTTCAGCTTCATGAACAGGCAGCTCAACATAGAAATAATCCAACCTTATTTGATTAAAACTATATACAATTGAAGAGATCAGATGCAAAAGCCTCTAAATGGCATTTCAAATTTTCTTCTAAAATGACCATTTTTATCAAGCTTGTATATTTAAGTTCAGTAATTTCACTTAAATGACAATTAATAGGTAATCTTCATTGCCATTTAAGTGAAATTACTGAACTTAAATATACAAGCTTGATAAAAAGTCATTTTTAGAAGAAAATTTTCAAATAGCACTTAGAGGCTTTTTTTCAATTATACAGCGTTTGAGGTTGATAAGCCCACCTTTCACACAGGGAAACCTCACCTTTGGTAGACTGAATAAAGGTTTTCTTTTGCTGTCCGATTTCTTTCGTTTTTCAGCACCACTGTCATATGTTTGTTTCATTTATCTTATAATTCTTTTTCTGCTCAAAATAACATTTTAACCTAGCAGCAAAAAAGACAGAAGGTACAGAAATGACTCTACAGTTCGCTTAAGCAGTTTTCGGGGTGTTGAACAGTCGCCATGGTAACCACGAGTTTGACCAATCAGAGATTGTTTTGCAAATAACAAGGTTGATTTTGTAATTTCACAACCCCACAGCTCGTGGTCGATCGACCTTGGGGGTCTTCAATCTTTTTCCATTTGAGCTACTTTTTAAAAATGAAAGTGTCCGAGAGCTACTCGTGTAATACAATACTTAAATCTCTTAAATAATGTCTCATAACTCTATTAACAGCTATCCAAACTTTTTTTAGACCTAAAAGAGTTTTTGTTGGCCTATATGTCACCCTTAAATGACAGCGAAAATAACAGAATCAGAGATAAAAAAAAATTCTAGAAATGTGTACTTTGCATAAAAAGGGTTGGTAACACTTTATTTTACGAGCCTGCAAATAACTTTGTAAGTACACTAAAATTACGGTGTACGTTTCTGTAATTTTAGTGTACTTCCGTGTAAGTATAAGGGAACAATATCTTAACTTTGTTAATGATTTGGTTACGAGTGCAGTAGACTCCGCCCACACTCTCTTCTGATTGGCTGTGGTTTGTTAATGATTTGGTTACGAGTGCAGTAGACTCCGCCCACTCTCTTCTGATTGGCTGTGGTTTGTTAATGATTTGGTTACGAGTGCAGTAGACTCCGCCCACACTCTCTTCTGATTGGCTGTGGTTTGTTAATGATTTGGTTACGAGTGCAGTAGACTCCGCCCACACTCTTCTGATTGGCTGTGGTTTGTTGATTGATTTGGTTACGAGTGCAGTAGACTCCGCCCACACTCTCTTCTGATTGGCTGTGGTTTGTTAATGATTTGGTTACGAGTGCAGTAGACTCCGCCCACACTCTCTTCTGATTGGCTGTGGTTTGTTAATGATTTGGTTACGAGTGCAGTAGACTCCGCCCACACTCTTCTGATTGGCTGTGGTTTGTTAATGATTTGGTTACGAGTGCAGTAGACTCCGCCCACACTCTCCTCTGATTGGCTGTGGTTTGTTAATGATTTGGTTACGAGTGCAGTAGACTCCGCCCACACTCTTCTGATTGGCTGTGGTTTGTGATTGATTTGGTTACGAGTGCAGTAGACTCCGCCCACACTCTCTTCTGATTGGCTGTGGTTTGTTAATGATTTGGTTACGAGTGCAGTAGACTCCGCCCACACTCTCTTCTGATTGGCTGTGGTTTGTTAATGATTTGGTTACGAGTGCAGTAGACTCCGCCCACACTCTCTTCTGATTGGCTGTGGTTTGTTAATGATTTGGTTACGAGTGCAGTAGACTCCGCCCACACTCTTCTGATTGGCTGTGGTTTGTTGATTGATTTGGTTACGAGTGCAGTAGACTCCGCCACACTCTCTTCTGATTGGCTGTGGTTTGTTAATGATTTGGTTACGAGTGCAGTAGACTCCGCCCACACTTCTTCTGATTGGCTGTGGTTTGTTAATGATTTGGTTACGAGTGCAGTAGACTCCGCCCACACTCTCTTCTGATTGGCTGTGGTTTGTTAATGATTTGGTTACCGAGTGCAGTAGACTCCGCCCACACTCTCTTCTGATTGGCTGTGGTTTGTTAATGATTTGGTTACGAGTGCAGTAGACTCCGCCCACTCTCTTCTGATTGGCTGTGGTTTGTTAATGATTTGGTTACGAGTGCAGTAGACTCCGCCCACACTCTCTTCTGATTGGCTGTGGTTTGTGATTGATTTGGTTACGAGTGCAGTAGACTCCGCCCACACTCTCTTCTGATTGGCTGTGGTTTGTTAATGATTTGGTTACGAGTGCAGTAGACTCCGCCCACACTCTTCTGATTGGCTATGGTTTGTTAATGATTTGGTTACGAGTGCAGTAGACTCCGCCCACTCTCTTCTGATTGGCTGTGGTTTGTTAATGATTTGGTTACGAGTGCAGTAGACTCCGCCCACTCTCTTCTGATTGGCTGTGGTTTGTTAATGATTTGGTTACGAGTGCAGTAGACTCCGCCCACACTCTCTTCTATACTGAACACTGTATTAAAATCATGTTAACATTAGTTAATGCACTGTGAACTAACATGAACAAAGATAAACGAAAACAGTAAGAAATGTATGGCTCATTGTTAGTTCATGTTAGTAAATATATTGACTAAAGTTGAATAAATGAACCTTTTTGTAAAGTGTTACCAAATGAAGTATACAGGCGTTCAGATTTGTGTAGTGTAAGTTGTTCACATCTTAACATCATTTATTCATCTCTCGTGTGCCTCTGAAGAAACATAAGCTCTTCAATTTAATTTAGCTAAGCTTCTTTTTCAGACCTGGTTTTGATGTTTGCCTTCTTTTGAATTGTAAATGCACCGAATAACACCGGAGAGGTGCACGTTTTCCACAATATTCATCAGGCTGAAAGGCTGAGCTGGGGAAGAGGCTGCTTATTAAAATCCCCAAGTAGCCTCTGTCGACTAAGTAAAGTGCACAATTGCCCTGTGTACACTTTAGAGTAAAACGAGCCTCATAGACAGCGAGCAGGATTGTTGCTTTTCCTTCACGCTCTGGCGTAAAGCATCTCCTCCAAACCGTCGAGAAACGATCAAGTTCAGGTTTGAAGCAATTACAGGGACCGAGATGGAAAGGGAGAGCAGGAGGCAATTACTTTCTCACAGGCAAATGAACACGTCTCTCAAATGAATGTGCTCTTGACCTTAATACACCTCGCCTAGGCACACTGTGGAGAAGGTGTTAAACTCACTGCCGTCCACTGAGGGAAACTTTTAAAGCTTTCACACAGACAAAGACGTCTCCGTCATGACAGCTCTTTAAACCGACTGCGTGTTGGCCAACCTGTGACATTTACTATCGCCTCTCGGTCAAAGATTGGCGATGATAAAAGTTGAAATAATGAGAAAATAAAGCGAGACAAGCGTACCCAGGCATTCTGGTAGTGGTTTGTCCCAGTATCCCACCGGCTGGCAGGTCAGAACCGAGGAGCCGAAAAGAGGTAATACCCGGGATTGCAGTCGTAGGAAACTACGGTCCCGAAAGTGAAGTTCCCGTACTCAATTTTGCTCTTCCTGATGGAGTTTGCTGGAATACCGGGATCAGTGCAGTTGACGAGCTGAAGAACACAAACAGAACAGGTATAATCAGTGTTGCAAGCCAGGACTATATTCATAAATAATGCATTTGAGGAGATGTACTTTATTATTTCTGTTCATATATATACACTAAAGTGCAAAGGTTTGAGGTCTGTATGATTTTTTTGTAAAATATTATTACAAGAAAAAAAAAAACTGTATATATTGAAAAATGTATTCCTAAGATCAAACCTGAATTTTAATCAGCAATATATATATTCAAGTATAGAGTAGTCAACATCAACACATCCAAGTTTTTCATGAATTCTTGAACAATACCTGTTCTTCTCTTAGGACAACTTTGATTAACTTGTTTGATCCACTTCAAATGTTGACTGCTATATATAAATAAAAATAAAAAAATCCTGAATATACAAACATAAAACAGAACAGCATTTATTTGAACTCTTTTGTAACATTATAAATTACTTTTACTGTCACTTTCTGATCAATTTAATGCATGCTTGCTGAATAAAAAAGTATTAATTTAAATGATTACATTTAAATTATATTACCGTAATTAAATTATCTAAATTAAAGAAAAACAGGGTGGTAGTGTATCACATTTTCCGCAAAAATATTAATCAGCAAAACCAGTTTTCAACACTGATCACAATCATAAATGTTTTCTAAATCCTCATATTAGAGTGATTTTGAAGGATCATGTGACACTGAAATAATCAAGCCAGGAATAAAATTACACTTTACTGTCTATTCACATAGAAAACAGATGATTTAAATTATGATAATATTTCACAATTTTTACTGTATATTTGATCAAATAAATGCAGTCTAATATTTCACCCTGAAGATAGTTGTGTGTGTGTAAATAATATTTCACTGTTTTTACTGTAATTTTGCTCAAATGAATGCAGCTTTGGTGAGCAGAAGAGAAAAGAGAAAAGTTTTTTAGGGCTGTCAAACAATTAATTGGGATATTGATTGTGTGTTTACATAATATGTGTGGGTGCACTGTGTATAATTATTTTGTGTGTGTGTGTGTGTGTGTGTGTGTGTGTATATATATATATATATGTATATATATATATATATATAAACACACATGCATATATATTTAAGAAAAAAATATAAATAACATATTTATATTTAGGCTATGTATAATAAAAATTATATATAAATATATATACAGTATATACACATGAAAATATTTTTTTATATATATATACAAGCATGTGTGTCTATTTATATACATAAAATAATCATACACAGTGCACCCACATATATTATGTAAACACAAACTTTTATTTTGGATGCGATTAATCGCGATTAATCGTTTGACAGCCCTAGTTTTTTTTGAACCATTACAAATATTTACAATAATCTTAAACTATTTATCATTGTAAACTAAAACAAAAAAACAGCATTGCAATAGAGCATCTTCACCCGTTCGGTGAGATTACCCATTCGTTTGTCCATTACTATTGGAGCAAAGCACATTCCAGTCATGTAATCAAGCCATCATCGCTGTCTGATCTCTTCATGCGTCAAACACTCCAGCCGATCCTCTGAGACACTCATAATCACGCCGCTAACAAAGCAGAGATTAGCTTCAAAACATACAACACATCTGATCTTCTGATTTGCAGGGCTAATCTGTGTCTATTCAGTCCACGGAGTGAACGAGTTCTGCTGAAACAGGGCCAGAGGCGCTCACAGATGAGATTGGTCATTTCATTTTTAACCACAGCAGAAGTCATTTACATCAGCGCCACAGTGTTTAACTCTCGCTATAATAGGGGCTTTCGCTCCGGGTCGTTCTTCTCAGCGTAAAGATTGAGAGGTTCAGAAACGCTTATTCTGGAACAACAACATCTGACAATGATAATCTCTGATTTGTGATTGATTTGGTTACAAGTGCAGTGCGCTTGCAGAGAGACTCCGCCCACACGCTCTTCTGATTGGCTGTGCCCACACACTCTTCTGTTTGGCTTGTGGTTTGTGATCGATTTGGTTACAAGTGCAGTGCACTTGCAGAGAGACTCCGCCCACACTCTCTTCTGATTGGCTGAGGTTTTCCATGTTTCGTAAAGTTCGTTTCTGGAGTAAATATATCGGCTGTAATCTATGTGTGTGTACACAGCCTTTCTAAAAATGGCGGGTGCCTGTGGTTCACGTGCATTCGGCCAATCAGAGAAGACTGAACGTCAGTGTAGTTCCTATAGCGCTGACTCTGGTGTTAGGAGTGAATGAGTTCCTCCAGAAGGAGTTCCTACAACTAAAATAGTTCCTAAGTTCCGCGTGCGACGTGCCAAACTCCAGGAGCTTCCGCCAACAGTTGTAGGAATCCTCCAATGGGTAACACTGTAGTTACATGCCAACTAACTCTCATTAGAGTATAAGTAGACTCTCTGATTAATATCTGCCAACTCTTTATTGTGATGCTCCTCCAACATTATACTGACTATAAATAACTTTGCAAGTTCATGTAAACTTATTCTAACCCTACTAGTCTACTAACACTCTAGTGAAGTCATCTTCATTTATACAGCGCTTTAATTATGTATGTTGGTTCCATCATAATAATATTTCATATAATCTAGATATGGAATAAATAACATTCAAATAAAAAAGGAACATGTCTCGTATATTGAAATAAAGTTTTAGGAGATATAAAATATTTGCTTTGTTGTGCATTAGAACCACACCAGGCATTTAGTCATATTCCAAAATAATTTATTGAAGCATCCAGATACTTAACCATGTGATCAAGCAGCAGGCTCCTGATTGGTTAACGGGCGCGAATTGACACCAAAGTTCAGACTTTTCAACTCGGGCGGCAGGCGCGAATTCACGTAAAATGCGTGAATGCACAAATAGCACTAACTAAATCATTCGCACTTAATGCGCCAGACGCTCAATTCACGAATGAGAGCGTATTCGCGTATACCGTGTCACCGCTACTACGTCTCATTCGCGTCGCAGGAATTTCTACGCCCGTAACGCGTCTTTGCATTGACTTCACTGGCGCCTGATGCACTATTCGTGTCCGGTGTGAACGCACCATTAGTAGACATGTTAGGTGCAACGTTACTTCAACAGGTGTGCTAAAGGGACCATCAAAATAAAGTGAGAACAGAGCGGATGGGGTCCAAACCTCTGCACGTCGGCGGCTGGCGGCTCCACTGACGGTCCGGCTGGCACTGCGCTGGAGACGGGCCTTCCAGAATATAGCCGTTATTGCAGTAGAAGTTCACCACATCGTTCAGGTTGAAGCCGTCGCCCGAACCGTGCGAACCGTAGGTCGGGCTCCCTGGATGACCACAGCTAACGGCTGAAACACAAACCGGAAAACGACGTCAAACGCTTCAATTAACCAGCTCATACTTTAAAGTCCCCCTGTAGGCAATCATTTCATCCCTTTACACTCATCTTTGATCAGCAAAATGACACATGCCTTAAAATAGCTTATATGTATTTCGACACCCTTGCTTCATTTAGTATGCGCGTTCTATGAATATGGAATATGAGCCCCGCCTCCACTCACTCACTCCACTGGTTGACGCATCACAAGTTGATCTGATTGGTTACAAGGTGGTTTGTGACGTGAGAAACACCAGCGATTTCAAAGTGTGTTTTTGAGACTGTCTTTGGTCCACTGCAGTTTTAAGGAGGAAATACTCAGCAATGCTGTCCACTTTAATTAAAACACATATTAAAAGCTTGATTTTGGAAAAAGTCCCCACAGGGGGACTTTTTGTATTTTGTACAAAAACACTGCAAAAAAAAAAAAAAAAATCCGTTCGGTGAGATAAAACCATTAATTTGTCCATAATTATTTGAGAAATTATTGAACTGCACAGTTCAAATTCATTTGAAATCATTATATATACAGATTTTTTATGTTTTTAAAAGAAGTCTCTTCTGCTCACCAAGGCTGCATTTTTTTTAATAAAAAATACACAAAAAACACAGTAATATTGTGAAATATTATGACAATTTAAAATGACTTTTTTTTATGTTAATATATATTAAAATGTAATTTATTCCTCTGAAAAAAAGCTGAATTTTTCAGCATCATTACTCCAGTCTTCAGTGTCACATGATCCTTCACAAATCACTCTAATATGATGATTTTATGCTCCAAAAACATGTATGATTATTATCCATGTTGAAAACAGTTTTTGACATTTTTATTTCAGGATTCTTTGATGAATAGAAAGTTTAAAAGAACAGCTTTTATCTGAAATGGAAAGCTTTTGTTACATTAAACACTACCCTTTAAAAAGTTTGGGGTCAGTAAAAATTTGTATTTTATTTTGCGGGAAATAAATAAGAAATCAATACTTCTATTCATCAAGGATGAGTTACATTGATCAAAAGTTACAGTAAAGACATTTATAATGTTAGAAAAAGATTCTAATTAAATAAATGCTGTTCTTTGGAACTCTATATTCATCAAAGAATCCTGAAATAAAAATGTTTTCAACGTGGATAATAATCATACATGTTTTTGGAGCATAAAATCATAATATTAGAGTGATTGTGAAGGATCATGTGACACTGAAGACTGGAGTAATGATGCTGAAAATTCAGCTTTTTCAGAGGAATAATACATTTTAATATATATTAACATAAAAAGGTCATTTTAAATTGTCATAATATTTCACAATATTACTGTGTTTTTTGTGTATTTTTTATCAAAAAATTGCAGCCTTGGTGAGCAGAAGACTTCTTTTAAAAACATAAAAAATCTTACAGACCCTAAACTTTTGACCGGTAGTGTATTTGTGCAGCCACATTGTCTCAGGTCAGAAGGTTGTTAAGATAATGAACATTAAGTCAAGTGTGTCTTTTGACTGCTAGCATATTTCCATAGATTTGTAGAAGAAGAGGCTTGCCAGAAAATTAAAATGCACCATGTATTTATGCATTTATCTAAGAAGCTTTGCTTTGGGCATCAGCAGATAAAACAAGGCAGACGTCCAGATCTCCCACACTAAAGCAGGTAGTGTTGGTGTTTCACTGGTAACGTCAGGATTTGAGACGTGATGCCTGTCATGGCTGATTCAGGGTTTGCCCGCATTACATGTCAAATCTGATCGCTCTTGGATATGAACCAAACGTTCCCCCCCGGTGTGTATTACTGTGTTACTCACACACACAGGACAGGAGCTGCCCGGACCAGATGTGATCCTGTTGGCAGATTCGCACAGACGAGACCGATGAGCCGGAAACCCGGATTACACTGGTAAACCACGGTATCTGCTGTAGCCGAAGTTTTCTCCGATCACTTGCCCGTTCACGAATCCGCTCCGGAACGCCACAGTGGCCGGCTGGGAAAACAATGCATTTCCATCAACCAATCAGATGTCAGGGACTCAATCAGGAGGTTACCAAAACTGAAAACACACGATATATGAGTGGATGTAAAACATTCAACATGCACATAAAACACAGGGGATATTACAACCATCAAAATGTATTTTGCAAGTACACATTTTTTAAGAAATATTGGCATGTATATATTTAAGAAAAACTTATAATCTAAATATATATACATGCAAATATTTCTTAAAAATGTGTACTTGCAAATACATTTGATGGTTGTAATATCCTGTTTTATGTGCATGTTGAATGCTTTATGCATTGTGTGTGTGTTTATATATACAAAACTAGATTATACAAGGCACACACATATATTATGTAAACACAATCAGCTTTAAACATTCATACTGTAGTTTCCTGTGATTTCCTTTGTGAAATGCACCAATATACACAAATTTGTGTTAAAAATGTAATTTTTAAATTCATCAATGACAAATTCATCACCATTTCCACAAAAAAAAAAAGTTTAACACTGATAATAAACATAAATGTTTCATACAGTATTAGAGTGATTTGTGAAGGATCATGTGACACTGAAGACTGGAGTAATGATGCTGAAAATCACAGGAATAAGTTACACTTTACTGTATATTCACATAGAACACTGATAATTTACATTAAAATTATATTTCAGTTTTTACTGTATTTTTGCTTAAATAAATGCAGCTTTGGTGAGCAGAAGACATTAAAAAGTTCTCTATATTTGATTTATTCAGTTTTTACTTGAGTAATGTTAAATATGTTTTATCACTGAGGGTAATAAATGCAAATGCAACTGATCCGGTTCCTGAAAACCCCATAAAGAGTCTCTGAAGGAGGAGTAAAGATTATAAGCGGAATGAGAATCGCATGCGGAGATCAGTCTGTGATTTGATATGAGTGTTATTGCAGGACTGAGTATTATTACTGTATCCTCGTGTGCGGTGGACAGAGATATTCATGATCCACACACACAGAACCAGTGTTCAATCTCACAACACACACTCCGATATCCACACGTTCAGAGACTCTTCGGATGGGACGGAGAAAGCGCAGGGCTGTTTCGCTCCGAGACGACGTGTAGAGAGCGAGAGAGAGAGCGGGCGAGCGGAGATCCGATCAGGGATCTGAGTGATGACAGATCTCAGCGGAGGCCGACACACTTCACAGAGCATCCGCTCACTTCTTCACCTCTGCCGTCTCTTCATCTTCAGGCGGCAGACGCCAGCAGCTCAGACTTACTTTAAAATAATCCTGTTCAGCAGAAGAATTGATGGGGAAAAACTTACATTACCCATAATGCTGTGTAGAAAATCCCACACTCTAAAAAATGCAGGGTTAATTTTGGGTCAAATATGAACAAACTCAAACATTGGGTTAAAAAAAAGGTTATTTAAAAATGTAACCAAATGGCTGGGTTTGTCCATATTTGACCCAAAATTGAGTTAAAACAACCAAAAGATCTCTTTAGCTCCGCCCACTTCCTTGTTATAGAGTCCGATCTACCTATAATCTTAAAATATTTGTCTTTGCAATACATTTAAATTATATTGTTTTTATACATATAACCAACTTTTATTTTAGTCATTCTTTCCCTCAGTAAAGCTGTTCAGTTCTTGTATCCTGACACTTCTTTGCTTTAAATCAAAGTCTGTAGTGTTGTGATTCTCCTCAGCTGGTTTGGTTTGGTGTGTGTGACTCTGTACATGAATATATTGGTCAATTTCCACTAACAATGAACAATGAATTATTATGATGGTTATAAGTACACTTTAAGGTAAAAAAGCAGATTTTGATAGCTCAAGTACATTGGTATATTAATATTATACGGTTATAAGTTCCAAAATATACAGGAACCAATTTTCCACTGTATTGTCACCATATTTTTATAAATTCCCCTAATGTTGAACATTATATATTTTTATAATGTCCCCTAATCCCCTAAAGTCTCCTACAACAGGTTTACATGCATTGAAGTTCAAAAAACACGTTAGTTTTCTCTAATATACAGTGATCATCTCCTCATTTCTTAAAGAGTCTGAAACGCTTCGTTTGAAGATTCAGTCTCTCTAAACTCCGCCTCTCTGAGAGCTGCTCTGCTCTGATTGGCCAGACGGCCCAGTCTGTAGTGATTGGTCGACTGTCGGAAACTAAATGTTCATTAACATCTGATTTTCCTCAGTGATATAAAGTGTGTTTTACCGTATTAATCTCAGAACACAGTGTCTCCTCGACACGAACCGAACTCTTCCGGTTCTCAGATACACTACAGTGTTAGAGGGCGGAGCTAAGAGACACTGTTCAGCCAATCAAAACCACAGGCTGGCGTTATGCAAATGAGTTATATTGTAACAGGAAGTGAGACTTGAATTACTGACGACTGATTTCAGCAGTTCACAATCACTTCTTTTCTTTATTTTATTATATTACACACGGCATGAAAGCATAATGGGGCACTTTAAGGTGAATTAGTTGTGACCATGTGCTGTAAATGTAACTATATTTTTCCCAGTGAAGACGCATTGTATATCTCTGAGTCTTTTTGGATGAATAAGGGATTCTTATACATATTAAATGACGTTTAATCTCCCTCACCTGAGACAGCTTTTCCCCACTGAGAAACACCGCATGTTTTTATGGCATTGCTTTTTCTGTCAAGGTCAATCCCGGCTCTAAGAAGGAATAATAATGATGCTTTTGTACCGCAGTCACTAACTCTGCATGTGAGGATACGGGTGCATGCAAAAACATTCAATTAATTAAAGCACTGTTGCTATGGGAACCCAGACTGAGACGCCACTGAGCCGGTCCTGGCGTTTCAGGAGGCGTGTGCATTAAGAGGTCACAGCGATGCTAATGCACGGGGATGTTGTGTAAGAGACGTTACCGAGACAGTGTGTTTCCGTCCCGCTCCAGAGACCCGAGGACAGGCATTCCCGAACACTGGAGCCCACCAGGATAAAGCCGGAGTTGCAGGTGAATATAGCGGTCGCCCCGAAGGTCGTCTGCGTCCCGATCTTCTTCCCATTAGGAGGAGTGGGCAGCTCTCCACACGAGATGACTGAAGAAAGAGGCGATAGAGAACACAATGAGTCGACTCAGCAGTGGATGATGCACACCACATGAGGATACATCTCTCCACGTCTCAGGATTACAAACCTTTATCAGCTTTAGACTTACTAAAGCACAAGCACACTGCAAGAACACCTGTTTCAGGGTTATTATCATTAACAAAAAAAAAAAACTTAAACTAATCGAAAATGGTAGAAATGTTGTCTTGGCAATGAAATAAGTTTAAGTTTAAGTTGAAGCACTGAAATTATTATCTAGAAATAAACCAAAACTGAAATAAAAATAATTTAAACCTAAATATCAACATTTAAAAAAAATTTAAAAAAATAAAATGACTAAAAGTTCAACTAAAAATAACACAAAAACTACTATATATATATATATATATATATTGTATATAGTCTTTGATAAAATATTATTTACATAAAATATAAAACAAAATATTAATAAAACTACTAATATTGCCTTGTTTTCAATCACAAATATCTAAACATACTTGAATCAAGATTAGCCAAACAAGATAAGTCTTGTTTTCTGAGAAACAATATCAAAATTAAATCAGTTTATGCTTAAAATAAGGGAAAAAATATCTGCCAGTGGTGTCAGAAAATACACTTTATATAAAGCAGATACTTCTTTAAGAATTAATTCTCAGGAAAAAAATATGTCGTTTAGCTAATACAATCTTGATTTAAGAATGGTTAGATATTTGTGAATGAAATTGAAAAGTAGACCAAAATATTTATTTTTTGCAGTGGAAGCTTTTGTTTGATCACTTTATGATAATAATATTACAGAAACATAAATGATCCGATTTACAACATTTAAAAACTTTAACTTCAACATTTTACCATGTACTGTAGTGACTGACTAGTAATATCCAACTAAAGTTCAGCGTGATGGTTTGTGTCCTGCTAAACTCCGTTCATATCGAGCCGAAATCTTCAGAAACACAGTCAGATCTGGATATATGTGTGTGTGTGTGTGTGTGTGTTCACCACAGCGACATCATCATTTCATCTGTTCTCAACTCCTCCTCCTCATCATCTCCTCCGACTGGTGTTGTGTTTGAAAATTGTTCTGGCCAGGATCCCGTCAGACACCATCAGTCATAAAGCGGCTCTAATGTTTAGATTGTGGCTCTCATACACACATTCATCACGACTGTAGTTACAGCAGACACACAACATTGATAACGCACCCATCTGAGGACAGCAGATGCTGAGGACAGACTGTGAGAGTAACACACACACGTTTACTCGGGCACCTAAACTGTGTGTTAAAGAGGCAACGTTTGTTTCCTGAAGCTGAACGTCACCATATAAAGCTATAGAGGAATTATTTCATATGCCGTGCAATCTGTACTTAATACAGAAAAAAAGCTTTTGCACAAAAAAAAACTGCAAATGGCACTATAGAAGTGTAATAAAAAGTAGTAAAAAAATAGAAATCATTTTTATAAAAACTTTAAAAAGTTAAAAAGCGTTTTCGTCCGTGAGCAACAAAATCTGATGCAACTGGGAAAGTCACAAAATATAATATATTACTTGCAAAAAATAAAACTAAATAAAAAAATCATGCATATGTTGTATTTTAGATGCAATGTTACAAAATCCACATAAAATATGTGGATGAAACCTAATGATGCTTTATGCATTTGATCATTTTCATGCAGCCACACTGGGAATTATTGGAAATGTTTTCTGTTTGAAAACCTCTCGCCTCATAATCTGTCAAAATAAATATATTATATTTCATGTGACTCTGAACTTAACTTAAATCTTTAAAAATTATGACACATACTAATTTCCTTCCACTCGCTTAAATGAATATTAAAATTAACACGTTCTATGAAGCCCACACTTATAGTGAATTATAGCCCCCTTTATACGTATTCATAAGTATTACTATTGTATATATTTATAAAGACTCATAACGACCTTTACTGCATTATAAGAACAGTTATACCTACATTTATTTGATTTTTTATAATTGCATGAATGAAAAAGGTCAATTAACTTTACATGAAACATCTAAATGTTTATTTTTGAAATGATTTGATTTCTGTGATTGCATGAAACTTTTACAGAGACACATCCCAGAATTCATCAAATCCACTCAGTGAAGATTTTCCCTCCTAAATGATGTCACTCCTTGGAGGATGATGTCAAATGTAACTTAATTCATTTTACATTAGTCATGCATTTGCTTTTTCAATGCACATACTTCGTAATACTTATAAATGGAGCTATAATTAATTATAAGCGTGGTCTTCATAGAAAGTGTTACGAGGATTTTAATCCATTCAAGCAAGTAGAAGCAAATTACCGTCAAAATGTTAATGTTCAGAGAGTCGCATGAAGTTTGTTTACTGTTAGCTAGAACAGCTTGCGGGATAATTCTATTCATTTACAAGGATTATGAGGAGAGATGTTTGTGCAAACAGAAAACATTTCCCATAATTCCCAGGCGGCTGCATGAAAATGATCAAATGCATAAATCATCATTAGGATTCATCCGCATCTTTACAGTACATGGATTTTGTGGATCACATCAAAAATGCAATATATGTACAGTGTGTGATTTATTTAGTTTTTGCATCTCTAAATTGCAAGTAATGCATTATATTTTGTGACTTTCCCAGTTGCATCAGATTTGCTCCTTTCTTTTAATGCTTTGGCCGTAATATAAATGCAGGAGTGAAAGTGTCTCTATAACACACATTGTGTTTATCCTGAGTTTTCACATGCATATGATACACGCTTTATTGCATGTAATACACACACTCACCACACCACTACTAAACCCATGCCTATCATTTGCACGTCAAAACTCATATTCGTGTATAAAGTGCAGGATAAACACAGTGTGTGTTGACAATTAACAGAATCATTAGTCCAGCAGTCTGACCAAGACCTGTGCACGTCACGATACACACACAGCAACACACACTCACTCTTGCAGCGAGGCCTCTCGTTCCTCCAGCTCCAGGTCCCGTTGGACGTGCAGTGGATGTGTGCGGGGCCGAGCCGGAGAAGCCCGGGTTGCAGGCGGAAGGCCACGCGCAGTGCCGCTACTCGTAGCGAGAGCCGTCGACGATCCTCCACTTGCCGTGATCCAGCGAGAAGGAGCCGATACTGGGACACACCACCACTGAGACCAAAGGGTTAAACTCTCACACATGCAATGCAAGACACACACTCACACAGGACTCAGTGAAACACACGCGGTACATTTATACTTTGAATGCAATGCAAGTCACTTTAGATAAAAGCGTCTGCCAAACGCATCAGTGCAAAGATGTGTTTTATTTACTGTAAATGGACATAATGTATGGGCGAGCGAGGCACAACTAACACACACACAGGTTACAGCTTTCCACACACACCAGCATGACGAAACTTAGTGTATTCACCAGTTGCCATATCAACACTATATGGAGAAAAAATGGGCCAACATTAAAACAGCTTTGAGATATCATCTTTGAAATATTTTTTGTGTTTATTTAAAATTAGACAAATCTGCTATTATGTTAATGTTATATCTGTTATACACTCGCCGGGTTTAAACCACAGTTGCTCAGGCGGGGCATGTTGTCACACATCGTAACAATGAACTATTATATTGTATTCTATACTTTTATGAATTCTATTGAGAAACCATAAGAAAAAGCACAATAAAGACTGAGTCAATGTTCAGAAATTATTAATTATTAAAATGCTTTGAACTATGCTGTATAGCTGTGTTTTACAGTGTTTGATGTCAAACTATTTTTTTTTTTTTTTGCATTTTTAATTATTTAAAAAAATAATAATGATTTTATAAAAAAAAAGTATTGTATTGATTTTAATCCATCATATGGTCATGTGATTATGAACTCCAGCTATGGGGCATGTTGTCACATTTCACTTTCATTATTTCAGGGTAAATAAAGAATAAAGTATACACTGTATTAATGAAACAAGACCATATAATTGTGCTAGACGTGTGAAATAATGAGGGAATACATATATACTCTGAACCTTTAGTAGATTTACACAAACTGAGAAAGTCTAAAGTGTTAGGATGTGCCCCGCTCTCCCTACTTTTACACAATTGTTTCCCATACTCTCTCTCTGTCACACACACACACTCACTCATTATTCTCACTCTCTCACTAACTCACTCACACTCTCACTCACTCACTCATCATCAGTCCACTCACTCAGTCACTCACTAACTCACACACTCACTCTCTCTCTCTCTCTCTCTCTACTCTACTCACTCACTAACTCACACACTCACTCTCTCTCTCTCTCTCTCTCTCTCTCACTCACTCACTAACTCACACACTCACTCTCTCTCTCTCTCTCTCTCACTCACTCACTCACTCACTCACTCACTAACTCTTCACTCACTCACTCTTCAGTCACTCACTCTCTCACTCATTCTCTCTCTCTCTCTCTCTCTCTCTCTCTCTCTCTCTCTCTCCACTCAGACTCTAAAGTGGTCGAGCGGGTCATGCCGTCTCACCTGTGCATCGAGGGGTTTTGTTGTGTGTGCTCCAGGTGCCGTCGGCCTGACACACACTGCTCGTCACTTCTTTAGAGGACAGACGGAAGCCGTCGTTGCAGAAATACGTGGCTCGTGTTCCTGAAGAATAATCCACAGCCAGAACTCCCCCGTTCACCGGAGCCACCGGCAGCCCACACGACACCGCTGGAACGACACGTCTTTAACCTCGACTCAGGTCATATATTAATATTCATGTGTCAGTATAATGAGTGTGTTCTTCCCTCCTCTACTCTCCCACTCACCCATCATAAACACGGATTAATCTTTCTGAACGAGTGTATGATGTCGCATTGAAGCGTTCGCTTTGACGTGTTCATCAACCGTTTAATCTGCATTAGCATTATGTTCACCTCTGATTCTGTCAGACTCGCACTGACAACAAATAAACTTTTTTTTTTACTGAAATCAGAAAGTCTTGCAAACGCATGTTTCGTGTTATATATTCTGTATATTTACATAGCCTTGCGGATAAACAAAATCCAAGATATGCATTTATAAAGAGAAAACACAGACGCCGAAGCTGCATATGCAAATAATGTGAATATATTATAACCTGCTATTTCCCTCAGGAATTATAAAAAAAACAATTTACTTCTGTTTGTTGAAATATGAAAGAATAGATTTCTGAAGGGCGAACGTTGACGAATTATTTCCCAAGCTTTGTTCTGTAATTCTGTCCATTTCTCTGTTATTATATAAAAATGGCAGAATTAGGACATGTCCAATACTGACGCTTTCTGTAACGAGTTCGTTAATCTCAGTTTCCTCGTTAACCAATCCATGAGGACCTTCTTCTCTTCCCAAAGACTCGTAAGAAAACTTTTCTCTCTCCAACTTCGGCGACTGCAGTTCACTGTGAGGCTCTGAAGAAAAGCGTCATGCAGTGTTTACTTCCGCCTTTATTCCCGCGCTGGTAACGTTAGGCGGCTCGCGGAATGCAACTTTCCCGCCGGAACAACCCCCCTCAGCCTGACTGAGTGGCAAAACATCTGATGCGTGACTGGATTTAATAGGGGAAACTGCGAAAATGCGACTGAAACGAACAATTTTATCAATTTAAACTAAATGTTGGACTCAATAGTGTTCCTTACAACTTACTAAAGATCCAGTGATCCATGGATATTGACATGCAGACAGGAATCGTGTTGCCTCACATTTATGTTTGCCTGATTTTGACGCCAGTGAAAAAAAAAAAAATATATAGACGGTGAACATAAAGCAAATTTGCCTGTGAACGCTTTATATAAATACAATGTAGGTCTAAATCCGGGTGATAACTTATATCAGTGTTATATATAGCCTATATCATCATATCGTCCAGCTCTAAAACTTTATAGTTTTTTTGGGTCACTGTTTATTAAGAAACGCCCAATAATGCCGAATATGCAATGATAAATATATAATTGATGAGTTGTTAATATATATATATATATATATATATATATATATATATATATATATATATATATATATATAACAATACAAAATATATGGGTATGGTTTTACAGCTATTGTACAGTCAATCGCAACGCTCTTTCCCACTTCATAATAATATTTCACTGTATTTTTTATCAAACAAATGCAGTTTTGGTGAGCAGAAAATACTTCTTTTAGCATCATTATAAACCCAAATGTTTGAATGATAGTGAATGTAGACACACAATCCCAGTTCAGAGCTCTGACTTTGTCCAGGGAGAGTGAAAGCAAGCGATAACTGTGTGTGTGTGTGTGTGTAAACACCTTGGCACGCGGGCACACTGGAGTCCCAGGCCAGATGAGCGAGTGCTGTTCTCCTACAGACGGCCGAGTTGTTCCCGATGAGCCGGTATCCGCGGTCGCAGGCCCAGCGCACGACACTGTTGACGTGTCCACCGGTCTGACTGAGGACGAAGCCGTGCTGAGGAGAGTCTGGCGTACTGCAGTACAGCGCTGTCGACGAGAGGCTGGCATGTTACACACTGATCACACACACACACACCTGCAGTACAGCGCTGTCAACAAGAGGCACACACACACACACACACACACACAACACCTGTATCTGAACATGGCTGCAGTAACCCTCTGCCTTCAAGATCATATTTACAAGTGAAGCCTCAGCAATGTTAGAGTTACCAGCGGGAAACTACTCAAAACATTAGAATATGGTGTAAAAGTTCATTTATTTCAGTAATTCAACTTAAAAGTTGAAACTAATATAGACTTATTACATGCAAAGTGAGATATTTCAAGCCTTACAATTACAGCTTCTGAAAACACCAAATTCATGAAAAGTTTTCAGAAGCTGTAATCATAATCATCAAAATTATAACAAATAAAGGCTTGAAATATCTCACTTTGCATGTAATGAGTCTATATAATATATTAGTTTCACCTTTTAAGTTGAATTACTGAAATAAATGAACTTTTGCACCATATTCTAATGTTTCGAGTTTCTCCTGTAGATTTATATCTCAGACGGACACATGTTACTTGCTTTAACACTAAAAAACATGTTTCTGAAAAATAATGAGCCTTTACTTAAAGCCTTTATGTATAATGCATTATAAACGTATTCATAAAGCATTTCATAATAATGCATTATATCTCTTCATAAATCGAATATATTTGAAACGACAAGATAACAGAAAAGAATAAAAACACTGCAGAAAAAAACGAAGCCATAAAGCTTTCTAAAGTAGTGTGTCGTGCAGAAAATTATAGTTTCTATTGAGGTTATGCAAAATATCTGCACTATAAACAAATGGCCGTTCATTAATGAGCTGAACAAGTAAAACCATAAAATGATCATCATGGGAAACCTTTTTAAAGTTGAGCATTAAATATATATGACAGATAGATATAAAGTATTGGTCTTAATAGTGAATTTTTATTATTAAACTTTTAGATCCGCTAACATTTTATTTCACTCCATTATGTTCAATGCATTATAATGATGGTGTTCATAAAGCACACTATAATGCATTAAATAAATAATAGTAACTAAAGTTGAAATGCATTATAATATTTGCATATCTGAAACTGGTTGTTTATCATGTATTTTAATGCATTTCACTTGTTCGATGAATATATAACATCATAACTGTGGTTACAATTTTTTTAAGGTGCACTACAAAGCATAATTAATGCATGAAAATACTTTGCATGCATTATATATAAAGGTTTTAAATGAAATTGCACATATCCATCTACTTTATTGTGTTCTTACACATCATAATTTGGACTTTGACTGTTTGAGGACGTCCTGAATGCAGCTTTCGCTTCTCTCACACACACACACACACACACACACAACAGACCTTTCTGTTCAGTTTAAGTGTGACGGAAACAAGCTGATTAAGCAGTTCACCTTCATGCTATTCAATTTAACATTTAGAGTTTTTATTTAAATTGCATTAGTAAGGGAAATATTGATCATTTGTGCAAATGCAATGTGGATATTTTATGCGTGTTTCGACTGGCAGTTAATGTTCAAATATCCACTTCATCATTTTTATGGACATTTTGGAGTTTTTATTCACATCTTGGTGTTTCTAGCTATCATTATTTATGCATCGTCCAGAAATGCGCATTAAAATATGCATTTCTTCCTTCATTATATAAATAATACTATAATAATATTATCGTCTAGTATTATTTAATTAATAATAATTATAATATCAAGATGTATTGAATGAACTCAGTAGACTAGAGTAAATTGTTTTTGTTTAATTGTTTACTTTTGCAACTTTCTTTGGATTTAATAGTATATTAAATTAATAAATTACCAAACAAAATATTTTAACTCATTGCCTTTTCATTGCATTAATTAGAGATCTTGCCCTACAATTACACTAAGAAGGTTTAAATGGCATTCCCACTAGAGTTTAATTAAATTTCACTCAAGTTATAATACATTTAAGATGACAATCAATTTAATGATATCATTTTTGATTACACTTTAATTTGATAGTCCACTTCAGACACTCTTCTAAATAGTTGCACAGTTACTTAGGAGCATCAAAATACAGTTTTACTTACTTTAAGTAAAAATCATAGCAGATGAGATCAATTATACGGTCCTTTAGATTTCTAAATATTAAAATAACACTTTATTTGTGTTTTCTAGATTTGTTTTAATACTATATCAAAGCTTTGGTTCTGGCATTCATCTCTGGTTTGCCAAAAGTTATTTTTCTAAAGCTTTTATTCATTTAAAAATTACATATTTCAATATACGCTGAATATTTGCATTTATTTATTTAATAAATGATCAGTGTCTCTTTACATATGATCAAAATTCCCTCTTTCTTATGCAAGTCTTCAGCAACGTAAATGTAATTAACACTAATTATTTTGGTGTCAATATATTACATGCTGCAAAAGCGGGAATGCATCTATTCGCAATTTGTTTTATGGTTTAATATTGTCATAGAATGTTATATTTAAACCATAAATCTAATTTTGGATGACAGAAGCAATTTCTGCCTTATTTCCGGACAAAGTTACATACAGATACACACACATTTGGACACAGAGACACGGACAGATGGGACAAAGGCACACGTCATGGGCCGGACAGACAGAAGGTAACGAGAGACACACACAGAACTGAAAGGAATTACCGATCGAGGATACATACTTTGATAGACTCACCCACGTAAGCTGATCCGGAAGCCCTTCTTGTTGGTGCCGCTGATCGGACGACCAGCGCAGGAACAGCTGGTGACCCGTCGTGGTGATGGTGACGGCAACGGGCTGATCTCCACTCAACACCGCAAGACTCGGACTGTAAACATTAGGCCCTGAAGAAACACATGCAACAAATGATACATTCAGCAAATAAAGATTAAAAAATTAAAGCTGCAAGCAGCATTTAGCGGTGTTCAAGCAGTTCAGGCCTTTGTAGCACAAAAGCATCAAAAGACATTAAGTTTTATGTAGCAAGCATTTAACCACTGAGATCATAGATGGAATAGACCATGTTTTAGCATGATTTACCATGATACACCACATTTCAGTGTGATTTTCATCATGAATCTAGCATGATTTACCATGATACACCACATTTCACAGTGATTTTCATTATTTACCATGTTCCAGTATGATTTACAATAGTTTTCGTGCACCTAATAACAATGAGACCTTTTTGACGGTTATAGCGCCACCTATGGTCTGATCCTCACGAAACTTGGCATGCTTCCTAACCATGTTAGGATACATATGCTCCTAAGTTTTTGTGAAGTTCTGACTTTTCCTTTAGGATTTATTGGCTTTTGACTGTATTTTGCCATGGACCACTTTCTAAATGACCCTGTTATAGCCAACCAAATGCAAAATTTCAACTTTTTTTGATAATTATTGATCTAGAGAGTCCAGAGAATTGTTCTAAGACTGGTCTGGTTCCAATCGGCGAAAAACCAGGGACTAGTTTGCAAAAGTAGGTTTTGGACAGAATTGACATAATTGACATTTTGTTCACGTTTAGCTGCACTATGCGTTTAAGGATTTTTTAACACTTTACAATAAGGTTCGTTAGTTAACATTAGTTAACTACATTAGGTAATATGAACTAATAAGTGAATAGCACATATACAGCATTTGTTAATCTTTGTTAATGGTATTTTCAACATTTACTAATACTTGATTAAAATCTTGTTAACATTAGTTAATGCACCGTGAACTAACATGAACAAACAATGAACAGCTGTATTTTCATGAACTAACATTAACAAAGATGAACAAATGCAGTAACAAATGTATTGCTCATGGTTAGTTCATGTTAGTAAATACATTAACTAATGTTAACTAATGAACCTTATTGTAAAGTGTTACCATTTTTTCTTTTTAAAATCCTTACAAATACAACAGGTTTTCAGCACTTCGTGCTTGAACACCTAATAAAGAAATTGTTGAATAAGACAAACTGTGCTTTGGGACACACTTATTCTAATCTCACACACTAGGGGTGTAACTAGACCCTCATGTCACCATACTAAACTCACAATACAATATTACTGCGATACTCCCTGAGATATGATAAAAGGTTAACAAAAAATGTCCTGTTGATTGAAACGCTAAATTTGAAATTATATGTGAAACTTGAAAAATTTAAATATGATGCAAAAGTTCATTCATTTCAGAAATTCAACTGAAAAGGTGAAACTAATATATTAGACTCATTAGATGCAAAGTGAGATATTTCAAGCCTTTTTTTGTTGTTATAATTGTGATGATTATAGCTCACAGATATGAAAACCCCAAATTCAAAATTTTAATATTGGGAAAAGGTGTTCATATCTGTAAACTATTATAACAAATAAAGGCTTGAAATATCTCACTTTGCATGTAATGAGTCAATATAATATATTAGTTTCACCTTTTAAGTTGAATTACTGAAATAAATGAAATTTTGCACCATATTCTAATGTTTCAGAGTTTCACCTGTACATTATGTGTGTAAATGTACAGACTTGGTGCTTGTAACCCAAGGACAAAATACACACCAGAATACACATATTCATGATTCTGAAGCTGAAAATACAGATTATTTTAGACAAATATACTTGCACTCGTCACTGACTAGATATATTTAAAATAATATAGGCCACTTTAACTGGTAACTTCAGACATTTGGGATTATCAGGACACACATATTCCCCACTGTAGTTTAATGCAGTACAGACACTAAAACTCTGTAAACTTGATTTTTTTCACACACATTTTCATTTTGGGTAAACTAGTCTATACATATTGTTGATTTTTGCATTGTGATATTGAGACGCACGGATATAAAGTCATTGGAGGAAAGCCCCGCCCACACGTCACGGGATTGGTCGCATGAGTGTGATGTAGGAAACGGGCGATTTTAAACCACAGTTTTGAGACTGTCTTTGGTTCCCTGCAGTTTTAAGGAGAAAATACTCTATGAATACTTTATGAATCTAGCTGAGAAAACACCACATAGGCATATACACAACATTAAACCTTGCCTTTCACCACAGGGGGACTTTAACACACTGGGGAAGGAGATGCAAAAACTGCCTCGTTGCAAAACATGCACACAAAAGCTGGTCTGAGAGACGGAAATTGCCATTGCTTCTGAATTCCTATTCCACTGGGTCTCTGCAAATGCCATGGGCATTAATGAGCATCCAATTAATGATGAGTAATAGGGTCATTTGCTGATTGCAAGCACTTAAGTAATCAGCGCTAATAACACTCTGAATGTATTCCGAATTGTCTTTGCCATTGCTCCGCATCCCGGCGTTTTGCATATCTGCAGGTCCTAAATGAGTTTTTTAGAGGGGAAATATTTCTCTCGGAATGGTCATGGGTCTAAAAAGCGACTCAAACGGATTCCCGAGGCTCCAAATTTCATTAGGAAATTTCCAGAAAGCGTCAGAGTTGCGACAGGCCGGAGAATAATGTGTGCAATATTCATACGCGCTTGCACAGATGATGCCTGAATATGAGGATTATCAAACCCACCGTCAAAGATCTCCAGAATATCAAACTCCTTCTCCGTCTGGAAGAGTTCGAAGTGCAGAGTGATGTTGTAGCCCTTCTCCACGTTGATCATCCACGAGCACATCTGAAGGTTGGGGTAGCTGTCGGGGTATCCCGGACTCAGGATCACCCCCGTCGAGTTCAAACAGAACCTCGCTGTCGGGACATTGCACTGCGAACAAACAAACCAACATGTGTTAGATACTGCGCAAACAAGACTCACTAAAAGGAGCACAACACTAAACCCAGCCAATCTAAACTGAACATGATGGTGGTAACACAAGAATGCATTTTCTGCACTGCTCCGAGTCTTTCAGCTCTTTGATCATGTGACGAGTGAGCTAACGAACAAGTAAAACAACAACAAAAGCATATGCAGCTTGATATTGCATGCAAATGTAAAAAAGTATTAATTTAAAGCATGCATTATGGTACATTTAGATTAATCATAATTCTAATTTGCGTGAAAAGAATACGTTTTGCTGGTTTTATTGCCAGTGTTTATTTTAGCTGGAAACTGTAGTATTTTGTGTAAAAAATCAGGTAGATTCATGTTTTTTTTCAAACCATCATCTGAACATAATAAACTACACTACAGTATAAACTGATTGCATCAACATGTTTTATGATTATACGTTTCCCAAAAGGAACTATTTTCACTTTATCATCATTTTATTTTACACTTTATTTCCCCCACACACTTATAATGTCAAGCTGTCAAGCTAAAATAAACGTTTCTTGCCCTCATAATTTACTTTTTGCCAACATGACGAGACGTGACAAGTTTCCTCTGACAAGTAATTTGTCTGTTCTCTCTGAAAGTGAAATTGGGACATCACTTTATGTTCAATAAACAGTTTTGTGGACTAAACACGATGCCATCGGAAGGAAAACTTCAATTCCCATAATGCACTGGGCATGTTGCCGGCCACGCCCACTCTGCTCCTATTGGATAAGCTTTACCAGAGTCAAATAGTAGGAAATAGTACTTAAACTTTAAGTCATAACGATGTCAAACAATCCACAGAAAAATCCTGGAATGTTTTCATCAAAAACCTTAATTTCTGTTCGATTGAAGAAAGAAAGACATGGACATCTTGGATGACATGGGTGTAAATTATCAGCAAAACTTTTTTCAAAAGTGAACTACTCCTTTAAAGTCCCCCAGTAGTCAATCATTGTATCCACTCATCTTTGATCACCAAATGACATATTTAAGCGTTTTCTTTCTTAAAAAATAAATTTGCATGACTTAAAATATCTTGAATGTAACCCGACACCCTCGCCTCATTTAGTATGCGTGGTTCTATGAATATGCAAATGAGCCCCGCCTCCACTCACTCACTCAGCTCACCACTGGTTGACGATCACACGTTGATCTGATTGGTTACAAGGTGGTTTGTGACGTCAGAAACACCAGCGATTTCAAAGTGTGTTTTTGAGACTGTCTTTGGTTCACTGCAGTTTTAAGGAGGAAATACTCGACTTATGAACGCACACATGGTTTAAGCGTATTAGAAAACACCACACACACACATAAACAACATTAAACGCTGGATTGTCACCTCAGGGGAAGGACGAAAAAACTTCTGGGCTTTCAGCATCCACTTCCCCTAATCCGTCCAAAAGAGCCTAACAACTAGCGGCAGAGCTAACGACGCAAGACACGAACATTAGCCCGAACACACACACAAACGAGACACGTGTCGAACACGCTGCCAAACTCACCCTGGCACACGGCGGAGGAGCATCCATCTGGAGTCGCTCGCCCAGCCGACAGGTCAAGATCTCGGGCCCGAGCAGCGAGAAGCCCGGCAGGCACCGGTACCTGATGATGTCTCCTGTTGACCAATCACACACACACACATCTTTCTTTACCACTGCAGAGAGTGCTCAACAACACATTAGCTAATTAAGAGCTGACTGCATACACACTCGTGACAGTAATGATGACAAATGCAGAGCGTCGGTGGCATTTTCCCCACAGAAGAGGCTTTTCTTTCACATTAAATAAGAACCGCTGGATTGTGAAGGTGGACACTTCTCTGTAACGAGGGTTAGATGTGTGATAAATCTACACACACACACACACACACACACGCTGCTCTTGCGTGCCTCGACTAGGCTTAGATATGGTCTGCTTTATAACAAGGAACTATAGAACATCCGAACAATTGCGTTAGCAAAGATTACTTTGCCTTTCGTTTTAGTTAATCTTAATGTTAATGAACGAGTATTATCCATATTAGAGAAATCTTCCTTTACTTATTTAGAGTAACTTTTTTATGAACATGGATGTACGTGGGCTGTTGCAAGAATATAAGCACATAGGAGTGTGTGAATATATGTGCTCATAGATGGATGAATGTATATATATGCGTGTTGAAATTCTGAAAATTTGCAAAAGTTCATTTATTTCAGTAATTCAACTTAAAAGGTGAAACTAATATATTATATTGACTCATTACATGCAAAGTGAGATATTTCAAGCCTTTATTTGTTATAATTTTGATGATTATGGATTGCTGATATGAAAACCCCAAATTCAAAATTAGTAATATTGTGAAAAGGTTTTCATATCTGTAAACTATTATAGCAAATAAAGGCTTGAAATATCTGAAATTACTGAATAATTACTGAAATAAATGAACTTTTGCATGATATTCAAACTGTTCAAGTTTCACCTGTATAAGCATTGAAAGTATAATTATATATGTACATGTAGTTTCTCTTTATGTATACTGTTAGACTTTGCCATAATTTTACAGTTACTTACCGCAAAAAAAGCACAGTAAAATACAATTTATATTATATACGGTTAACTACTGTAATATGCACTGCTTTGTGGGTATTTTTATGAGATATACAGTAACTAACTGTATATGGGTATTACAGTACTTTTCTGTAGCAGTGCTACTGTAAAGGGGAACTTACAGTAACTTACGCAAAAATACAGTAAAATGTCTAACGGTGAATGTGTGTAAAGAGGTATAGAGCTGGTAAGTCCCGCCCCTTCCGCTCACCCCGCTGCACCTCTAGGTTGAAAAATCGTCAATGCAAGTGAATGAGAGAATATAATTATTATCTAATCCTGTTTGAATTTTGCAATGAATATGAACATATGTTGTCTGTGAATTTTTTATATAATTTTTAGAGTAAATAATGCTTCAATTTAGCGGGTAGAATTTTCATACGGTTAGACTTTTGTGTGAGAGCACTTTGTGGACTACAACTCTTCCGATGCGTCGATATACGTCACCACCACTAGCACACGGATCCCACTAAACTAAACCATTGTTTGAATGGTGACATTTGGGTACAAAACACACAGGCATCTCCATCTAATTCCTTAGATTATCGCACCGTGATTTGTGGAGGGAAAATGTGTTATGCGACGTCACATATGGGACGTGTAGTCTTTCTCGTTATGTCTATTCCACAACTGCTAGCCAAAGAATCATACAATACACTGTCAAACTCGTTACATGAGAAATTATATTAAAAATTCACAGACAACATATGTTACATTCATGGCACAATTCAAACGGGATCAGAAAATAATTATTTTCTCTCATTCACTTGCATTGACGCTTATTTAACCTAGAGGTCCACTCCGAGTTTTACCAGCTCTATGCGTATGCATAATTTGCATGCATTTTATCAAGTTAATTTTATCAAGTCATTTCATTTCATTTATTTTTCGCGGTTTATGTATACATACGTTTACATGTCTTTATTTATGTAATCAGTACAACATGTGTGACTTGTACTTATAACATTCAGGAACGAGGGCAATGTGAAGTTTAGTTTCAACATATAGTATTGCTGGTAATAATTCACGGTTTGTGCAAAGCTTCATAAAGAAGAAAATAGTGGAAACTAGTTCTTACCAATTTGGAATTCATCATCTTCCGCCAGGATTCTCTGCGTTGGCGACGGGTGCGGGAGGCTGACACACACGGAGTTGGTAAGCTGAGGACGAGATACGTGATGTTTAGTGCTTGTTTAAGTGATAACGCTTTAAAACATCCCACACAATTACATCTTAAATCATCACACCTGTCACTGGAGCTTTTCTGAATGCACAACACAATTACACGAGAGTATGAATCATAATCACAGTCTCAGCATCTGCCTTGACAACACTCATTATGCACATTGTCTAATTGCAAAGAGTTTCTGAAAAACACGATTTTATACATTAAGCACCTTCATTACTGGTGTGTTATGGTAATAATCACTATTTTGGTGTAACATCTTTTGAAGACGTAAGATGTTGAGCAGAACATGTCATATTCCCTCACTAAGATGTATAATTCACACATTTGAAGAATTTAAGAAGTTTTATACAAACTACGCGCTTTAGAGCAGCAATCCTGGGAAATTATGTTCATATATAAATATAATAGGGCTGTCAAATGATTAATCGTGATTAATCGCATCCAAAATAAAAGTTTGTATTTACATAATATATGTGGGTGCACTGTGTATAATTATTTTGTATATAAATACACACACATGCATGTATATTTAAGAAAAAATTTTTTTACAGTATATATATGAAAATATTTCTTAAATATATAAAAGCATGTGCGTGTATTTATATATATTTAAAATAATTATACACCCACTTATATTATGTAAACATAAACCTTTATTTTGGATGTGATTAATTGTGATTATTTGTTTGACAGGCCTATATATATATATATATATATATATATATATATATGAATATATACATATTTAAAAAGAAAGATAATAAAACATTTAATAAAAAATAATACGATAATTAATTATAATAATATTATATTAAATTATTATAATAATTAAAAAATTAAGATAATTTAAAAAAAATACTATAATATTAAAAAGTATTAATTTAAAATGTCAAAGCAATGATTTTGCTAATTAGATGTAATTAAATATAAAGTAATATATTGTACATACTAAACAACCTGCTAAAAAATATTATCAAAATAATATCCGAATGTGGTTTTGCTGTAACATTAAATTATTTATTTAACATGTAGTAATTTAATTTAATTTCCTAATACATTTAATAATTTGTTATTAAATTCAACTAATTTTTTTTATTATTAATGTTGAATTAATACATTGCAGATGAATAAATAAAGCTAAGGGGTTAATAAAAATAGTATAAAATATAATAAAAAAATAATTATTTTTTTCCCCCACTGTCTACATGAAGTATATTAAATGAACCTGCTAACAAACATTACAATTTTCTCTACTTATTAATGGTTATTATTAGACATAACACATGATAAAAATGTCAGCATGTATAAATTTAATTGATAAATGAACTGAAGAAGTGCAGGAAGAGTGGCGCTCGTTCATCCTGCCGACACACGAACAACAGAGGTTGTAACACAGTTAAAGATTTGTTTAAATGAGTTTTCCTCCAGCAGTTTCTTAACATCATGAAGATTTGCACACAGTTAAATGACCTCTATATCGTTAGACGGTCCCACTGATAAACAAAAGCACATCTCGTTTAAAATTCATCATCAGGAGCAAACAGAAACACTCAGGACAAACTCAGCTGTTCCTTCCGCCAACACATTAAAAGCAATTTCAAGCTGGAGAACGGGCATTTCGGCAGCTCTGGGACCACCAAGCGTCTTATTTTATTATCTTTTAAAATTCTAACGAGCTTTGTGCTTTCTTAACTTCCTTATGCTGTATTGCTTTATTGGTAAACCTCAAAAGCATCAGCAGAAAAGATGCTAACGCACATATTATTGTCCTTTATCGAATAACACTTTCCCATCACAACGGCAAAGCGGATTAGAGAAATCCGACGGGGTCAAAGGTCGTCTGTCGTGATCAGATCATATTTCCCCTGTTGAATGCTCTGTTCAATAACCTACAGCGCATCACAAAGCATCACACACGAAGTATTGCATGCATATTTCATAAAACCAAAAACCATTTAGTCAATTCTAATTAAAACTAGTGTTGGGCAACGATTAATCACATCCAAAATAAAAGTTTGTGTTGACATAATATATATGTGTGTATACACACACATGCATGCATGTGTTTGAGAAATATTTGCATACTATATATATATTTATACATAATTTATATTATAAAATAAAAAATGTTTCTGAAATATATACATGCACAGAACACACACATATATTATTGGATTGTGATTAATCGTTGCCCCGCTCTAATTAAAACCTATGCAAGCTGTGTGTTCATCTGCACATGCATCTGTTGTTTGCATGCATCTATATTATGCACGATACACACAATATAGTGCATTATAGTGCGTAACTCATGAGGTTTCATAACAGCAGGATTCTGCCAGAGAAGCCAACTGTGTGTGTTTCTGCTCCCGCTCGTTCAGAAATGGGTGTTATTACGGATGATGGACGTTCCCAAACACATTACAGCGCCATCCGTGCCAATAATCGAAGCCATTTTCCAAAGAAACAAGTAATATAATTTCTAGCCGGTGTTTTTGAGAGCAGTAAAACAAAAAGCAAGAGAGCAGAAAGCAGCAACGTGACACACTTCTGGGAACATAGCGTTGTTTTATATGTACTTCCTGTTTATACTATTTTACAGCAATTACTAATTAATTCTGCTTTTCTATCATTTTCAGGAATGAATGTTTAATTATTTAAATATAGTTGGCATTTTGTCCTAACCAACCCCTAACCCTCAACACCAGTGGTAAACCTCTTTAACCTAATTTTAACAATTCAGGTTTTAAATTCAGTTTATTTTGAACAAAAGAACTTATTTTTCAACTTGAGCATGTTCATGTTCTTAATTTTCTTTAACTCCTCTGAAATGCGACTGGCTTAAAGTGAAGTAAATGTTAAAACGGTTTGAATCACAATCTAGTGTGTTAATGATAACTTAAAATAATATGAAAACAAAAACCAGGTTACAACCTCAAAATGCATTAATGAACAGCTGTGGGCGAAGTCTCTCTGCAAGCTCACTGCACACACATCAAATCAATCACAAACCACAGCCAATCAGAAGAGTGAATGATCCATCACCGCTTTCAGTCATCGAATAAATGTCAAACTCACAATAGATGCTTTTAACATCAAATTAAAACACATAGTCGACGTCTAAGATTATAATTGTTATACTTTATCTGTTGTTGTTCCAGCCACAAAGTCACAGAAACAGAAGTCGTTTCTTAAAGAAGATTTGTCGCTGCTGGTTAGGACAAAATATCTGATTGACATGGAAAAGATGCTTTTTAATGCGTGTCACGGCCTTTAAATCACATCTGCTGTGACACTGAGAGGCTTGAACATTCAAATTTTAATGGCTGCACCTGTTCTTTTGTTAAAAATAAGGTGGAAAGATAATAAAAAATTGAATCATTTCAGTGGGTCTAGTCTTTGCATCAGTTTGAGGTTTAAAGGGATAGTTCACCCAAAAATGAAAATCCCATGATTTACTCAGCCTGAAGTCATCCTAGGTGTATATGACACTCTTATTTCAGATGAATATAATCAGAGTTATATTAAACATGCCCTGGCTCTTCCAAGCTTTATAATTGCTTTGAAAAGTCCATTAAAGTACATCTATCATCATTAAAGTGCATCTGTCCATAATAAAAATGCATCTGTCCATCATAAAAGTGCATCTATCCATCATAAAAGTGCATCTGTCCATCATAAAAGTGCATCTGTCCATCATAAAAGTGCATCTGTCCATCATAAAAGTGCATCTATCCATCATAAAAGTGCATCTATCCATCATAAAAGTGCATCTGTACATGATAAAAGTGCATCTATCCATCATAAAAGTGCATCTGTACATGATAAAAGTGCATCTATCATCATAAAAGTGCATCTATCCATCATAAAAGTGCATCTATCCATCATAAAAGTGCATCTGTCCATCATAAAAGTGCATCTGTCCATCATAAAAGTGCATCTGTCCATCATTAAAGTGCATCTGTACATGATAAAAGTGCATCTATCATCATAAAAGTGCATCTGTCCATCATAAAAGTGCATCTGTACATGATAAAAGTGCATCTATCCATCATAAAAGTGCATCTATCCCATCATAAAAGTGCATCTGTCCATCATAAAAGTGCATCCGTCCATCATAAAAGTGCATCTATCCATCATAAAAGTGCATCTCATCCATCATAAACGTGCATCTGTCCATCATAAAAGTGCATCTATCATCATAAAAGTGCATCTATCCATCATAAAAGTGCATCTATCCATCATAAACGTGCATCTGTCCATCATAAAAGTGCATCTGTCCATCATAAAAGTGCATCTGTCCATCATTAAAGTGCATATATCATCATAAAAGTGCATCTGTCCATCATAAAAGTGCATCTGTCTATCATAAAAGTGCATCTATCATCATAAAAGTGCATCTGTCCATCATAAAAGTGCATCTATCATCATAAAAGTGCATCTGTCCATCATAAAAGCGCATCTATCATCATAAAAGTGCATCTGTCCATCATAAAAGTGCATTTATCATCATAAAAGTGCATCTGTCCATCATAAAAGTGCATCTGTCCATCATAAAAGTGCATCTATCCATCATAAAAGTGCATGTATCATAAAAGTGCATCTGTACATCATAAAAGTGCATCTATCATCATAAAAGTGCATCTGTCCATCATAAAAGTGCATCTGTCCATCATAAAAGTGCATCTATCCATCATAACAGTGCATTTATCATCATAAAAGTGCATCTATCATCATAAAAGTGCATCTGTCCATCATAAAAGTGCATCTATCCATCATAAAAGTGCATGTATCATCATAAAAGTGCATCTGTCCATCATAAAAGTGCATCTATCATCATAAAAGTGCATCTGTACATCATAAAAGTGCATCTATCATCTTAAAAGTGCATCTGTCCATCATAAAAGTGCATCTGTCCATCATAAAAGTGCATCTGTCCATCATAAAAGTGCATCTATCATCATAAAAGTGCATCTGTCCATCATAAAAGTGCATCTATCATCATAAAAGTGCATCTGTCCATCATAAAAGTGCATTTATCCATCATAAAAGTGCATCTATCCATCATAAAAGTGCATCTATCCATCATAAAAGTGCATCTGTCCATCATAAAAGTGAATCTGTCCCTTTAAATCAGCTCTCCTCTTTTGGTGGCGCTGAAAACCCTCCCAAAAAAAAAAAAAAAAAAACAGGAATATAGTACAGCATATGAAGACCTAAATGTACATAATGCAATTTCACGGCACAGTTTGAGCTGAATGTGTGTTCACAGCGCATATAAAGAACATGTTCTGTGGGCGTGAGGGAATAAGGATCATCAACCTGACAACAAGCAACACACAGACCACCAGCAAACCAAGCCCTGGTGAACGAGCACCATTAAAGCGGGAAACTGCTCACCATGGAAACGCAGAACAAAGAATCCGCTGGTGCTGAAGTCGCTGTGGAACTTTAGCAGGATCTGATTGGACGTGCTGGAAACGGACTCCTGAGACGAGCTCCCGCTGAACTGACCGATCTGAGGAGATGTTTGGTCAGGGCCGTCCCTACAGGAGACAGTGGAGACGGGCATTTAAAACATCCTTGACTTCTGTTTGCTGATATAACACTCTCTCTCTCACACATAAAGAACAGCATCTCTCTGTCGTCCTCATTCAAAACCCTCAGACAGAGAAGAGTTACACACTTAAAGCAGAGACGATCAAAACACTGACCTTGCTTCTCAATATCTCAAAAGTCATGTAATTGCATAATGGTTTTAAATTATGAAGTCGCTTTTATGAAACTATTTTGAAACCATCAGATTACAGAAAGGCAGAATTAAAAAACTAAAAGCAAAGTAGCTTTCTAAACTACTCAACTTTAGTGTGTCGTGCAGAAAATAACAGTTTGTATCAAGGTTATGCATCACTAGATAACGAATGGCCGTTCATTTATGAGTTGAACCATTAAATCATAAACTTATTATCATAGGAAACCTTGTGTATGTTCATTAAATATATATTGACAGATAAATATAAAGTATTGGTCTTAAGCTAAAATTGTATAACAGATTGGCTACTTCAGAGCCTGTATTATAATAATAGTGTTCATAATGCACATTATAATGCATAATATCACTTCATAAATAACTAAGCAAAGTTAAAATGCATTATAATATTTGCAGATTCCTTGATGCATCTAAAACAGGTTGTTTGTCATGTGTTTTTATGCATTATACTTTCTAAAGGTGTGTTCGATGAATATAATAACTGGTTATAATTATTCATGAGGTGCATTACAATGTATAATAAATGCATTAAAACACCTTTATAATGCATTATGCATAAAGGCTCTAAGTGCAGTGTTAAAACAGAGACTAATGTAAACTTTTCCTATATAGTTCATCTGTTTGTGGAAAACGTCATAATGTCGGCGGTGAGAATGAATCGATTAAATGAAACTGTCGGTTTTCGCTTTTGCACCTGGAAGACTTCTGTGTGTAAACGACCCTGTGCATGAGGAAGAGTAACAACAGCATTGAGCTTTGAATATGCATTGAAATGTAAATTTTGAAGGTCATACTGGATGATAAATTATTTCTGAATATGCAGTTCCTGAGGAAAGGGTTTATACAGAGTACATCAAAACCTTTTATTTTGGAAAAGCAAGAAAAATCGTATTTTCCATCGATGTGAACACCATGGAAACATTTCGCATTCGCACAGCCACTTGACACCTCAGCACTAATGTTCACTCAAGGAGAAAATATACAGGAGAGAGAGAGAGAGAGAGAGAGAGAGAGAGAGAGAGAGAGAGAGAGAGAGAGAGAGAGAGAGAGACAGAGAGAGAGAGAGAGAGAGAGAGAGAGAGAGATGTGTGAAACAAAACAGATAAAAGACTAAAAGTGTTACGCAAGTCTCAGATCAGCTTCATTAGAAACGTTTCTTCATGGCCATGGACACACTCTCTGCTGGAGTTCATGTTGGATCTAAAATCACACTTGGTAACTGTTTTTTTTATTTGTTACTGATCATTCGCTGTGTTTAAACCATAGACTGTAAAAAAAAAAGATGGACGACGCCCTTTCACTCTCTTCCGTCGGTGAAAGTGAAGCTGCCAAAGTCCTAATATGGCGCTGACATCAGATTTGTGACCCGAGACCCCGTGAAGTAAAGCTGTGATATCAAGGTCACACACACACAACCGTTACAGTTCACGGCAGAGTAACTCGATATGTCGGTGTGAAAATAAACAGTTACGGACATGTAGAAATTAAAGCTGAAGCTCCTCCCAGAAAATCCCCCAAAAGTCTGTTGGTGCCTCAGTGACATCACTCAGAGAAGCTGTCAATCAAGACATCACGTTCCCATGTTTATAACATCAAATGACTAAATAAGACCAAACTTATTTTAAAATAACAAACACTTAAACATACATGGTGGTGACGTCATGATTGACAGCTGTGATTGACAGCTGTGACTCACTTTTTTTGGGGGATTTTCGGAGCTGCTCAACTACTTTACTTCATGCTCAACTACTAGTCTCAAATGAAAAATGCTTGGCATTGAACTCGCCAGAGATACGCCCAAAAAAAGGATATTTATAATGTGTTCATTACTGGCCATTTAAAAACATACTTTGCTTTATCATCAGCTTTACTTCCTGTTCAAGTATTTAACTTCCTGCTCAACTACTAGTCTCAAATGAAAAATGCTTGGCATTGAACTCGCGGCAGTGAGCTTGGCATTGATAGCCCAAAAAAAAGGATATTTATATTTTGTTCATCACTGACCATTTAAAAACATACTTTACTTTATCATCAGTTTTACTTCCTGCTCACTATACTTTACTTCCTGTTCAACTACTTTACTTCTTGCTCAACTGCTTTACTTCCTGCTCAATATTTCATTTAGTGTCAAATTAAAAATGCTTGGCATTGAATAAATGGTCAGCTCAACTATTTTACTTCCTGCGCACTATACTTTACTTCCTGCTCACTATACTTTACTTCCTGTTCAATTACTAGTCTCAAATGAAAAATGCTTGGCATTGAACTCACCAGATATCTCCCAAAAAAAGGATATTTATATTTTGTTCATCACTGGCCATTTAAGAACATACTTTACTTTATCATCAGCTTTACTTCCTGCTCACTATACTTTACTTCCTGCTCAACTATTTTGCTTCGAGTTCAACTACTTTAGTTCCTGATCAACTATTTTACTTCCAGCTCACTACTTTACTTCCTGCTCACTATACTTTACTTCCTGCACAACTACTTTTCTCAAATGAAAAATGCTTGGCATTGAACTCGCCAGAGATCACCCCAAAAAAAGGATATTTATAATTTGTTCATCACAGGCCATTTAAAAACATACTTTTCTTTATCATCAGCTTTACTTCCTGTTCACTATACTTTACTTCCTATTCACTATACTTTACTTCCTGCTCACTATACTTGACTTCCTGCTCACTATACTTTACTTCCTGTTCACTATACTTTACTTCCTGCTCAACTACTTTACTTCCTGCTCACTATTTTACTTCCTGCTCACTATACTTTACAGGGGCGTTGTCCATCTAATTTTACGGTCTATGGTTTAAACAGTAGCACTCAATAACGCCTTCAAGAAACAGAGGTTTTCATTTTAGTCTCAAATGAAAAATGCTTGGCTAGAGATCGCCCCAAAAAAAAGGATGTTTATAATTTGGTCATCACTGGCCATTTAAAAACATAACATTAATGAATTCATTATTTAAATAAATCTTTACATGTTTATCATATTATGAAAAGTAATTGTGGACTCTTCTAAAGCGCCGGCAGGACTCGTACCAGATGGTGATGTAGTCGTAGATGGGCTCGGTGTTGAGCACGGTGAAGTTGATGTGGATGCCGTTGCCTGGAGGGACTCGGATGCTCCAGATGCAGTCTTTAAGATTGGGGTAATCGGCCGGGTGTCCCGGAGAGTAGATGGTGCCGATTGAGCGCTGTGATATTACCACCGCACAAGAGCTGGAGGAAGGCCAATCAAAACGGAGAATCCCAATGACTATACAGCAGCAATAATGCAGTGATGACAAACTTAAGTTCACAGTTTAATGCATGCAGAAAAGCATTTATATGCATTTAACACTGAAGCTTTTATAGCATTTACAGTAACATTTAACAATAACGTTCTTAAGTTAACTACATCAGTTAACGTTACTACAGCATTTAGTAATCTTTGTTAATGTTCATTTCAACTTTAACTATTACTTTTTTAAAAATCTTGTTAACATTAGTTAATGCACTGTGAACTAACATGAACAGCTGTATATTATTAATTAATATTAACAAAGATGAACAAATACTGTAACAAATGTATTGCTCATGTAAGTTAATACATTACCTAATGAACCTTATTGTAAAGTGTTTACACATGAAACCCTTTATGGAATATTTCAGTATTTTCTGTAAGAAGTGCGACAAGACGCGATAAAGTTTATTGGGTACCATCGCATCGAGGCACGGGATGGTTCCAGTTTCGGCTGATGCCATGCAAACACGTGAGCGCCGATTCGCCCAGAAGTGTGTATCCCGGCAGGCACTGGAACGAGATGGTCATTCCCACGCCGAAATCACTGCCAATCACCAGTCCGTTCCGGAAGGGCGCGGATCCGGACACCTCTGCAGCTCATAAGCTGAACACACAAGCAAACACTGTGTTACTGAGGGTTTAATCCATGGAAAACAGGACGCACTATGCATATGTTGTTTATTAATCCAGTGAGAAGCCATACTGAACACCAATGTCAATTAGATAGCAGGGCAGTGTAGGGTGTAACAAATTATAAGTAATGTAATCTGATTACTTTTTACAGATTACTTCAATGTTTTCATTGAAGAACGCCTCTGTGCATTACTTCCGGTTTCCTTTAATGTGGGAACAGGAGAGCTGTCAGTAACTCAGATATATTGTTGTACATTTAAACCCAACCTGCCAAATGCACATTAGCAGGTTACTTCACATAAAGCCGCCACTCAGTACTAAATTGAGTTATTTTTTGCTAGTTATTATGCTCGCACAGTCAAATAATACACAAAAAATAATGTCAAAATGCCAAATTAATGTCAAAAAGTATTTTAAAAATAATGTCAAAAAGTATATTGAGTGAATGTAAACAGGTGAGAGAAGGAAATGCATGTGTAACAGTATAATAAATCTGTTCCGTCGGGTCTTAAAGTGACAAGTAACATCTTGCAACTTTCATTAACTTGAGATTAAAACCTATGCAGCCAACTATTGAAAATGAACATGAGGAACTTCTATGCCTTCAGATTGTTTTAGAAATTATTGAAGAAAAACTTCTAATCTAGTTTTGTTTAATTTCAATAAACTTATTGTCCATGATGTGGAACATGCTTTGACTATAATTATTAATGAAAGCATAAAATAACTTTGGATTTAATATTCTAATTCTAAGTAATTTAGAGAACATAAAGAGTCATAATTATCATCTAAAATGAAATGTCTAAACTTAGCAGACTGGCCACACACACACACACACACACACACAAGCAATATATGTTGTGACTAATAGTGAAAAGTTCTGTCAAGGCAAGCGGTTTCACTGAGGATGAGAACTTCTATTTATTACTTCAAACCCTCAAGTGAAGAGACACATCTCACTGTTCAGGAAGCATAAAGTCAGAATACTGACACATTCCTGCTGTCGAAACCACAAAGACACAAGGGGTGGAATATAAAAATAGACTTAAATCTTCTATAAAAATCTTACTAGGGATTTCAGGGTTGTCAGATGAAACCCGTCTATAGGGCCGTTCACAACAAAAACAATAACTATAACAATAACTATATTAGCATCCACACATATTACTCAGTAAATTCTGTGTCTGTCACTTTAAATGCACATGCTCTTTAAAGCAGGATGGACTCTGATTGGGTGAACGTTTTTTAGAGCTAAATCTTTATTTGTTTATCTGTGAGTGAATCTGTAATCGCTTGCTAAAGTAAAAGCACACCTGTCTTCAGGACATCATTCATGAACAAAAGGAAAGAGTTTAACACATGGATCTGTTTGAATCTCGACTCATAGTAGAAATAGTTAAAAGTTAAAATTTTGATTATGATTTCACTTTTATAACTTTATAACTTTAGAAACAAAGACACCTACATCTTGGATGCCCTTGAGGTAAGCTAAAACATGCCAAAAATTAATTTTAAAGTGGACTATCCCTTTAAAAATAACTCTGTGGAGTATTTTGAGCTAAAACTTTACATAGAGGACATCAGAGACTCATTTTACTTGTGAAAAGGGCTTTATAGGACGCCTTTAAGCTATCCTTAGATAACAGTGCTGTCGAAATGGTGCTTTTAATTGAAAAGACGCTGCTGATAGTTTTAGTGCTGTCTTTTAATGCTGTGCTGTAGTTGTTTGCATGATCAAATCCTCTCAGAAAATCTGCGTCTTTAAATTCATCCCATTGAAAGCACCACAGCTGGACATACACATTCCTTCAAGCAACTTAATTATACAGGGCTTTCCCGCTAAGACCGATCCGTCGTTCCGGCACTTCTGGATGTGTTGGAGCAGCACGAGGATGGCTTGAACATGCTTGCGTATGTGCGTTGACTGAGCTCAAAGAAAACAATTGGTAATATTCCCTATCCTGTTATTGTGAGAAGGGGTGTAATGGTGTGTGTCCACTAAAAAAATATAAATAAATAAATCTGTGAAATTTACCGTAAAAAATACGGTTGCAACATTTTAGGTTTTACAGACTTAACTTAAATTTACATATAATTTATATATTCTCATATAAACAAAGAGTACAGAAACTTTCTTAACCCATTAACTGGTATTTTTCACTGTAGTATTTTAACATTAGTACTTTTAGTCTTTTACCGTTAAAATCACGATAACGTTTTACAGTGTCTGGCCGGGTTCAGTAATATCTAATCTGGCTTACCCCTCGTAGGTGATGTGGAAGCCGGGTCTTGTTCTGCGAGTAGTCGCTGTGAAAGAAGAAGCTGGTCTCGTGGGTCGTGCTGAAGAAAGACTCGGGAACCGCAGGCCCACTGAACCTGTCCAATCACCGAACCCGAGTCCAGCGTCCCGCCACGCACTTCCAGGTAAGTCGTGGAACAGCCTCCGTGGAGAAGTTCAGAAACTGCAGGTGAATCCCTGTCCAAGAACAACAGGAGGAGAGATGAGGAGTATTTTAACAATCGAGATGCTCAAAGAAAGAAGAAAAATGGGTTACACTTTACAATAAGGCTCATTACTTAACATTAGTTAATGTATATACTCTAGAAAATGCATCAAAATATGGACAAACCCAGACATTGGATTACATTTTTTAGTTAAATAAATTATATTTGGTCCATATTTGACCAAATTTGGGTTAAAACGACCCTGCATTTTTTAGAGTGTAACTAACCATGAGCAATTAATTTGTATTTATTAATCTTTGTTAATGTTAGTTAATAAAAATACAGCTGCTCTATGTTTGTTCATGTTAGTTCACAGTGCATTAACTAACAAGATTTGAATAAAGTATTATTATTAGTTCATGCTAAGTAATGTAGTTATCTGAACGTTAACTAATGGAACCTATTGTAGTTGTTGAAGTGTTACGGAAAAATGAGAATACAGGTTCGGATGAAAGTTACAGGGACAAAAGTTACAGGATACAAACAAAAGTTATTTGGACGAAAGATACAGGATACAGACGAAAGTTACAGGATACAAACGAAAGTTACAGGGACAGAAAGTTACAGGATAAAAAACGAAAGTTACAGGGATGAAAGATACAGGATACAAACGAAGTTACAGGATACAAACGAAAGTTACAGGGACGAAAGTTACAGATAAAAAAGCAAAAGTTACAGGATGAAGATACAGGATACAAACGAAAGTTACAGGATACAAACGAAAGTTACAGGGACGAAAGTTACAGGATAAAAACGAAAGTTACAGGGACTGAAAGATACAGGATACAAACGAAAGTTACAGGATACAAACGAAAGTTAAAGGGAACGAAAGTAACGGACGAAAGTTACAGAATACAAGCGAAAGTTAAAGGGAACGAAGTAACGGACGAAAGCTACAGAATTACAAGCGAAACTTACAGGACGAAAGTGACAGATACAAACGAAAGTTACAGGATACAAACGAAATTTACAGGGATGAAAGTGACAGGATACAAACGAAGTTACAGGGCGAAAGTTACAGGGACGAAAGTTAAAGGATACAAACGAAAGTTACAGGGACGAAAGTTACAGGGACGAAAGTTACAGGATACAAACGAAGTTACAGGACGAAAAGCTACAGGACGAAAGTTACAGGATACAAAAGAAAGTTACAGGGACGACGACTACAGGATCGGAAGCTACAGGATACAAAGAAAGTTACAGGACGAAAGTTACAGGATAAAAAAGAAAGTTACAGGGACAAAAGTTACAGGGACGGAAGTTACAGGATACAAACGAAAGTTACAGGGGACGAAACGGTTACAGGATACAAACGAAAGTTACAGGATACAAAAGAAAGTTACAGGGACGAAAGTTACAGGATACAAAAGAAAGTTACAGGACGACGAACAGTTACAGGGACGAAAGTTACAGGATACAAACGAAAGTTACAGGGACGAAAGTTACAGGATACAAAGGAAGTTACAGGATACAAAGAAAGTTACAGGGACGAAAGTTACAGGATAAAAAAGAAAGTTACAGGTACGAAAGTTACAGGGAACGGAAGTTACAGGATACAAAAGAAAGTTACAGGGACGAAAGTTACAGGATAAAAAAGAAAGTTACAGGGATTGAAAGTTACAGGATAAAAAGAAAGTTACAGGGACAAGAAAGTTACAGGGACGGAAGTTACAGGATACAAACAGAAAGTTACAGGGACGAACAGTTACAGGATACAGACGAAAGTTACAGGATACAAAAGAAAGTTACAGGGACGAAAGTTACAGGGACGGAAGTTACAGGATACAAAAGAAAGTTACAGAGGAACGAAAGTTACAGGATAAAGAAAGTTACAGGAACAAGAAAGTTACAGGATACAAACGAAAGTTACAGGGACGAAAGTTACAGGGACGGAAGTACAGATACAAAAGAAAGTTACAGGGACGAAAGTTACAGGATAAAAAGAAAGTTACAGGGACGAAAGTTACAGGGACGGAAGTTACAGGATACAAAAGAAAGTTACAGGGACGAAAGTTACAGGATGAAAAGAAAGTTACAGGATACAAAAGAAAGTTACAGGGACGAAAGTTACAGGATAAAAAAGAAAGTTACAGGATACAAAAGAAAGTTACAGGGATGAAAGTTACAGGATAAAAAGAAAGTTACAGGGACGAAAATGACAGGGACGGAAGTTACAGGATACAAACGAAAGTTACAGGACGAAAGTTACAGGGACGGAAGTTACAGGATACAAAAGAAAGTTACAGGGACGAAAGTTACAGGGACAAAGAAAGTTACAGGATACGCAGAAGTTACAGGGACGAAAGTTACAGGATACAAACGAAAGTTACAGGATACAAAGAAAAGTTACAGGGACTGAAGTTACAGGATACAAACGAAAGTTACAGGGACGAAAGTTACAGGGACGAAAGTTACAGGATACAAACGAAAGTTATACAAACAAAGTTACTGCATAAGCTACAGTATACAAACGAAAGTTACACAACCAAAAGTTACAGGGATGTAAGTTACAGGATACAAACAAAGGTTACAGGATACAAACCAAAGCCGACGGGAAGTTTAACCGTCCAGTTGCAAGTCAAGCCCACTGGGATAATTCCCAGGGAAACTCGGGACTCAGGATAACTCCATTCATTCTCGTACAGGAATCCTCCACACTGAGCTGGAGAGTCAAGAGGCAAACAGAGAGTCAGTGATGAACATGCACACATTACTGGATCATGCACAAATGGACAGCCTACCCAACGCACTCACTACAGCTCTACAGTAGTGACAGACAAAAATAACTCATCTGCACACTTGTGCTCTTCATATATATATATATATATATACATACATATATATATATATATATATATATATATATATATATATATATATATATATATATATATATATATATATCTATATATATATGTGTATATATATACATGTTAAATGACATAATGATGTAAATCATGAATTTACACTTCAATATTGTTGAACACTTCATACTGTTGTGATGAAACACATGAAACAATGAAATCAAATGAGATGAAACACAAAGCTTATCTTTTTAATCCACATTTAATTGCTCAATTTAAAGGAAGTAGCATTAAAATTGAATCAAATACAAATAAAACAATGCATAAATTATCTTTCAGTTCATAAAATGAAACACTACAACTTAGGTGTTATATACAAAATTGTGTTTAACTTTTAAATTCAAAGTCAACTGCTTAATTTAAGGAAGTAGAATGGAATTAAATTGAATTGAAACAATAAATAAACTATTTTTCAGTTCCCAGTCTCATGCATGCAATGTAAAGCCCAATGCAATACTGAGAGAGAAAGTGATCAGATATTCATCAAGTCCAAACTCCATTACGGATCTAGTGATATGCAAAATGAACTCATTTGCACATATAAGAGAGCCTCGGTGTTCTGTCTTCATATAAATAACAATGCAATGATGTGCAATAAGAAATGCTTTCAAATGCTAATGGAATAAATGTGCCGCATTCATATTGAGAAAATGATACATGTGTTATGCTTTCTCATAATGACTTTTCAAATTATTACCAGTAGAACTCACTGGGATTGAAGACTGAAGTATATCCCCTTTATTTTACTGCAGTGTGTGTGTGTGTGTATCTCCCTGCTTGTGTTTGCATTTCGTCTTATTGGCGAGTGTGTAATGAATAGCCTGTTGGACTCGCTGTCCATTTACAGTGCTTTAGAACAGCAATAGAAATGTCAATAGAGAACATTGAATCTTCTGTTTTGCCCTGAAGGAGTTCGGATCAATTACACTTCAAGTGTCATTCTTTAAAACACAGTCAGAGTGAATGTCAACAACTGAGTCATGGTACAACCACTATACTGTAGATCAGTGGGTACAACCCATCAATTTCAGCAAGTAGAATTAAAATTGAATTAAATTTAAATAAAACATTAAAAAAGAATTTTTCAGTTCATAAGATGAAAACGCCACAAATTCAGTGTTCTAAATAAAACTGTGCTAAATTGTTCCTATGTAAAAATGTCAATACATTATAAAGTATTTGCTCTGGTTCTTGTTTTAAATGATTTCGATCCGTTATTATGCTTGTTGTTGTCGTCCGTTGACGTTGTACAAGCAGAATGTGGCGGTTGGTTGGTGTGGTATTAGCCCTGCCCCTCTTCCACTGTGATTGGAATGGCTGGATAACAGGTGACAGTGATGAGCGTTACGAACTCTTGGCGCCCAGAATAAACGAGAGCGTTCAGTGCTTCAGTGTGAGAAAAAACGCTTTGGTGGACACAGGGCCTAAGCTTTTACATTTAAATTCAATTGCTGAATTTAAAGAAGTAGAATTAAAATGGAATTAAATTCAAATAAAACAATATTTTTTTCTGATTATAAAATGAAATGCCACAAAATCAGTGTTCTAAATTAATTTGAACTTAACTTTTAAATCCACATTCAATTGCTCAATTTAATAGAATTCGTACGGAATTATAGAACGGAACTATAGTAGAATTAAAATGGAATTATATAAAAATAAAACAACAGATTATTTTATTTTTTCAGTTCATAAGATGAAACACCAAAAATTCAGTTTTCTATATTAATTTGAGCTTAACTTTTAAATCCAAATTCAATCGCTCAATTTAAAGAAAGTAGAATTAAAATGGAATGAAATGTGAAAAAAACTGAATAGCAAACAAATGAAACAATTGAATTGTTCATTAAAACATGTTATAATACACACATTTCAAAATCTTTAGATGATTTAAATCATGTCTGAAATTGACAATCCTATTGACAATTAATATTTTCATTTATTTATTTTATTGAATTTTATGGATCTGCATGTAAGAATCCCAGAGTAATTCCAGCTGCTACATTTGCAGTGAAAATGCTAAACTGCTCTTCAATACAGTGAAATTAAAACGTTCTTTTCCCCATGTTACGGTTAACTCTATCCAATAACCACTTGAATTCACCACGAAAATCTTAAAATAGAAACAAATATCAACATCTTCAAAGCCATAGTTATCAGTAACACTAAGAACATCAGTTAATGCATTAACGAGAAGTCCATTAAATAAAATACAACTTTTGTTTTTAATAATATATTAGTAAATGATGCAATCAACTAAGATTAATAAATGCTTTAGAAGTGTGTATGATTGCTTGTTCTTGCTAACTATGCAGTTAACAAACTAACAAATGGAAACTTACTGTAAAGTTATATGGTGGATATTTTACAGTACTGTACAGCAATATTTTCATATTTAAACTGTAGAAGTATACATAATCAGTTGTGCAAAAGGTACATCTATTAGAAGTAGACTTGCACTATTGCAGGATTGCTAACAGATGTATTTAACCTGAGGTCTTTCACTGCATTAAACGAAGAGCATTAGACGCAGAGAAACCTGCGAGCGATGAAAACACCAGAGGTTTAAGGACGGCTAATAGATTTCAACAAAAGAGAGACAGTAAGAAGGAAGATTAGACCGAACACGACCTGACAGACCGAGCCTGAAGAAAGCTTTCATGTGCATTTGAGTAAAGTGATCTCCAGAGCGCTGACGAACACACACACACACACACACACACACACACACACTGAATCTAATGAGAGTAAACGATTAAGAGGAACACAATCATGTGGAGGATCTTTAGGTTTCATCACACTTCAGATGACCAAACTCTGCATCAACACACACCAGTCATCATACACATGTTCATTACTTCAATGAGTTTCTGCACTAAATTATGACAGTTTAAATTAATGCATTTTTAGCTAACTATGATTCTGTATATATACATTTCTGAAATACATAAAACAGTCTCCTCACTACTATACTCCTCACAGCTATACATATAAATCTGAATTGAATTATAAAGTTAAAAAAATGCCTGATTTAATTCATTCTAATGGCTTATACAGTCATTTGGATTGTTAAAGTCCATCGGAAGTTGCAATCGACTTCAGTATATTCTGAGTGACATGATAAATTTATAAATACAATAAAAATGATAAATATTGTGGAAAGCGCTGAGGCTATACAAATAAATGTGAATTGAATTGGAGAATTGAGATTACCGAGAAGCAAAGCAGTGGAAATGCTCTCAGTGAGAGTGTGTGTGTGTGTGTGTGTGTGTGTGAGACGTACCCAGACACAGAGGAGTGGGGTAGTTCCAGCGTCTGATCGGGTCCCGGCATGCATGTTATATATGCACTTCCCTGCAAAACGGTGGAAATGAAGAAAGATATTGACTTTTCCAAGAAGCTCTCACCAATTCCACACAAAGATGAATCACTCATAGAAAAGAATCATTCAATGAGCACAAATATATGAAAGCCTTGGCGCTGTGAATGAATCTCAGGCACTTTTAGAAATAAACTTCCTTTTATGAACAAACACTTTTAACAAAGTATAAATGCAATTGCAGAAGAAAGTTTGTTTGGTTTCCTGAAACAACTAATGAAAACTTGAAGCGATGCAACTAAAATGACAAAAGCATATAATGAAATGACTACAAATTTAGTTTAAATGAAAACTAAAAACATCTGATATTTAACATGCTGATGCGATGCATTCATTCTAAACACATTTTGTATAATTTTACAAAATTACAGTGAGAGAAATCATCATTTCATAGCTAATGTTTCATAACCATTTCTGTTAAATTAACTAAATCAAATATAAATATTAGGTTCATTTAAACGAAAATGATAGCATTAAAACTGTTTTTTAAGTTAAAGCACTAAAATTATTCACTGGAAATAAATAAAAAACTAAAATCAAAATAAAGTAAACCTACACAACACAGCAATATAAAATATAAAAAAAATAAAAATAAAATGACTAATAAATGACGTTTATTTTGTTCAAATGTACATGAAAACAATATAGGAATACGAAAATAAAAGCTAATACATAATAATGTACATAACAAATATTTTCACACTTTTGGCTTTTTAAAAAAAATGATTACAAAAAAATTAAAATGGGGAAATTGTTGCTCGTTTTGACAATGATTGAGACTAAAAAACTTAAACATTTTTTTTTTAAATTAATCTTATTTCTCTGTTTTAGATTATCAACTTTAAAAATCTCAGTTAATAATTTATGATGCACTTTCATATTCTGAGACCAAAAGTCTGGAGTAAAACAGAAGAATCTCCATTTGAAAACTAGAGGACGGAAAATGAAATCCACTTTACTTAAAAATCAACCCCTGGGACAAATAAGTGCTAAATAATTGAACAAAACAAACTCCTTTTTGATTGACTGTCAACCACTCTTCTGAAAGATGTTCGTTATATAAGCAACACAGCAGCAATAAGCCAAACGAGCATTAAAAAGCTTTTCAGAAAGAATGCAAATGTCTCTGACATGAAATGACGAATCGCCCATCACCTTCAGTGTGTATCCCTGCTGCAGTGGAAGAAGGCGACGTCGACCCACGAGGTATCGACTCGCCCACCTTCACTCCGCTGCTGAGGTCTGTGGCTCCGGGCACGAAGTCCAAACCTATTGCTTAGGACACAGGACACTCGCATGTTCACCAACACAAGCGCTTACACTGCGAGAAGTTGAGACCCTCCTGAGAAGTTACGATCTTTGTACACTTGAGTCTGAAATTTTGCGTATGCGTCTTTTTGGTGGCTGTGAATTGTCAAATCACCTCTCAGAATGCTTGCTACGGATGCGAAAAAAGCAGAAAATCCAACCGAATTTTTTTTTTTATGACGAGATGAACGTTTCTCGAAGGCGGTGTGTAACGTGATTGACACAACGTGAGGGAATATGTATTTTTCAAGGTGCGAAATTTTCGAATCGCAATCTCCACCAATTAGTACCGAATTTGCTGAGTAAAAGGTGGCTAAATTGAGTTAAAAGTTGGCTAAATTGTACGAATTTGTGAGTAAAATGTGGCTAAATTAAGTAAAATGTGGCAAAATTGAGTAGAAGGTGCCTAAATCGTACAAATTTGTGAGTAAAAGATGGCTAAATCCTATGAATTTGTGAGTAACAGGTAGCTAAATTGAGTAAAAGTTGGCTAAATTGTAGTAACAGGTGGCTAAATCCAGATAAAAGTTGGCTAAATTGAGTAACAGGTGGCTGAAATTGAGTAAAAGGTGCCTAAAATCGTACAAATTTGTGAGTAAAAGGATGGCTAAATCGCTATGAATTTGCTGAGTAACAGGTGGCTAAATCTGTAGAAAAGTTGGCTAAATTGAAGTAACAGGTGGCTAAATTGAGTACGAAGTTTGCTGAGTGAGAAAGGTGGCTAAATTGTTACGAATTTGTGAGTAAAAGGTGGCTAAATTGTACGAATTTGATGAGTAAAAGGTGGCTAAATTGTAATTTGTAGTAAAAGGTGGCTAAATTGTACGAATTTGTGAGTAAAAGGTGGCTAAATTGTCAATTTTAGTAAAAGGTGGCTAAATTGTACGAATTTATGAGTAAAAGGTGGCTAAATTGTACGAATTTGTGAGTAAAAGGTGGCTAAATTGTACGAATTTGTGAGTAAAAGGTGGCTAAATTGTGAATTTATAGTAAAAGGTGGCTAAATTGTACGAATTTATGAGTAAAAGGTGGCTAAATTGTACGAATTTGTGAGTAAAAGGTGGCTAAATTGTACGAATTTGTGAGTAAAAGGTGGCTAAATTGTATCGAATTTGTGAGTAAAAGGTGGCTAAATTGTACGAATTTGTGAGTAAAAGGTGGCTAAATTGTAGAATTTGTCAGTAAAAGGTGGCTAAATTGTACGAATTAGTGAGTAAAAGGTGGCTAAATTGTACCGAATTTGATGAGTAAAAGGTGGCTAAATTGTACGAATTTGTGAGTAAAAGGTGGCTAAATTGTACGAATTTGTGAGTAAAAGGTGGCTAAATTGTACGAATTTGTGAGTAAAAGGTGGCTAAATTGTCCGAATTGTGGAAAAGGTGGCTAAATTCACCACTTGTCTAAACCCACGTGATGGGTAGGTTTTAGGGCGGGTCAGGGGTAAATCATTCATATCGAATTGTGCAACTCATAAAATATGTATGATTTAGCAAAAAAACTACAAATTCTGTACAAGTGAGGTTGTATATATTCGAATCGAATTAGCCACCTCGCAAAATACGTATCGATTTGCCGTGAGATCGGGTTGTGTGTTCGTATAAATATTTCTGTCAGGGGTTCTCGAATCTTTTTTGTCTGCCGAACCACTCTCGACATAAAGATATTTCTTGAAGCTGATTATAACAATAACAATAAGTGTAACAAGACTATAAATGTAACTTTAACTATAAAATATAGCTATTATGATAACAATATATTAGCATCCAAAACAGCTGACAAGAAGGATAAAGATAAGCATAATGATGACGATAATATATAAATATAACTAAACCGATATATTATTATCCAAACTACCTGACTATAACGATAAGTACAACAATAAGTATAATCGAGACTATAGAAAATGTTAACTATAAAAATAATTATAACGATAACTATATTAGAGTCCAAAACAGCTGATAATAAAGATAACTATCAGTATAACAAGACAAAAGATAACAATAAAATATAAATATAGCTATAACTGATAACTATATTAGCATCCAAACTAAATGTTTGTTTACATAATACTTAGTATTATGTACTGTGTGTAACTATTTTGCACATACGCATGTATATATTTAAGAAATATTTGCATGTATATACTGTATAAATATTTATACATAATTTATATGAAATATAAATATAAATATTTTATATATAAATAAAAAGTTTTTCTTAAATAAATGCATTTATGTGTGTGTATTTATATATACAAAATAATTATACACAGTACACACACATATATTATGTAAACAAGCTATTTTGGATGTGATAATCGTGGTCCAGCTCTACAATAATAATCTTCGGTGAGCTCAGGGTCCCTGGAGGTGAACACCATACCTGTGTACTCCAGGTGGAAGCCGGCTCCGGAAGACGCTCATGTCGGTCTGGAAGGTGAGGTACAGGTTGTTGGACGTGGTGTTCAGCAGGGGAGGGATTCGTCGTTCCTGAAGGGATTGGCAATAGAAAAAATGCGCGTTTGGATGACGGGCATAACAGCACATTATTCCCTACAGCTCCCGGTGGGATTGTGGCATTCCTTCACCAGAGTCTCATCCGGATGTCATTCGAAACATGTGCAGCAGGTTAAAGAGGACAAATCATGAAAATCTGACTTTCCCCGTGTGTAATTCGTCCTGTGTTGTTATTGCCGGAGACTCTGAAGCTTGTGTGAAGGCTCCGCCCTCTTCTGGACAGAGGCGGAGCTAAAGCTCATTTGCATTTAAAGGGATACATGCAAATTTGATGGGCTATAATAAATGATCTGTGGGGATTTTGAGCTGGAGACACATTCTGGAGACACCATAGATTTACATTACATCGTGTGAAAAAGGGTATACTGTCACCTTTAAAGTTTGGTCACATCCACCTAATAATCCTGAAAGTACATCTGGCCACACAACAAGACAGATCAGACCTACAGCGGTTTCTGTGAACCGGCGCTGACCTCCATCAAGAAGAGCGATGCTCTTCAGCCGAACCTGGACTCTCCATGATGGGATATTTGTCGAGCGAACGTTGACGTTCGGTGCTAAAGAGGTTGTGACGAGAGATGCAGGCATTACACTCTCAGCCTAAACCTCATGGGGAATTCAGGGCAGATTTAGACGCTTATTACACCATTTTTCCTTCTTTATGCATTGAGGCATCTCCATCCCAAACTTCCTTTAATCTTTCATTTGTCCTCCGTAGCAGATTAAACGTCAAACTGTCAACAATACTTAACGTTTTGTCTGGGGGGGATGGCGCCCTGCTAAGGTCAGCGCATATTTATTTGGCTTTGTGTGGCTGATGCATTGATACAGAGATACGGTGGAAAATAATGAATATAGTCGTTCCCTTCTGAGGGCTCAGCCGATCCCAGTCGTCGGCGCTGCACTGATATCATTCTGTCTTCTAAGAGCCGGGGAGTCAATAAAAAGTCTATAGCGTAAGGAAGAAAAAGACTGATTAATTATGGCAGAGAGCCAAACTAAATCAAGTAAACAAGCCCTTTCTGAGCCAAAAGATGGAAAAAAAACACAAACAAACTAATCAATGAATAAATAAATCAGATTGCAAAACATGCAATCACGATAATAAAATAATAAAATAAAAATAATGCCAGACTAAACAAGGCAGAAAGAAAGGGCAACAACACAGAAAATCAAGTAAACAAGCCCTTTCTGAGCCAAAACACGTGGGAAAAAAAACACAAACAAATACATGAATGAATAAATAAATCAGTTTGTAAACCAAGCAGTCATGAAAAAGTAAAAATAAATAAATAAATAAATTAAAAATAATGGCAGACTAAACTTGGCAGAAAAAATATGGAAAAAACCCAAACAAATAAATTAATAAATAAATAAATCAGATTGCAAAAAATGCAATCAGTGAAAAATTTTAAAATAAAAAAATAAAAAGCAATAAAATAATTAATTAATTAATCCGATTACAAAACTACCTAAACAAAATAGATAAATAATTAAATTAAAATAAAGCCAGACTAAACATGGCAGAAAGGGCAAGGCAAACAAAACAAAAGCCTTTTCTGAGCCAAAAAATGGAAAGATAAGATAAATAAATAATCTAAATGAACAATTATTATAATTTTTTATTTTATTTTATTATATATAAAAAACAATTATAAAGAAGTTGGTAAAATAAAATGAAAATAAATAAATAAATAAATAAATAAAAACAAATAAAATAAAATAAAGGTCCCCTGGCTTTGAGTAGTCAGCGCTACACTGATATTATTCTATCTTCTACTTTTCCCAAGAGCCTCACCATGGAAAACCTTCACTCCCGCTGCTTATAAAGCTCATGATCCATGATATCCTGTGACAGCTCAAATATTGATATGCGTCTGGATGACAAAACAAATCTCCAGATGAAAGCCATACAATAAACTTATCTGTCCAGATGCGAGACTTTGAGTTTCTTCAGATGGATGGACTAGAGAGTGTTAAAGAAATGGAGGATGATGATTTTCAGAATATATTAAAGTCGACATGACGTTCGTGTGTTATTTGGTTTCAGTCTCACCCGAGTAACTTTCCAGAGTCTTCGGAGCATTGCTGTCGACGCCATCGCAAAAGTCCAGCGAGTCCCAGTTGTGTTCGGTGGAGAACGTCACGACTGTAATCTGCAGGAAGAGAAATACACCGAAATTACAATCTAATGTTTCATTTCAACTATTTTGGTGCATATCTCACTTTCTACATTTCTACATTCAATATTAGTACACATTTAAGTCAGTTCTGGTCTGATAAGATGCAAAATGTCATATATTCATGCAAAATAAATGCTAATAAATCTATAAAGGGAAGAGATGTTGACGTCAAAGGCTGCAATGCGACAAATCTGTCCGCTGACATGACTAATGCTAAAGCAACATGTTCGGCTGATGAATCACATTTCTCCTGTTGCTTTTCTATTCACAGTTTTCATTTTATTGTAATCATTTTTTGCATATTGTTCATCCGAAGCAGAATAATGATAAACAATGTTTGTTCAGGACATGATGTCCAGTGTAAAACACATATAACTGCCACTGTCAGGAGGAAATCAGCCTTTTAAAACACAGTTTGGTTGAGCATTATTAGATTTTTGCATCACTATGAATGAAGTATCACCTCCTTAAACTTCAAAAGTCATAAAGAACAGCAAGTCACAAGTTCAATAATCAAGCTACGCAAATAATAATGTGATTCTCTCGATAATGTTTGCATCCCCAGGCAAGCGTTGAGTAATCAAACACACTTCGACTAATCAAGAATTTGAAATGCTGTTTCTGAAGATGATTTAGAAAGGATGGTTTTGTCTCACTTGGATTCCGGTTCCCTACGGCACGAGATCTTCCAGACGCAGTTGAGGTGATCTGTTGCACGGATCGGGATAAGCGGGAGACAGGACAGTCCCGTCGCGAGCGGCTCAGGACTCCTCCACACGGCACTGGAAGACAGGATTCGGGAAAGAATGAGTAAACGTGGTGGAGAGGACCACAACAACAACATCGAGTAAACAAGAGCCTTCAGAGCTGGAATATATAGGAAAGAAAGAGAAATAAATAAAGCAACAAAATAAAAACTTAAAAGGCCACATCAAGTAAAAAAAATAAATAAATCTAAATCTAAATCAAAATAAATAATAGATACATAATAATAACAATAATATTCATAATATAAAAACAATTTAAATAAAATATATACATAAAAAATAATAATACTATTAATAATAATGATGAATGCAAAAACCCCCAAAAAATGTATAAAAAATATTAGTGATAATAATAGAAAATTATAGAATAAATAATATTACTTATCATAATATAATGCAAATAATACTAAAACATAAATAATCAATTAAATAAATAATAGTAATAATAAATGTTTTATGTTGAGCTGAAAAGGAGACTTGTTTCTGAACATTACCGACTACAGTACAGCCGCAATATATTCCCTTTTTCTCTGTGTAATGATGTTCTCCAACCAGCCAACAATCAACTGGGTCTGGCCCATCTTACCCCAACTCCAGTGGGACGTCATTACCAGGTGCAGATCTGAAGTGCCACGACACATTAATGCTAATGTCGCCCCATCTGCTTTAATCTAGCATGGACCGACCATGGACTAGCTATATGTATATATATATATATATATATATATATATATATATATAAAAAGTCTCCTTCTTCATGCATTACATCATGGGAGTTGGAATGACTTCTTCCACATCCAGTGTCCTCTATCATGTGGCTTCAGCACATCTTTCATAGGCTTCATCATGCTCTGCTTAAAACACATAATGCATTCATCTTTTTCAATTATTCAACCTCGTACTCTTTCTATTTGAAGTTTTCCTCTCATATTTCAGCCCACTGAAGGGGATCCTTTGAGCAGAAGAACTCTTATCTTCTGAAGAGTTGTCGAGCTTAAGTGCAACCATAATGATATTTTTGGTCACAGCTATTGCTGACAGACACCAGTTCAATCTATGTAAAACCGGACACTTTGGAGCGGATATTTAGGGGCGTGTCCACCCCCCCCCCCCCCCGGAATATGATTGCCCCCTCCCCTCCCTGGTGACCCCCAACATCACTGGGCTAGATTTACTGTCAACCTGACAATGCCCAAAGCCATTGGATCAGAGCGCTGCCAGTCACTGCTTGATTTGCGATTCGTGAAGTGGAATCACAGGTCTGTGTTTTACTAACAGTAGGAACGAGATACGCCTCAACATGTTACAGTAAATATTAGGGGTCAATTACAGTAAATATTTGGGGTGGTGATGGGGCAGTGGATAAGACACATGCCTTTGGTGTGAGAGACCTGGGTTCGAATCCACTGTGAGACACCAATGTTTCCCTGAGCAAGACACTTAACCCCTAGTTGCTTTGGATAAAATTGTCAGTTAAATTAATAAATGTAAATGTAAATATGTTTTTAAATATTCGCACCGTATGGTAGTCTGATTACTTTGATGTGTGTCTGACCAAGCCAGTAACATTAGATTAGCTAACGCAACTTCGGCAGACTGTATAGATAGATGACTTGTCAGTGTTATTCCATGGCAGCGCACATGACTAACTTACATCTAAAATAGATACATATTACTTTATCTGTTGTTTAAAACACTAAACTTAAAGACAGGAGTTAAGGTGGTTTAGATCGTGTCTATCAAACCATTACCTTTTTATCTGCTTAAACTGGAAAAACCCTAAGATAACATCAGTAAAGCATGGGGTGCAGCAAGGCTCAGTGTTAGGACCTCTTCTGTTCTCAATGTTTATGCTGCCACTGGGGAATATTGTAAGAAAACATGGAATTAGTTTCATATTCATACTCTGTTATGTATTTCACCATGACTAGTTGAATTCTCTACATTTTTTTTTTCTCACAGTTGCCAGAGTGTGTTAAATGTATAAAATATTGGATGACCAGTAATTTTCTTCTATTAAATTCAGATTAGTATTACTTACTGGACCAAAAACCTGTACAAAAAAAAACCTATTAGAATACAAATTATATTTAGAAGGATGTAATGTAACTTGATCCTCTACAGTTAAAGACCTGGGCGTTAAAGTAGATAGCAACTTCATATTTTACATGTCATAAAACCTCAAAACATCCAACAAAAAAACATCAAACCTCATAAACATTGCTTAAAAAATGAGATAAACTTCATTAAGACTTTGCAGCTGTTTTCTTATTCTCAACCTAACCGGAAAATAGTTTTATCTTGTCATTTCACATTTGGTGAATTTTATGCTTAAAGCGACAACATTTATTCTATCTTGATGCTTTGATACTGTATGTTTCCTGCAAAACAAAACACTAAATAAGAAAATGATTTATTGCACTAGATGCATTTATATGTATGCAAAGCCGAACCTTTCCACCCTCCGTCAGTGACAAAGATCCCAAGGACTTGCAGCAAAACCAATGCATTCATAATTACAGTATTGTGCTTTCTAATAGACGAGAAACACAGCATGTAAAAATGACTTCAATTTTCCATTTTCATTAGTGCTTTTCAAAGACATACAAAGCACGCAAGCGTCAGCTAAGAAGAAAAGCTGAGGGGAAAACACACACGTAACTGGATTAAATTGAAAGGAGAGGAGTGAATCTTCTGACACGCTCAGTCACCTTGGCAGGGCTCAGTCGAGACATTTTTATTTGCTAGTTGAGGCTTCGCCGGACATTGTGCTCAGCACCTTTTGTGCAGCCATCAATAAGTGCGAATCCTCTGTGGATGTTAACTAGCGCAAGGGTTTGTGTCTTCACAGGCAGTATCTGACGCTATCAGTCACACACACACGAAGGACACCGAGAGACCCGAGTCAATCGCTTTGTTTTCAATCACCGGGTGTAAAAGAGAAACGCCACTCGTCTGCTAGAGCTTCTCCTTCACTGATAGAAAATACATCAGAAAAAACTATGTTATTTCTGCATGAAAAAGCCAAGAATTAAAAAAAACTAAGTAGCCTAAATCGGTAACACTTTACAATCAGGTTCATTAGTTAACTACATTATAACATGAATACTTCTACAGCATTAATTAATCCGAGAGTTAATATTAATTCCAACATTTACTAATATATTATTAGAATCAAAGTTTGTATTTGTCAACATTAGTTAATGCACACACTCTAAAAAATGCTGGGTTGTTTTAACCCTAAATTTGGGTCAAACATGTTCAAACCCAGCTGTTGGGTTAAATGTATAAATTGCATTTTTTCAATCCAACATTTGGGTTTGTCCATATTTGACCCAAAATTGGGTTAAAACAACCCAGCATTTTTTAGAGTGCAATGAACAATGAACAGCTGTATTTTTATTAACTAACATTAACAAAGATGAATAAATACTCTATTGCTAATTGTTGGTTCATGTTAGTTAACTCATGTTAACGAATTAACCATATCGTTAAGTGTCACCCCTTTACAATATTTAGAATATAAATCCCATATTACTCAATTCAAGCTTGTAAAAACTTAAATCTCAATGATACAAAATTAAGTAAAAGCTACTCAACTTTTCTGATACTGGTGTTCCCATCATGCACTGGGGCATGAATAATTAATAAGGTTGATTTTTAACTGTTTTCCAGCTGTATTTACATCGTTTTATCATTACTTTAGTTTTTTATGTTTGGTAACTTGTCGTTTTGTGACATCTGGATTTATTTTCTACACAAAATGACACATTCATACACAAAAACACAATCTATCGAATGTTGTTGTGTACCAAGTTATATTGTTTTAATAAAAAGTTAATTTTGTTAAATTTACTTAACTTTGACTGTACTTAATTACTTCAAATGTGTCAATTAGATGTCAAATGAATGTTAAGTTCATTAGTAAGTAGATTTTCCGTGATAATAACAGGTACGTTGTGCAGGAGCAGTAAAACTACACTCTAAAAAATGCTGGGTTATTTTAACCCATTTGTGGGTCAAATATGGACAAACACAGCCGTTGGGTTATATTATATTATTAACCCAATGTTCGGGCTTATCCATATTGACCCAACATTGGGTTAAACAACCCAGTATTTTTCAGAGTGTACTTAACACTTTATTCAGTGTTCTTCACTCTCGCTTCTGATGCCTGATTTCACAAGTTAATTCAGCTCGGATCATCTATATTCCACAGGTGACTGTAGCCGCGCGCTCTCTCGCCTCCGCTATAATCAAGAGCTAACGCTAATGTCTTCATTAGCAGCCGCTGCTAGAGACGCTGAGCGAGTCGCTCGGGGCAAAGAGCAGTTTCATGTGAACGTGAGTCGCTACCGTAAATAGAGTCACACACATGTTGATCATGGCTGCTATTATAAGGGTGTTGTTTGGTTTCGTCATTAATCCGCCTCATTAACGACGAGGCTGGACGTTTACGCTGTGTCTGGGCTTCACTGGATCTTCATTGTCCATCTAGTTTCGACGTTTGGACTGATGCAGTTTATTCACTACTAGCAGCAATATTAGCTTCATATTAAATTAAAATAGCAACTATCACACTAATTTATAGTATAGTATAGTTTAGTAATGTATAATATAGTATAGTATTGATTGCATTTCATTTATTATAAATGAGTAAATAAAAAAAATTTAAATATCAAACTAATCCTTTCACCCATTTTATTTATTTGGAGACTTAATTAGCATTTATATATTTACTCGTCTTTACTCGTTTACCCTATTTACTTTAATTTACTCGTCATAATATAATATAATATAATTGAGGTGAGTAAATATAAATTATACTAAAATAATGCTCTAATTGCAGAATTAATTTGTATTATTGGTAATATAACATATTAATAAAATGTATTAAATTTAGATTTATTTTTATTTTAGATAAGTAAATATTAACTAAATTAAAATAATGCAAATTATTGCTGTCACTTTAATTTAATTTAATGCTTAAATTCTTGGACTAAATTAGCATTAATTCCAATTTAATATAATTTATTGTATTATATTATATTATGACGAGTAAATTAAAAATATTAAATAAAAAATGGCAAATTATTGCTGACAACCTAATTTATATTAATGCTCTTATTGCAGAATTTATATTAGCAATATATAACATCAGCTTAAATGGTGTGTGTGTGTGTGTGTGTGAACTGACAGCTGTCAGCAGATGTGTGTAAAAATAGATCTGCACATTATTATCCCTAACATGAGGTGAGACATGAAATCCCTCGGGATGGAGGCGGACTGGGATCCGACACATCTGGAATTGAACTCGCATGGCCACGACTGCAGCGGCGGACACAATGTGCACTCACGCTATTTTAGGAATTATTTTAGATAAGACAGACTGATAAAGGTGAATAAACACATGATCCTGCAGCACCTATGCAGGAAACTAGCTCTTCACACACACACACACACACACACACACACACACACACACACACACACACACACACACACACACACACACACACACACACACACACACACACGCTTCTGTGAGGCTTTTCCCTTTAGCAGAAATAAACAATAATAAGATAACATTAATATTAATTATACTAAAATTAAGTATATGTTGTCAAATGTGTGCTTAAAGCAACAACATCTACTCTAAAATGAATATATCTTGATGGTTTAATACCGTATGTTTCTGGCAAATGGCATGCTTTCACCCAAATTTAGAAGAATGCTTAATTTGCTGAGTTAATTATTTAGAATAATACTGATTATTGATACTATTTTACTCATCTGAGAATAAAAATAAATAAAAATGTAATAAATTGTATATAATTTTCTTTATCTAATTAAAATAGCAGACGATTTGCAGCTGTGCAGAAACGAGCTCTTCACACACACACACACACACACACACACACACACACACACACACACACTGTAACCCTGAATATAAAACTCTTGCTGATTCATTGAGGCTCTTCGCTTTAGCAGAAGTAATCAATGCTAACCGCTGTTACTGTCAGAGGCGCAGCGCTAGATTTACAGCGTACAGCATCCGCGGCACAAGACCTGCTCCCCTTCAGTGTACAAATGCAAAACTCCACACGTTTAATCAGTGGTGCTTGTTATTACTAACACTCACGATAGAATGAGACTTTCCAAAAAGTCTCACCACAGCACTGAACACACTCTTTTAAAAGTCTTCATTGGAAACTGACTTTGGTTCTTAAAGCTGTTTTATAAATAAATAAAAGACAAAGAATTACAGTAAATACAAAATAATTTCAAATGGCAAATTAATGCTGTCACCCTATTTTAGAAGAATGCTTTATTTGACGACTTAATAAGCATTTATTATAATATAATATTATTTTTTATTGTTAGATAAATAAATTGCAATGCTCTAATTGCATACTTAATTGTTATTAATATTGTAGTATAATTGCAGAATGAATTAGTAGTATTGTTAATATTAACAAATTAACACATTTATTACATTTTAATATTTTTTTATTTTAGATGACTAAACAGTAACTAAATTAAAGTGAAAATTATTATTGCGCTAATTTAGATTAATGCTTTAATTTCCAGACTTAATTAGCATTCATTATAATAATATGACATAATATAATGAAATAAAATAATATTTATTTTATTTTAGATGAGTAAATACATATTATTATTATTACTAACAACCACGAAGATGATTTTGAAAAAATTTCAGTCAGATTTTAAGTCTAGGCACTGAACACAGTCTTTTAAAAGTGTTAAATTACATTTTATTGGAAACTGGCTAGCATTGGTTCTTTAAGGTGCTTTATAAATAAATAAAAGAAAAAAATAAATAAATATTATTATTATTATTTATTATTATTAATAAATATTAAATAAATCACGCAACAGACCCCGGTGCCGAGTTGTGACGGCAAGCACCAATCACAATTTCTTCAGAAAATGTCCATCAAATTGCTTATGAATATGAGCGATACAGGTGAGCTACACCTAAAACCCCCTGATAACGAAGATCCTGATGCTAATGTAACATGTGAAGAAGCTTTCACACAGAAATCTGAAAAGGCACAGCATGGAAAAAAACAACCCAATTACTCCCACGGATCAGAGCGGAAGGTGAAAAATGATGATGAAAAGACACCATGGGGAAAATAATGTGTAATCCTAAATCACATCTACTTGTTCTATAGCGCGAGCTCAGGAAAGTGACAGCGCATGCTTTGCTTGGTGAGAGCGTAAAGCTTTGCTTCTAGCGCCTGTTGCATTCTCTCATAGGAGTGTTTCAATTAGATTGCACAAGGACACAGTGAGAAGGAAAGTATTCTGTCAAACTTGCATCAAAAGATTTACCCGAGATTCACATTTACTTGAAATTGCGTTTCATGGGGCCTTTCCTCCACACTGTGTGAACAATGCTGTATCTATTAGCTCCCGGCACATTTATTTTTAATAAAACCCCTCGAATCTCCCGGCTCTGTTCCACAACGACTCCTCAGGACGAATGATCTGGAACAATTTTACCAAGACAGAAGCTCGTAACATGAACAGTGCTGATCATGTCAAGCACAACTCACTATTGATCTCAACAGAGTTTGGCATTAGCATGTTGCTATACGCAAACTGCACGATAATCGAAATTCATTCATAATTTAAGCATTCAAAAATCACAGCACACATACAAAAAATGGGTGAACTTGTTGGTACATTTTTAATCTATTTATTAAAAATATGAAAATATTTTGATTAATATAAAAAAATATATTAAATATATTAAAATATGAAAAATATTAAAATATTGCATAAATATGTATAAATATTCATCTTTAAAATATTTATTAACCATTTAAGTATAAAATTTAGTAATTAGTAAGATCTAAAATAAAATACATTTAATTGAAATTATATTAAAGTGTATTAAATGAAATAAAAATGAAAATATAATATATTATTTATATTATAAAAGGCTATATATATAATATAATCATATTGTCACTGTTGAGGTTTCATTGTATGTCCAAAACGCTACTTTTCAGGAGTTGTAAAAAAACATTCCATACATACAGTATATATCATTAACTTTCTACCTATAAAGTTTAGCATAGCAATGTGTGTGCTCAGTTTTTCTGTGATTTGACCAAAATATCATTGTTATTAAAGATGAAGTGCGTTGCACAGGGTTTTTTAGACAGTATTATCTGTGATTCAATGAAATGCTAGACTACAACTCTCTTCACAGCTAAAACATTAGCCTTATTAGCCTTAACGCTGCGCTAATTCAAAGAACCATTTTTTTTATCTACCATTGCATTGCAAACAAGCAGAGACATGCACAAAACTTCATTCACGATAGAGGTGTTAAGAGGTTTGATTGACAGTTTGAGGACCCAATGAAATTCACTATGTTTTGGATCATAGACTGGGAAAAAAATATGAGCATAGTGTGTGTGACGTCATCCATAGTGTTTCTGAAGAGCATTTTTGAAGCCCAAAGTGGGCAGAGCTGGCCGTCGCCAACTTGGCAGCGCATCACACCCCGAAAAACGGAAATGTGCAGTATTGAGCAGCATTGGGGATTGTTGAGAAGTATTGGGGAGTATTGGGCAGTGTTGAGAAGTAGGCAGTATTGGGCAGTATTAAGGAATACTGCCCAAGTGTTTAAGTGTTTGGCAATATTGAGCACACAGTCGTGAGGGGTGTATGTACATACCCACACATGTTGGCACAGTGCCGTTCCACTGGGCCAGAGAGTTGGGCACGGCCTCACACCTGATGGCACTGGCACCGTGGAGAGAGTAGCCTGGGTTACATTCGAACAGCACAAGCGTGCCTAATCCAAAGTCATTCCCAATGCGCTTCCCATAGCGAGGCTCGGGCATGGAGCTGCACTGGGAAGCACTGGTCCTTGGAACAGCTACGGAAATGCAAGAGGAAAAACATCTGATTTTTATAATTCTGCATAATAAATATACACAATAGTTCATTAACTTTTACATCAGTGTATAGTAGGAGTTGTGATGATACCCTCTGTGATGACACATATTGTCACTATCCACAATACATATTGTTGCATTTTTGTATTGCGATATATTGTGACACGATATATTGTTACACCCCTAGTGTATACTGGAAAATAGCATGAAAATAGCACTACCGAGCAGTTGAGAAATACACACCTTGATAGACGAAATGAAAACCTTTAGCTGTATTGGGTTCCTCGGTTTTGAACCTGATGGTGATTTCATTGGCAGAGCTTCAGCGGCAGCGGCTCTCCTATGAAATGAGAAATTTGAGGAGATGAGGGAAAGAAAAACAGCTTAAACGAAATCATCAGTATGTGTGGCACATCAACAGGGTTAAAGAAAATGATGTGTCTTCAGATCACCAACAAGAGCCGTCCGCAGGTTCGAGACTACAATTGAAAGTGTGTGTTGCATCCTTTTGTATTTTAATACAACATTCATTGTGAAAAAATTGTCAGCATAGAAATTTGAGCGAAACGTTTAACTTTCATAAATTTAATAGCATTGCAAAACAGTATTTTAATTACATCTCTTTATTTTGTTCCTATTAATGCATTCATTCAAATATATTCATGAAATGTCATATAATTTGATATATTTTATATTCAAACATTATAATAAAACAATGTTAATTATTAAAAACATTTCAAAAAGTGACGCATTTAAACCCTGGCCCTTAGACTCTGGTCTCTCAACCGAGGTCACTCGCAGCCTACCGTGTCTGAGATGGTCCCCACTGCAGAACCCGAAATCCAGGGGAGGAGTCGGATCCTTCACATTACATATACCTAAATCCACTCCTAATCCTACCCATCTCCACCCCCTGATCCCTAACCCCCAACGTGACGTTCACTCTCGCCATTGGACTAGTTGACACACCTCACTTCAGATATAATCATGCAGAGGCGTTCCCATGAAATGCTTTTATAAGTTGTAGTTTTAGTTCATGATAATAACCCTGGTATATATGTGTAAACACTGCAGCCCGACTGCGCGTCAGAAGCACATTAACATCGACACACAGCAGGAACGAGATCTGACAGTGTGTGGTGTGATGTCATCTGGTCTCAGCAGACGAGCCTTTAGTTGGTGTTCCGCGGTAAACAAAGCCTTTACCTGAGTGAGAGCCGTAGCTGGAGCTGAGGAGCGCAGACTCGGATCGACGGCCCGTCGAAGATCTCAACCACATCATTAGAGCTCGTCTGGAAGAACAGAAACTGGCCGAAGAGAACTGTAGTGAGAGAGAGAGAAGAGACTGTAGAAAAGACTCTTAAAACAGGCACTACCTATAAAACACTGACTGCTGTGTGAGATCTGAGTCCAGTGTATTCGAGTACAGTCTTCATGTCTCTGAGGGTCAGATCAGCGTCTATAAGAAATCTTTCATCCGTCGCGTCACTCCCAGAGGAAGGGTTTTGCTGAGATACTGTTCTTTCATAGCATGAAAATGTAAGCAAATATGATCTTATTATAATTAAAAAAATAGATAAAAATAGACTGAGATAAAAATACAGTAATAGATGAATGTGGATCGATTATTTGTTCTTTGAAGAGTTTGATAAGAGAAGTTTTCTATCTATCTCCATCCATCCATCCGTCCAGTTCCGTCCATCCAATCCGTCCATCCATCCGTCCATCCATCCATCCGTCAATCTTTCTATTCGTCCATCCATCCATCAGTCCGTCCATCCATCCATCTGCCCATTCCTCCATCTTTCCATCCATCCATCCGCCCATTCCTCCATCTATCCGTCCATTCATTTGTCCATTCGTCCATCAATCTGTCCATTCCTCCATCCATCCATCCATCCATCCATCCATCCGTCCGTCCATCCGTCCATCAATCCATCCATTCCTCCATCCATCCATCCATTCGTCCATCAATCCATCCATTCGTCCATCAATCCGTCCATTCCTCCATTCCTCCATCCATCCATCCCTTCATCCAGCCATCAATCCATCCATCCTCTCCATCTATCCATCCATCCATCCATCCATCAATCCGTCCATTCCTCCATCCATCCATCCATCCATCCGTCCATCCATCCATCAATCCATCCATTCGTCCATCAATCCGTCCATTCCTCTATCCATCCATCAATCCGTCCATCCATTTGTCCATTCGTCCATCAATCCGTCCATCCATCTGCCCATTCGTCCATCCATCCATTCCTCCATCCACAGTTAATATATTCCAAACATTTCCCAAACATCTCCTTCATGAAGTGTCTTTCCTCTGGTTGAACCCCTAACAGAAACAGTGTTCTCCCTTAGTGGCATTCAAAGGGACCTTGTGTGAAACAAGCAGTCCTAGAGCTAATAAAAGGTAGAGTATATGACATCTTCAACATTATAGCTCATATTTCTGTCCCCCCTTATAGCAGTGTTCCCAACACAATCATCACTTATTGAATTCAGTAATAACCAGGCCTCCTAAAGTCACAGCACAAAAGCCCTAACAAGAGATTCAAACTTCTGCAGGGAAATGCCATAAATTAATATCGCAACTCCAAATAAAGCTATAAACCAGAGGAGACGTCGATAAAGGACCGGTTACGAGAGTAAGTGAATGTGTTTTGCCCGAAGGCCTCAGAACACAGTCTGCCTTCAGGCCATCGGCGTACATTAGACAGATCATAAAACACCAGTGAGAAAAGGTGAGAAAAACACAGCCATATGTTTGTCATTTCTTATGAATAATTCACAATCACTCTTGCTCTTTCTTTCTACTTTCAGGCATTTGAAGGAAATGTATTTCCTGTAATTGGATGAGGTACGGTAGTTGCACATTTGTTTCGTTTGAAAGCAGCAGAACACAATTTCAGGAACATATGAAGATCACCTGAGGAGGTGAAGCAAAGAGAACGCAATAATCCAGCCACACAGCACTGGGACTTTCGAAATCTCATACTGAAGGTTCATTGCTAAACATCATTTTCATAAATCAGTGCTTTTGTCTTATTTTCCAGTTAAAATAGCTAAAAATGACATACATGTACAGTAGTAACCAAAAGTGACTGTTAAAGATTTTGTGAATGTTTTTTATTGTGTAGTTGTGCTTAGAGTTGATTGTTATTTGCGGTAATAATGCAATGAATCGTGTGCCAACAATTATTTGGTGCTAAAAATTATGAACAGTATGAAAATATGAGGGAGTGTTGGAAATTATGGGGAATGCAATACATTCAAGAACACAGGGAGGGTGTAATATATGCAAGACAATATGAAAAAAATTAAGGATGCAATAAAGGTAATGCAATATGGAGAATTTATTAAATGCAAGAAAAAATGGGAGATGCAGAGAATATGGGGATACAATAGATGCAAGAAAATATGGAGGGCGTAGTGCAAAGAAAATATTGGGATGCAGAAAATATGGGGATGCAATAAATGCAAGAAAATATGGAGGGTGCAATAAATGCAAGAAAATATTGGAATGCAGAAAATATGGGGATGCAATAAATGCAAGAAATATTGGATGCAGAAATATGGGATGCAATAAATGCAAGAAAATATTGGGATGGAGAAAATATGGAGATGCAAGAAAATATGAGGATGCAATACATGCAAGAAAATATGGAGGGATGCAATAAATGCAAGAATATATTGGGATGCAGAAAATATGGGGATGCAATAAATGCAAGAAAATATGGAGGGTGCAATAAATGCTAGAAAATATTGCGAATGCAGAAAATATGGAGGGTGCAATAAATGCAAGAAAATATTGGGATGCAGAAAATATGGGGATGCAATAAATGCAAGAAAATATGGAGGGTGCAATAAATGCTAGAAAATATTGGAATGCAGAAAATATGGAGGGTGCAATAAATGCAAGAAAATATTGGGATGGAGAAAATATGGAGGGTGCAATAAATGCAAGAAAATATTGGGATGCAGAAAATAAGGGGATGCAGAAAATATGAGGATGCAATACATGCAAGAAAATTTGGAGGGTGTAATGAATGCAAGAAAATATTGGGATGCAGAAAATATGGGATGCAATAAATGTCAGAAAATATGGGGGATGTAATAAATACTAGAAAATATAGATGATGTAATCAATTATAATTACATCTAATAATAATATAATTGTTATTATTTAATTCATTAATTGATGTTAACTTTGTGGTCATAGTGACAGATCTGTGCGCTGGGTTAACAACACACGTTCGCTCAGACTGCTGTGACAAGTTCACATGGTGATGGTTTGTCTCATGAATATTAATTTGGTGATCCTCGACACTGAACTTCATGGAGTGCCCAGGAACTAATTAATATTCATGATACAAGTTTGAGCTATAGCTTACATTCCCGCATGTGAAACATTTTCCCTTGTTTTTATAAATATTTCAACACATCTCCAATTAGTATTAGCATAAAGATCCAAAATATCTGCACTTATACATCTAATCAACATTTTTACAGCATATCACTGGTTCAAAATCCATCTTTTCATAACTGACTGTTTAACATGAATTATTTTCACTCACTGGCATTGACTAAACAAACAGTGTTCTCACTAATTACAACTCACCTTATTATCAGCAGTCAATAATAAAAACCTCCTGGAATTAATATTTCAGAGAATGAGACGCCAAAGCCTCTCGGGTGTGTGGTCTGGCAAGCTTAGCCAATCTTATTATAATACAGGTACAGGATATTAGTCAGCCAATCAATATCATGCATCCATTGCACGATTAATCCTGACAGACACAAAGGACGCTGGGTAATTGGGTCTTCTGTTGTTTTTACACAAGAAGCGTGTGGTGTTTGATCTTCACACAATGCAACAGTGTTCTCCACACACACAGGTCACACACGATTCTCCCCCGAGGACAGATAAATTAAACAAGAGTCGCAGGAACGATCAGGATGATCCGAGCTCATGCGCGGAATAGAAAGCTCAGCCTTTTCAACTGGTAATGGTTTATTAAGTCGAGGAAATGGCACTGCTGTTGGCACGGCAACCACTTCCTATCTCGACAAGGAAAGCTAATCCAGAAGACATCCTTCCAGCGGAGGTCAGGGTCGAGATGTGGAAGGGTAATGGTGAACGTCTGTTCAAGTCTTCAGCATCTAACAGTGAACAAACCAATCAGCCATTGTTTCTTCTCAGACGGACCAGCAAACAAACTCTTCTGTCACTGGCTTGGCTTCAGAAGCGGATTCATTTTCTCCATGTTTTCCAAATCTTTGAAAATGAGCCAAACATCTTTGAGATGAATCTGATATCCACATATTGTCTTGGATTTATTGCATCTCTCATTTTTTCTGAGACTCCTGTTATGTTCTTGCATTTATTAATTCTCTATATTATCTTACCTTTATTGCATCCCCATATGTTCTGCATCTCCCATATTTTCTGAATCCCCATATTTCTCCCATATTTCTCCCATATTTCTGCATCCCCATATTTTCTGCATCCCCATATTTCTCCCATATTTCTGCATCCCCATATTTTCTGCATTCCCATATTTCTCCAATATTTTCTGCATCCCCATATTTCTCCCATATTTTCTGCATCCCTCTATATCTTATCTGCATCCCCATATTTTCTCCCATATTTTTCTGCATTCCCATATTTCTCCCATATTTTCTGCATTCCCATATTTCTCCCATATTTTCTGCATCCCCATATTTTCTAAATTCTCCATATTGTCTTGCATTTATTGCATCTCTAATTTTTTCTGACACTCCCGATGTTTTCTAGCATTGCTTGCGTCCCCATATGTTCTGCATATCCTATATTTTATTGCATTAATTAAATTCTCTATATTATATTGCCTTTATTGCATCCCTATATTTTACCTTTACGTATTTGGCAGATGCTTTGATCCAAAGTGACTTACATTCAAGCTACACATTTACATTCTCATGAGTTCTTGCTTTCCCCAGGGAATCGAACTCATGACCTTGGCGTTGCAAGTGCCAGCACTCTCCTGTTCTTCTTTTCAGCATCCCCATATTTTCTTGGATTTATTCAATTCTCCATATTGTCTTGCATCCCTATCCCTACTCCAAATATTGCATCCCTCATATTTTCTGACACTCTTACGACAAAAGTGTCCGTTCAAGCAAATCCGCTCATCACACTCTCCTGTTTCCTGTCAGAGATCCGGTCCACACATCCGCGTCTACTCCTTCAACAACAGAGACTAACGAGACCTTAATGCCGACAGAACCACGGGAAGAAAAGAATCGGCCTGGAGCCGGATCCGCGGGAGACTCCATGCTACACCTCAATGCTAACACACACACAGCATCAAACACTAGCAGACAACATGGAAACAAACCCCCGTCGCTCTGACACAAACTCTGTGTCAATTATTCAAGGCGGTGCAACAGACAGTAACAACAACAGCGACGACAAACATTAGCGTTAGCAAAGCGCTGGTATCTGGTGCAGTTAAAACTCTCTGACTCATCTCTCAGGAGTAGGATTCTTCCCAGCGTGTTTCTCGCTAGGCTAAGCCGCAGGCAATATTTACACACACACACACACACACACCGACGCCTGGCTTTCCAGGGACAATCAAGGAAAAGTTTTGCACTTCAACAACTCTGGATCTGCTTTATATTCTCCTCCGGCCCTGTCTTCGACTACTGGCCCACATCGCTTTAAACAGAACAACTTATGCTCATTTTATAGTTTTCTACAATAAATGTACATGTTCTAAATGCTTTTCTCATACTGTACAACTCTAATTGGGCTCCTGTCTCTTTAAAGCTTTCCAAAAAAGCCCAGTCTGCTCTGATTCATCAACTAGTACATTGTTTTTTGTGCATTTATTAAGATCTCCATATTGCCTTGCATTTATAGCATCCTCATATTTTCTGCATCCCCAAATGTTTTTGAGTTTATTAAATTCTCCATATTGACACTCCCATATTATCTTGCATTTATTGAATACCCATATTTTCTGCATCCCAATATATTCCTGCATTTATTACATCATATTTTGAATTTATTGCATTGCAAATATTATATTGCATTTATTGCATCTCCATATTTTCTGCATCCCAATATATTCCTGCATTTTTTACATAATATTTTGAATTTATTGCATTGCTAATATTGCCTTGCATTTACTGCATCTCCATATTTTCTGCATCCCAATATATTCCTGCATTTATTACATATTATTTTGAATTTATTGCATTGCAAATATTATATTGCATTTATTGCATCTCCATATTTTCTGCATCCAATATATTCCTGCATTTTTACATAATATTTTGAATGTATTGCATTGCTAATACTGCCTTGCATTTACTGCATCTCCCTATTTTCTGCATCCCAATATATTCCTGCATTTTTTAAATAATATTTTGAATTTATTGCATTGCTAATATGGTCTTGCATTTACTGCATCTCCCTATTTCTGCATGCCAATATATTCCTGCCTTTTTTACATAATATTTTGAATGTATTGCATTGCTAATACTGCTTTGCATTTACTGCATCTCCCTATTTTCTGCATTCCAATATATTCCTGCATTTTTAAATAATATTTTGAATTTATTGCATTGCTAATATGGTCTTGCATTTACTGCATTTCCCTATTTTCTGCATGCCAATATACTCCTGCCTTTTTTACATAATATTTTGAATTTATTGCATTGCTAATATTGTCTTGCATTTACTGCATCTCCCTATTTTCTGCATGCCAATATATTCCTGCCTTTTTTACATAATATTTTGAATTTATTACATTGCAAATATTATCTTGCATTTACTGCATCTCCCTATTTTCTGCATCCCAATATATTCCTGCATTTTTTAAATAATATTTTGAATTTATTGCATTGCAAATATTGTCTTGCATTTACTGCATCTCCATATTTTCCGATACTCCCTCAACTCTTTAACATGGGTCTTAAAGAAAGTTCACAGTTCCCACACTCGTATTAAAGACACGTCGTTGTCATTCACGTTTGTGCAACACCATCCTTCTGACGACACTTGAATGCACCAGTTTTGCTTTGAGACTATATTTCACACTAAAGAAAAGGTAAAATGAGAAACGTATAATAGGCGCCTTTGATTATGCGTTCAGAGCTCGCTTCTCCAACACCGGCTTTCATGTTAATTGCATTAGCCTGCAGTTTGTTTTCTGTTTGGAGATTGCCAAGGTGGAACATGCACAGCCGACGCTCAGAGATGAAAACGGCTGATCGTGTGTGTGTGTGTGAATCCACAGCTCCACACGTGGGTGTTTGCAGTCATTCGGTGTGTTTGATGCGACATTGGCCCGCGGGCACGTCCTCACACTCGTCTACACACACACAGCCCTCGTGTCCTCGGGCCCAGACTCCCGCGCTCACGCTCGCTGGAACATCTGCCACCAGTTTAAGGGGGTGTGGATACGGACCGTTGACAGGGAGCAGGTTGGGATTAGCGTGAGCAATGCAGCTATACATCCAAGACATTGTGATTGGCATAAAAAGACCCGAGCCCTGCGTAAAACACGAGCTGTCTGCTGCGGTTTACATAAATCTAATGCAGACGCTGCCAACATTTCTCAAACGCTGGAAACACTCGAGACTCGGGAACAACGGGAACAGATTTTCCTCCGTGCTGCTCAGATGCACAGCGTACGGTTGGGCGACAACTTTCTATAAACGCGCAGCGGGAGTCTAATATGGACGATTCCGGCCTAAGGCGCTCGTTTGGCAGCTGTGAATAATTCAGCTTTCCTTTCAAAACAAAGATGCTGTGTAAAAAATGTCCGGATTTATTATTTGTGACAGAATAATTAAACATTAAAAGCTCGCCAAAGAAACGCATATTCCGTTCAAAGGCTCCTGTATAATTGAGAAATGTACTTCTGACAGGAGAAATTATCCCTCAGTTTGACATCTAACGGATCAGGATGCATTTTAACCAAATAAACCTTAATTGAAGTGTTGGTTATTTTCCTCCTTTTACTCAAAGTCGACATTAAAAATATTTTACTTCCATAACTGGACATGACTGTCAATGAAAAAATAAATAAATGCAAATATGACCTTTATAGATTGACATGCAGTCTCTGATGAATAGAAAGTTTAAATCTTGGTAACACTTTATTACAATTCTTTAATGAACTATTAAGGTATTCATAATGTACATTAAAATGCATTCTATATTTTCATAAATAAACCATGCATTATCATATTCACAGATTCCTTGTTCCGTTGTTTGTCGTCTGTTTATAATTTCTAATGACATTATAACTGTGGTTGAGGTTATCCATAAGGTGCATTACAAGTCATAATACTGTACTTTTATAATGCATTATATATAAAGTGTTACCGATATGTTTTGTAACATTACATGTCACTTTTTTACCATTTCTTTTGAATTCATTTTAAGCAAAGAAAAATAGTTTTAAACATGTCATTCATAAAATATTTGCACAGAAGTACATAAGGCGGCCTTGTCAGAGACTAAAAATACAATAGAGTGAAAGTCACTGGTTTGATTATGTTCTATTTTAAACTTTTAAAACTTTTGTGAAAAGTGTTGAAGAGTTGAGAACTCGAGTCCAGTTTGATGTGATATTTTAAGCAGTTGGTGTTTTCTATTCTTTCTTATAGACGTTAAATCATCAGAACGCTTTTATAATCGAGTGAGACGCCTCACGGCATCATCCCTAAACTCTTGCCATTCACGAGAGCTAAGACTTATTAATATAAAGAGAAGAGGAAACTGATAAACGACATGAAAAAAGGGCGACTTGAGTGCGTTACACTACAGTTTTCTCGGACAGTTCATGCAAGGTTTGAAACTGATATGAAAGTACATCAAAAGTCAATTGAATAGCATTACATATAATTAGCAGATTAAAATAAACGAGTTTTTCTGTGCATCTGAAGTTTTAACAGAATGAGAGGGAAGAGCTTCATCTGACTCCGCTATATGGACTCAAACAACCAAAAACATTCATTATGCAACAATAGCCACGTCTCCATTACCCTTCAAATTGCGCAAATTGAAATTGCAAAATGGAAACACTTTCGCAAAAACTCCCGTTTATCACAAAAAAGTTTTTGCGCTTCGAAATTCGCAAATTCAAAAAAGTAATATTTCGCAAAACTGCATGTCAGTCTTACTGCACACCCCTTCAAGTAAAGTGTTACCGAATTCATCAACACACACACTTCACTGTCACATCTGACGTTTATGAAGTATTTGTGAATCAGGAGATGAGTTTCTGTGTAGGTCTCTTAACGCACAAATCACTCGTATATTTCCGCATGTTTCATGACTGAGACCCATTAGCTCCTCATCTACAGTTCTCCGGTTCACATCAGGTCACTAAAACATTCTCCTCCGCTTGATCCTGGACGGCTCCGCTCTCGCTGTGCACAGTCGATGCCGCTTGTTACAAGCAAATCTAAACAAATACACTGTGTACATGCATTAAATATGAGGCTGTGAGCTTTTAAACATGATCTCAGTCCCCCGAGACTCGAGCACAAGAGCTGATCCTGCTGGACACACACACGTCTGATCTACATTTTAGAAACCCTTTAAGACTAAAGCATTGCTGGCGCTGATGCATACACACATGTGCACTTCATTTGTGACTGCTGTGCCTAATCCAGTACAGGTAAGCTCCTCAGAGATGAAGAGGAAGAGTGTGTACAGTAGTGTACAGTGGATGGTGATTTGAGGTTGAAAGTCTTACCGAACTCTCCTGGAACCAGATCTCGTGCACACAGGTCTGGCCCTCGGTGTAGTTACGGGGGTAGTTCGGGGACAGGACGGTGCCTCTCTGACCCTGTCGAGCGGCTCCCACACGGAGCTGCAGGACACACACACACAAGGACACTCGGTTTCAGTGCATGATAATATCCAACACAAATCAGTTCATCAGTTTAGACTCGTTTTACAGTTCAACATGTGGATCAGCTGTCTATATTTCTTGTTTTAATGCATTTTAAATTTAAATATGGATGGATGATTAATGGATGATGGATGCACAGATTAATGGATGGATGGATGGATGGATGGATGGATGGATGGATGGATGGATGGGTGGATGGATGCACAGATTAATGGATGGATGGATGGATGGATGGATGGATGGATGGATGGATGGGTGGATGAGGTGGGTGGATGGGTGGATGGATGGATGATTAATGGATGATGGATGCACAGATTAATGGATGGATGGATGGATGGATGGATGGATGGATGGATGGATGGATGCACAGATTAATGGATGGATGGATGGATGGATGGATGGATGGATGAATGGATGGATGGATGGGTGGATGGGTGGATGGATGGATGGATGGATGGATGATTAATGGATGATGGATGCACAGATTAATGGATGGATGGATGGATGGATGGATGGATGGATGGATGGATGGATGGATGGATGGATGGATGGATGGATGCACAGATTAATGGATGGATGGATGGGTGGATGGATGCACAGATTAATGGATGGATGGATGGATGGATGGATGGATGGATGGATGGGTGGATGCACAGATTAATGGATGGATGAATGCACAGATTAATGGATGGATGGATGGATGGGTGGATGCACAGATTAATGGATGGATGCACAGATTAATGGATGGATGGATGGATGGATGGATGGATGGATGGATGGATGATTAATGGATGATGGATGCACAGATTAATGGATGGATGGATGGATGGGCACAGATTAATGGATGGATGGATGGATGGATGGATGGATGGATGGATGGATGGATGGGTGGATGGATGGATGCACAGATTAATGGATGGATGGATGCACAGATTAATGGATGGATGGGTGGGTGGATGGATGGATGCACAGATTAATTGATGGATGGATGGATGGATGGATGGATGGATGGATGGATGCACAGATTAATGGATGGATGGATGCACAGATTAATGGATGGATGGATGGATGGATGGATGGATACGGATGAATGGGTGGATGGATGGATGCACAGATTAATGGATGGATGGATGCATGGATGGATTGGATGGATGGAATGGTGGATGGTGATGGATGGATGCACAGATTAATGGATGCATGGATGCACAGATTAATGGATGGATGGGTGGGTGGATGGATGGATGCACAGATTAATTGATGGATGGATGGATGCATGGATGGATGGATGCATGGATGGATGGGTGGATGGATGCACAGATTAATGGATGGATGGATGCACACAAGACTGAATGGATGGATGGACATGGATGGATGCACAATGATGGATGGATGGATGGATGCACAGATTAATGGATGGATGAATGCACAAAATTGATGGATGGATGGATGGATGGATTTATTTATTTATTAGTATATCTAATTAAATATCAGATGTATTAATATCATTGTTAACAACACTCAGTCAATCATCAACCAGCATTATCGGCATGATAACAATACTTTTCAATCTTATAGGCCTACTCTAAAACACAGTCTTTATAAGATATAGTTGTTGTGCAATCATCGATTCAAAATGATTTCTCCACAATAAGTGAAACAAATGAGCTGAAAGGCAAATATAATTGTGGCAAAAGTGTAATAAAAGTGATTATGATCTGACAGGGCAGGAAGAAGCTTTCATCATTAGGACACTATGAAATATAAATCTTTCTTTTTAAATGACATTTATAGCCTTTGACTTGCACAAGTGGGAGAGCGTCTGCGGCGTTTGCATTATTTGATGTGAAATCCAAAGTCTCTGTATGGGTTTATTTAACGCTGATCCCACAATATTCTGCGTTGAAATATTAATTCCAGATGATTAGCAAACAAGACGCAGTGACAGAGTCAATACATCAGAGCGCTGAATCACCGCGAGTCACAGAGCAATCTGCAGCTCGGGTTATAATTGCTCATCTCTGCATCTGACAAGAAAAGTGTTTTCCATGTTCCATGTCAATTTAAACATCTCCCAGCGCCACATCTATACACGCGTCTCGAAGGAAGACGTGCACACGTGACCTCAAACTCACTCAGTGTGTGAGTCAGTGAGTGAGTGAGTGCGTGAGTGTCTGAGTGAGTCAGTGAGTGAGTCAGTGTGTGAGTGAGTCAGTGAGTGAGTCAGTGTGTGAGTGAGTCAGTGAGTCAGTGAGTGAGTCAGTGTGTGAGTCAGTGAGTCAAGTGAGTGCGTGAGTGTCTGAGTGAGTCAGTGAGTGAGTCAGTGAGTGAGGTGAGTGAGTGAGTGCAGTGAGTCAGTGTGTGAGTCAGTGAGTGAGTCAGTGTGTGAGTCAGTGAGTGAGTCAGTGTGTGAGTCAGTGAGTGAGTCAGTGTGTGAGTCAGTGAGTGAGTCAGTGTGTGAGTCAGTGAGTGAGTCAGTGTGTGAGTCAGTGTGTGAGTCAGTGAGTGAGTGAGTGAGTGAGTGAGTAGTCGTGAGTGAGTCAGTGAGTGAGTCAGTGAGTGAGTCAGTGTGTGAGTGAGTCAGTGAGTCAGTGTGTGAGTCAGTGAGTGAGTCAGTGAGTGAGTCAGTGAGTGAGTGAGTGAGTGAGTGAGTCAGTGAGTGAGTCAGTGTGTGAGTCAGTGTGTGAGTGAGTCAGTGTGTGAGTCAGTGAGTGAGTCAGTGAGTGAGTCAGTGAGTGAGTCAGTGAGTGAGTCAGTGAGTGAGTCAGTGTGTGAGTCAGTGAGTGAGTCAGTGAGTGAGTGAGTAGTGAGTGAGTCAGTGAGTGAGTCAGTGAGTGAGTCAGTGAGTGAGTCAGTGAGTGAGTCAGTGTGTGAGTGAGTCAGTGAGTCAGTGTGTGAGTCAGTGTGTGAGTCAGTGAGTGAGTGAGTGTGTGAGTGTCGAGTGAGTCAGTGAGTGAGTCAGTGTGTGAGTCGAGTGAGTGAGTGCGTGAGTCAGTGTGTGAGTCAGTGAGTGAGTGAGTGAGTCAGTCTGTGAGTGAGTGAGTGAGTCAGTGTGCAGTCAGTGTGTGAGTGAGTGCGCTGGAGTCAGTGAGTGAGTGAGTGAGTCAGTCTGTGAGTGAGTGAGTGAGTCAGTGTGTGAGTCAGTGAGTGAGTGAATGAGTGTCCGAGTCAGTGAGTGAGTGAGTCAGTCTGTGAGTGAGTGAGTGAGTCAGTGAGTCAGTGTGTGAGTCAGTGAGTGAGTGAATGAGTGTCTGAGTGAGTGAGTGAAGTCAGTGTGTGAGTCAATGAGTGAGTCAGTGCACGAGTCAGTGCGTGAGTCAGTGCGTGAGTCAGTGTGCTGAGTCAGTGCGTGCAGCTCAGTGCGTGAGTCAGTGCGTGAGTCAGTGTGTGAGTCAGTGATCAATAACCCGTCAGCACTCAGAGAACTGCTGTGGTTCTGTTAGACAGGCTTGTGTTAAATGAGCTGACAGGATCGGGGTATGCCGGACGACCTTTCGCTGATAAAAGAAGATCATTAAGGCATCATGTGACCTTATACGTTGGTTGATTGCTAGGCATAATCAGTGTGAGATGTGCATGAACTCCCAGTGAGTGTCAACAAAATGCTGATAGCGATCAAACATCACTGCATTATAAGAGTGTGTGTTATGGGTTTACATGCAGATCAAAAAGCCCACAAGCATGAGAAGGGTTTTCTCTGCTGTTGAAGCTTAAACTGCACAATCTGAAATATTAATGAGTGAGAAATAATTTAGGGAGGAGCAAAATTGAGGTTACAAATGTCAAGGTGAAAGCGTATCGATTAGGTTTATTTTATCTTTCTCAGGTAATAGAACAATAGTGTTGTGATGTGCTTCAGGAGATTAAAGGAGAAACATGCAGGATTTTACACCTTGAGGATTGATTGGTGTGTTTGTGAGTGAGTATGTGTGTGTGTGTGTGCATGTGGGAGTGTGTGTGAGTGAGTCAGTCTGTGAGTGAAGGTGTATTTGTATATGTGTGTGTGCCATATTCATGATGATTCATCAGTGCACATTTTCCTATATAAAAATTGTTTTGTTCATAATCTTTTATCGAATTGAAAGGACTTTGCATATTGGTTGACGTCATATATCCTTCTTTCTTTCCTTTTTTCCACCTTTAATCACCTAAAGCAATAAAAAATCCATGATGGATGTGATCAATCATATTTTCTCATTTAGACATACTTGTAAGTGAAACAAGTAAAAACAATTATTGGGAATCAATTGTATTGTGAGTTATATATCATATTGCAAGTAATAATGGAATAATGTGATGAATCATGCACAATAAGAGCATTAAAACAGAATTAAACAGTTAATATTGATGAAACCATTCACTGAGGTCTGAATCTATTCATCTAACTAGTCAGTAAGTGTTTAGTCATGCTGAAGTAAAACTTTCGTCTGCAGTGAAATCTCCCGGCACACTGAGACACATCTCGAAATATGCTGAATATAAAGTATTTCCATAACACTTCCACTCTCTCCTAGGAGACGCAGCGGCTCAGGAAATCGTGAGGCGATACTGAGCTGTTATCCACTGCACTGTAACTAAAAAACATGGCTTTTGTTCCAGCGGACTGACGCTAATTACACATAATGCGTTTCCAGCACAGACGGAGGCAGAGAGGGCTGTACTGTAGCGAGGCCAACCATGCATGCATGAAATAAAGAAAACTCAGAATCAATAGATGGCCTTCAGTCCAGAGCTGTGCATCAGGGCCGGAACACACCGCTGCAGTCTCTTTACTGAGTCACATCTTTTTGAATGGGACGGACACACACACACGTTGGTGCAACAGCATTATGAGGACTCTCCATAGGCGGAATAGTTTTTATACTGTGCAAACTATATATTCTATCCCCCTACACTAACTCAATCCCTAAACCTACCCATCACAGGAGACATGCTGCATTTTTTATTTTTTAATAAAACATTGTTTTTTTTATGTTTTTTAAGCCATTTGATTTATTTATATGCATTATCAGTGTTAGTGTATATGCATTATCGAGTGTTAGTGTATATGCATTATCAGTGTTAGTGTATATGCATTACTCAGTGTTAGTGTATATGCATTATCAGTGTTAGTGTATATGCATTATCAGTGTTAGTGTATATGCATTATCAGTGTTAGTGTATATGCATTATCAGTAGTGTTACAGTGTATATGCATATCATTAGATGTTAGTGTATATGCATATATCAGTGTTAGTGTATATGCATTATCAGTGTTAGTGTATATGCATTATCAGTGTTAGTGTATATGCATTATCAGTGTTAGTGTATATGCATTATCAGTGTTAGTGTATATGCATTATCAGTGTTAGTGTATATGCATTATCAGTGTTAGTGTATATGCATTATCAGTGTTAGTGTATATGCATTATCAGTGTTAGTGTATATGCATTATCAGTGTTAGTGTATATGCATTATCAGTGTTAGTGTATATGCATTATCAGTGTTAGTGTATATGCATTATCAGTGTTAGTGTATATGCATTATCAGTGTTAGTGTATATGCATTATCAGTGTTAGTGTATATGCATTATCAGTGTTAGTGTATATGCATTATCAGTGTTAGTGTATATGCATTATCAGTGTTAGTGTATATGCATTATCAGTGTTAGTGTATATGCATTATCAGTGTTAGTGTATATGCATTATCAGTGTTAGTGTATATGCATTATCAGTGTTAGTGTATATGCATTATCAGTGTTAGTGTATATGCATTATCAGTGTTAGTGTATATGCATTATCAGTGTTAGTGTATATGCATTATCAGTGTTAGTGTATATGCATTATCAGTGTTAGTGTATATGCATTATCAGTGTTAGTGTATATGCATTATCAGTGTTCGTGTATATGCATTATCAGTGTTAGTGTATATGCATTATCAGTGTTAGTGTATATGCATTATCAGTGTTAGTGTATATGCATTATCAGTGTTAGTGTATATGCATTATCAGTGTTAGTGTATATGCATTATCAGTGTTAGTGTATATGCATTATCAGTGTTAGTGTATATGCATTATCAGTGTTAGTGTATATGCATTATCAGTGTTAGTGTATATGCATTATCAGTGTTAGTGTATATGCATTATCAGTGTTAGTGTATATGCATTATCAGTGTTAGTGTATATGCATTATCAGTGTTAGTGTATATGCATTATCAGTGTTAGTGTATATGCATTATCAGTGTTAGTGTATATGCATTATCAGTGTTAGTGTATATGCATTATCAGTGTTCAGTGTATATGCATTATCAGTGTTAGTGTATATGCATTATCAGTGTTAGTGTATATGCATTATCAGTGTTAGTGTATATGCATTATCAGTGTTAGTGTATATGCATTATCAGTGTTAGTGTATATGCATTATCATGTAATGCATTCATGTGTGCATATGCATTATCAGTGTTCGTGTATATGCACTGTCAGTGTTGTAGTGTATATGCAAACCCCCTCATGTTCATCTTGGCGAAAAGAAAAGCAGTTTGAAACATTAAAAAGCATGGAAACACACAGTATCCCACACAGCTCCAAAAATAGAGCATCGCACAGATATTTGGGTCGTAAGGGGATGAAGTTCTCCTCGTATCTCCACATAATAAAAATATGAGTGTGAACGTACTCAGGCAGCTGGGCAGAGCTCACACTCACTCACTCTCACACACACACACACACACACACACACACACAGTGTAAACGCACCTTGACAGCTGGGCAGAGCTGGTTCCAGCTGGGGTCTGTTGGTGCCGCCCATCACACAGGTGAGGCTGGAGTAGCCCGTGAGCTGGTATCCCGGGTCACAGTGGAAGGTCACAGTGGAGCCCAGCTTATAGTCTCCGCCCAGCCGAGTGCCGTTCATCACACTGCCCGGGTCAAAGCAGGCCTCACGCAGTTTAGCTGACGGGAGAGAACACAAGACATATGGCGTATGATGATAAAGCCGTCGCAGATCAGAGGATCAGAAGGGAAGAAATGCCAAGCGGAAACCTTTGAAACTTTCCAGATCAGCGGTCAAACATCTTGAAACAGTATATCATGACAATCTTAAAGTCAACAACAAATCAAAACGGACAAATCTTTCCTTTTTTCGTTTTTAATTTATAATAATTATGAATATATGATTTATTAAATGCAGTTAAATTCATGTTCCTGGTAATCTCGAATCAGAATGACTTCAGTGACATCTCTTCTCTTCTATGATGATGTGGGCGGGGCTATAACCGGTCACTCACATGAGATCAGCCAATAGCAAACCACAACCATCCAATCAATTCTCCACAGACACATTGAGACATTTGTGTTTGTTCCAAAATTGCTTTACTCAGATTGACGGCACAATAGTGACTTTTAACTCTTTCCCAGCCAACCTTTTATTTTCAGCCAGTGCCAGCATTTTTTATCATATTCACAAAACTTTCATGGCCTTCAGATTATTTTCGTGCATGATTTTGTAAACAGTCAATATCTCAAAAGAAAGAACAGAGCCAGAGCTTTCAAACAAACAAACAAACAAAACACTTGAATATGGGGAAAAATTCATAAATACAACGTTTCGAGTCAAAAACTAATAAAATCAGGTTTTTTTTTTGGCAAAGTCGTGTCCTCTTCATGGGTTCGAACGATTTCGTTCACTAACATTAGGCTGTTTTGATTTGCTGTTTACTATTGATGATCATAAGCATAATCATTCAAACTTACAAATATTTTTTTATCAGGTTAAACTTTGATTAGTCACTCAAACCTTTATCTGAACCTCTCACCGTTGGTACGGCATATCCGCCATGTTTGTAGTCTTTTTACTCGTTTTTGTAGTTCATCTTCCAAAACGCAATGGATCATGGGTAATATTAGCCGTTATAGTGAGCACAGATCCACATTTTGAAAAAATCTAGTAGATGCTTTGGGACACACTTATTTTAATTTCACACACTGTTTACACACAACACTGAGCTTCTGGTTTATGCAGATCTTCTGTTTTTGGATGCAGAGATGTTGTACTATTTCAGAAGATCTGTAACAGTATAACAGTGAAAACACGGATTGATGGATCAACTGATGGGATGAGAGTCAAAGGAACAGATCCCGAAAATAATGAACACTTTTACTCACACTCAATGTGTGCCAATCAATAGAAATGAACAAATCCAGCTCTTTGGGGTCTTTACCCAGCATGCCGATGGCAGAGCGCACGTACCCTTGTACTCGAGGTGGAAGCCGGTGTAGCTCACGGAGCCGTCGCTGCGGAAGGCGATGTGCATGATGTTGGAGCTGCTCTCCACCTTCTCCGGCAACTTGCTGTCTTGAAATGTGCCGATCAGGTGACTGTTGCTGTGCGGCCGTCGTACAGGTACAAGAAGTCATAGTTGGGCTCAATGCTGAAACTGAGAGAGGAAGTGTAGATTACAATCTAAACACAATTTACAGGTCGAATCTACTGGCTTTTTCTATCCAATTCACCCAAACACTAATGATCATTTCTGTCAAGATGTTATTGCAAAATCACTGGGGCCGAAAAACAAAACAAAAAACGTCCAGAAAAGTGAGACTTTAGAAGACTATATGTAAAGGGATATAGTCACATAAATATTTTTGATGTTTTTTTTAACTCTAAAACCGTATTCTGGACAAATGTGGGCAAAATAGTTTTGATTTATTTTTTAAAAATACTTCCCTTGATCTGAGCGGTACAAGACTTGACTAGTTTTCCTAAGTTTGCCTCCTGAACACACTTTTTTTTTTTACTCAATTCTACAATGTTAAGTGGGTGGAAAAAAACTCCTTAATCTTGTATTTGGGTCAAAAATGGGCACCCATAGAAATGAATGGGAAAAACTGTAATTTAGAGCATTCTAAAATAAGCCAAAATAAGACACCAGGTGACAGCAAAGTCACTTCATCTTTAGGTTTTAGCTCTAAGAACTTATTGGAATGATATTTTAATGTAAAAAAAAATTAAAAAATAAAAATAAACATAATTTACATAGAAAATATGGTACTTTTAGAAGTAAATAAATTAAAAAATACCCCCAAAATAAATAAAAACACCATAAATGGATACACAAAACTTTATCAAAGACAGTGATATAACATTTATAATAAATAAAATTAGTCCTCTGTGCTCACATTTGTCCACAATTACAGGATTAAGGGCTAGATGTAATATAAATCTATGGTTTCACCAAAAAGTGTCCAGCTCAAAATTCCAGATCATTTATCAAAGCTTGTCAAATTTGTCAGTTTTTGTGCATGTCCCTTTAAATGCAAATGAGCTTTAGCTCCGCCTCCATTCAGAAGAGGGTGGAGCCTTCACACGAGCTTCAGAGACTCCAGCAGTAACAACACAGGCCGATGTGACTGATCCAGGATCAGGAGTAACAGCAGCTTTAGCTCCGCCTTACGGACAGACTCGGAGAGCTTCACTTTTACACGTTTCTGAATGTTAGCGGAGACATTTGTGTAGTTGTTGTGGAGTTACACTGATCAGCCAGGAATATTATATTAAGATCCTCTACCTCCAGCTTATTTTATAACATGCTTGCAGAGAAAGACTCATCAGAACACAGTTACTGGGTTTCACTTTTCACTGTTTCTGTATTGGTCGATGCACAGATTACACACAGGGAAAGTCAGACTTTTACAGTTTTGTAACCACAAGCTGACGAATGAATCACAGCTGTGTGAAGGGTAGTGTTTCCACAGAAGAAATAGTCTGAAATGACACGAGTGAGCAAATAATGACAGTACTTTGATTTTTTTTTGCATGAACTGGCCCTTTAAATCACACAAAACACTTATAGAGTGTGTAAAACAGGAAAGAGAAAACATTTATCAAGTGCTTGTTGACAACATCACAAGCTTTCAGAGAGCGAGCCTGTGATCTTCCTAAAGGACCCGTGGGTCATCCGAGCAGAACAGCCTTTCTCCGAGTGTGATGTGATGATGTGGGTGGAAAGGCTCATAAATGCACAGCGCTGCTTCGGGAACATGTGGTCAGAAACACTGCGCTTCACATTAACGAGAGCGGACGGGCACATTCACGTCGTAACGAAGATTTGTTTACCGTCCCAAAACTGCACCAACATACATTCCGGTAATACTGTAATAATGTCACTGTGACTCATCTCCTCTATCTTGAGAAATCTTTTCCCAATTACCATGCTGATAAAAACACAATTACCAGTCATATGTTAATTTGAAATTAATTGGGTCTTTGGTGCACAGATCACAGTCTAATGTCGATATCATATTCCAGTTTTCAGGCGATGATGACAGCAGTTATGGGTCAGCGGTGTGACACTGATTTTATATGTTTGGGATGTAATCATTTATTCAAAGACACATTAAAAATGCAAATCACACTGACAAAGACTTGAATACATCTCATCTATGATTAACCTACTCAAAGATTCAGTTTGATATTTTTTGTGGGACAAAGTCAAAAATGTCTATGTGGCGTATCCATCGTAATGAATAGATAAAAAGTCTTAAGATTAAGATAAAACTTAAGATTATGAGTTGTGAAATCAATATGTGTTTGAAAAAAGTCTCATTAATTTGATCAAAAATACAAAAGAAACTGTAATATTGTGATATATTATTACAATTTAAAATTATGTTTTTTTTTGTTTTAATATATTTTAAAATATAATTTCTTCATGTTATTAAACCATTTTCAGCATCATACTCCCGTCTTCAGCGTCACATGTTCCTTCATTCTAATTTATTATCAATTTTGGAAATTTTTTTTGATACTTTTTTCAGGATTCTTTAAAAAGTAAAAAAAAAATTGTCTAGCAATATGTAATTACTATCACTTTTTAATCAAGCTAACACATTCCTTGTTAAATATAAAATGATTAATTTCTTTAAAAAATATATAAAAATAAAAGACCGACCCCAAACTTTTCAACGATAGTGTAAATTGTTACAAAAGATTTATATTAAACTTTTTATGAAAAAAGTATCACAGGTTATAAAAAATATATAAATAAATGATAATAAATCCTCATATTAGAGTGATTTCTGAAGAAGACTGGAGTAATTCAGCTTTAAATTACACTTCAAAGTACATTAAAACAGAAAAGCAATATTTAAAATTGTACTAATATTTCACAATATTAAATTGTTTTCTGCATTGTGATCAAATAAATGTAGGCTGTTTCCAAACTTTTGAACAAAATACATGATGTTTGCAACTGTTAGTGGATTAAACTGTAGAGTAATTATATTTGACATCAATAATGCAATGTTTTTCATAACGTCCTTTAATTAAGATCATACCTGATAAAAGCCAAGGAGATGACGTAATCAGGGTGGACCGTGATGAACCAGTCACAGTCTTTGCTGTGTGGGTACGGGTGGGGGAAGTTCGGGGACAGGATGAAGCCGGACGAGCCGGTGATGTTTCCTCCGCACGGAGCTGCACAACACAGATTATCAGTAGTGTTAATAAAGGAGGTTTTTTAAAAAAAACATTTGCTGATAATTTACTCACCCCATGTCATCCAAGATGTCCATGTCTTTCTTTCTTCAGTCGAAAAGAAATTAAGGTTTTTGATGAAAACATTCCAGGATTTTCTCCATATAATGGACTTCAATGGGGTCCAAACGGTTCAAGGTCCAAAAGACATTTTCAGTGCAGCTTCAAAGGGCTTTAAACGACACCAGACGATGAATAAGGGTCTTATCAAGCGAAACGATCGCTCATTTAAAAAAAAAAAAAAAACAAAGTTTAAGTTTTATAAGCTTAAATGCTCGCCTTGCTCTGTTCTGTGACGCACGTTCATGACTCTCCTGTTCGAACTCGTTCATCAAAATGAACGAATCTTTTTCTGAGTCAATTTGTTCATTTCAAAATTATTTGTTTATTATTTTTTTTTTTATCATCTGGTGTCGTTTAAAGCTGCACTGAAACTCTCATTTGGACCTTGAGCCGTTTGGACCCCATTGAAGTCCATTATATGGAGAAAATCCTGGAATATTTTCATCAAAAACCTTGATTTCTTTTCGACTGAAGAAAGAAAGACATGGACATCTTGGATGACATGGGGGTGAATAAATTATCAGCAAAAGTTTTTTCAAAAGTGAACTACACCTTTAATTACACTAACAATGACACCTTAAAATAAAGTCTAACCAAAAAAAAAAAAAATGCAATATTAATGATATAAGCTGATAAGTGCCCAACTGTTCTTAAGCTCCAGGTCTGGCTTTAAACCAGATTGACCTTTAAAATATCTAAATGTGACTCAAACTTAAGAAAATAGGTTCCCGCTATCCACAAAATAAATTCAGTATATCCCAGAAGCATTTATCACGGCAAGTCAAGAAGTTTCCCATGACCCAGATGAGGCTGACCGGGCACGTGATCAGAAATCTCATTTCATCATTACAGAAATCTCCCTCAAAGACATTCATCATGACAGAGTCGCTTCTTCTGGTTATGTCGGAGCTGACGAGTGTGAAATGAGCTCTCACCGATGCAGGTGGGAGGACTGGGTTGCCCAGAAGAACCGGTTGTCCACCTGAATGCAGGAGATCCTGGGTTCCCCTTGCAGGTCGTATCCCGGATCACAGGCGAAGCTCACAGTGTCTCCCGGCTCCTTCCCGTCTCCACTGCGACTCCCGTTCATCGGCGTTCCCGGATCCCGGCAGGCCGTCGCCACCGAACCTGCAAAGAGCGGAAACCAGCTGTGCTCACTTTCCACTTACTGGGAGACCTCAGCGGGAGAGAGAGAGAGTTTCCCGCTCCGAGACGAGGTCGCACGGCCCCGGGAACGAGCACAATGTCTCACCGGGGGTCCGGCTGAGCAGAACACCAGCTACAGCAGAACTGAACAATCATGCTAATGGATGCCGTCTTTATGCGCTTACTTCGAAATGGCTTTTGCTTTCTTCAAACAGAGGGATCATTATTCTGGGCAGGGAACAGAAGTGACAGTAAAGACTGTTTCACATAAACGCTGAAACTTTCTAATCATCGAACAATCCTGAAAATAAAACCAGTCACGGTTTCCAGTTTCCATGCAGATATGAAGCAGCTCAACTGTTTTTAACATTTATAATAATCAGAAATGTTTCTTGATCATCAGATCATATTAGAGTGATTTCTGAAGGATCATGTGACTGGAAATCACAGGAATAAATTACACGTTACTGTATATTCACATAGAACACTGATGATTTAATTTTAGATTATAATAATATTTCACCATTTTTGCAGTATTTTTAATACTAACTGCCAAACTTTCTGAAAAACTATTTATTTATATGCACCAATGTAACCTCATAATAATAAACAGGAACATTTATGTTAATACAGTATAAAATATTTAAAAGTTCAAGTTCTGAAGCAAATCATTTACATGTGAAACTAATATATTATATAGACTCATTACATGCAAAGTGAGATATTATAGCTTACAGATATGAAAACCTTTTCACAATATTCTAATTTTGAAATTGGGTTTTTCATATGTGTAAGTCATAATCATCAAAATTATTGGCTATTTTGAGTTTCACCTGTATATGAAGGGTTTGAAATTATTAAAAGCACCATTATCATACAATAAAAATGACATTAGCTCAAAACATCAAATTTTAGTCATCCACACTTTCAGAAAAAAAGGTACAAAAGCTGTCACTGGGGCTGGACCTTTCAAAAGGTACACTTTTGTACCTAAAGGGTGCATATTGATACCTTAATGGTACATATTAGCACCTAAAATGTACATATCAACACTTAAAATGTACATATTAACACTTAAAATGTACATATTAGCACCTAAAATGTACATATTAGCACCTAAAATGTACATATTAACACTTAAAATGTACATATTAACACTTAAAATGTACATATTAACACCTAAAATGTACATATTAACACTTAAAATGTACATATTAAAACCTAAAATGTACATATTAACACTTAAAATGTACATATTAACACCTAAAATGTACATATTAGCACTTATTAACACTTAAAATGCACATATTAGAACCTAAAATGTACATATTAGCACTTAAAATGTACATATTAGCACCTAAAATGTACATATTAACACCTAAATGTACATATTAACACTTAAAATGTACATATTAGCACCTAAAATGTACAAATTAACACTTAAAATGTGCATATTAGCACCTAAAATGTACAAATTAACACTTAAAATGTACATATTAGCACCTAAAATGTACAAATTAACACTTTAAAATGTACATATTAGCACCTAAAATGTACAAATTAACACTTAAAATGTGCATATTAGCACCTAAAATGTACAAATTAACACTTAAAATGTGCATATTAGCACCTAAAATGTACATATTAACACCTAAAATGAACAAATTAACACTTAAAATGTACATATTAGCACCTAAAATGTACATATTAGCACCTAAAATGTACAAATTAACACTTAAAATGTGCATATTAGCACCTAAAATGTACACATTAACACTTAAAATGTACAAATTAACACTTAAAATGTACAAATTAACACTTAAAATGTACATATTAGCACCTAAAATGTACATATTAGCACCTAAAATGTACAAATTAACACTTAAAATGTGCATATTAGCACCTAAAATGTACAAATTAACACTTAAAATGTACATATTAACACCTAAAATGTACAAATTAACACTTAAAATGTACATATTAGCACCTAAAATGTACAAATGAACACTTAAAATTTACATATTACCACCTAAAATGTACATATTAACACTTAAAATGTACATATTACCACCTAAAATGTACAAATTAACACTTAAAATGTACATATTAACACCTAAAATGTACATGTTAGCACTTATAAACACCTAAAATGTACATATTAAAACCTAAAATGTACAAATTAACACCTAAAATGTACATATTAGCACCTAAAATGTACAAATTAACACTTAAAATGTACATATTAACACCTAAAATGTACATATTAGCACCTACAATGTACAAATTAACACTTAAAATGTACATATATAGCACCTAAAATGTACAAATTAACACTTAAAATGTACATATTACCACCTAAAATGTACATATTAGCACTTATAAACACTTAAAATGTAAATATTAGCACCTAAAATGTACATATTAGCACTTATAAACACTTAAAATGTAAATATTACCACCTAAAATGTACATATTAACACTTATAAACACTTAAAATGTAAATATTACCACCTAAAATGTACATATTAACACTTAAAATGTACATATTAGCACCTAAAATGTACAAATTAACACTTAAAATGTACATATTACCACCTAAAATGTACATATTAGCACTTATAAACACTTAAAATGTAAATATTACCACCTAAAATGTAAATATTAGCACTTAAAATGTACATATTAGCACCTAAAATGTACATATTAGCACTTATAAACACTTAAAATGTAAATATTACCACCTAAAATGTACATATTAGCACTTATAAACACTTAAAATGTAAATATTAGCACCTAAAATGTACATATTATGACCTAAAATGGCCAAAAGTGAACCTTTTGAAAAGGTAAAGCCCCAGTGACAGCTTTTTTCTGAGTGTGCACACTTAAGTTTGACCTTCCCTCGTGTGTGAGCTGTGTGTGAGCCTGTGCTCTTACTCGAGAAGTCGATGGCGAATCCAGACTTGCTGATGTAGAAGTCCGTCTCGGAACTGGGACGGTGACGATGTTGAGAGTGCTGTGGATGCCGTCGGGTAACAGAGAGCCGCTCACTTCCCTCAGAGTCATCTCGTTCTCCGCGCCGCCATCCCCAAACCCTCAGGATATCGTGAGACGCCTCCGTGTCAAACGCCAAGAACTGCAGGCTGAACACACACCTGATTCACACTCATGCACAAACACACTTAGAGCAATCTAATCAAATAAATAAGAAGATAAATCAAGTACCATACATGCAATTAATAAATCATCTAATACCATTAAATATGAAGTGTCTTTAATATACAGGTGAAACTACAAAAATTAGAATATGGTGCAAAAGTTCATTTAATCCAGTGATTAAATGTGAGAGTCAATGATTGAGCACTCACAGAAGGCGAGCATTTGTGCTTATACAACTTATACTTTTGTATTTATTTATTGAAATGGCTAGATAAGACTCTTATTCATCGTCTGGTGTTCGTTTAAAGCCCTTTGAAGCTGCACTTGAAACTCTCATTTGGACCTTGAACCGTTTTGGACTCCATTGAAGTCCATTATATGGAGAAAATCCTGTAATGTTTTCATCAAAAACCTTAATTTCTTTTCTGACTGAAGAAAGAAAGACATGGACATCTTGGATGACATGGGGGTGAGTAAATTATCAGCAAAAGTTTTACTTTTTACATGTTTAACATAACTCAGATTGTATATTGGTCTGTACGTAGAGTGTCATATACACCTAGGATAACTTCAGGGTGAGTAAATCATGGGCTAATTGTCATTGTTGTGTGAACTATCCCTTTAAGGATGTGTGTTTGGTTGTCATTAGTGATGGGTCACCTGACAGTGTTGCCGGGGTCCACCTCGATGGTCCATGTGCAGCGGAGGTTGTTGTCATAAGGAAAAGGGTATCCAGGAGAGAGGATCCGTCCAGATGATTCACCTTTAAAACTTCCCCCACACTCGGCTGCAATAGATCGAAACCAGAAGATTATTGCCGTCAGCTCCCACCCACGACGAGCGAGACGTGTTCCTCCTGCCATTAATGATGAGCTCTGTGGAGAGTGTGTTTCTGGATCTGACACCCCCTCATCATGCCGACGAGGACATGCAACAATGGGCTGTAATTATGCATGCGCGAGACGCTGCTTTTAACTGCGTTCCTCTCGTGCATGCCATTAATTAATGTTTAAACTCTGTCCACATTATTTATGAGATCGGTCCTGCATGAGAAGCAGAAGACCACTGCATATATCACACAACATAAAGGTAGTATTATCATATTCATCACTGTGGCCTCAGCCACACTTTCAGCACTACATCGCTCATTAAAGCACATGTTTCTGTGCCGTGTTACAGCAAACGCTGATCTCATGAGCCAACAGAACCCTTACGACAAAGACAACACTGTCATTACAATGGCAACGAGACAAGACTAACACTGCGGCAGCTGGAGATTATTATGTTTCATATCTTTTCAATGACCACTTTAGAGCTGGAGTGTGTGTGGGTTAACCTTTTAATGTTGTTTATGTGCTGTTTTGTGCAAATTCAGTATTTCCTCCTTAAAACTGCAGTGAACCAAAAACACTGAAATCGCTGGTGTTTCTGACGTCACAAACCACCTTTAACCAATCAGATCAACGTGTGATCGTCAACCAGTGGATCTCTGAGTGAGTGAGTGGAGGCGGGGCTCATTTGCATATTCACACAACCACGCATTCTAAATGAGGCAAGGGTGTCGAGTTACATTCAAGATATTTTAAGGCATGAAAAAATGTTTTTCAAGGAAAAAAAACGTTTGGTGAGTTTTAAGGCGAGGCAGGGGCAGGCAAAAATGTTTTTTTTTTTTTTTTTACTAGCCAATTGTGAGATTTTGGGCTATTTGTATTCAATTACATGTCGTCTTTCAGACTTGTGCTGAAAAAAAGTCCAAAACACACATTTGGGTCTTTATTTTACTACACTTTGTCTGCGCGTGTAGATTTCGCCTAAATTCCTCAAAAGTTGGCATTTTCCGCACCCTGTCATCACACACACCGTTAGAAAGCTCTCTCTCTCCTCTTCAATGCTGTCAGAACCAAATATCGGTCATTTCCTGTTTATCAGCAACCAATCATGAAAGAAAATGGGCCATTTAACTTGAAATGCGCAATCCCATTTAGTTTTCTTAAAATGAGATTTTTCTCACACTTCTAGATGACGATTTTCCACTTCTGTAGCACCTACACACACCAAACTTGATTGACCTGATTTATATGACATTTTATTCCTAAAAATAGGCCGTAAATCTATTTTTTAAAGCTATTTTCTGATTTACAGGGTAACAAAAGGATATATTCATCATCCCCTCTGAAAATGTCTTTTGAATATATCAACAAAATGCAAACATCATTTTGAACCTTATTATTTCAATGGTCAGATTCGTCACTTCAAAATATATGCAAATTAGTGCATATTTAATTAGATATAGCCTGATCATTTAAACATAACATTACAGAAAACTTGCAATACATTTTTTTTCTCCAATTTATGCGAGTTATCAAATGGTGAAGTTTCATGGTGACATCCGTAAGTTAAAAAGTAAGGGATAAATGATTGACTTCGGGGGACTTTAAAGGTTTAGTTTGAGTTTAATAAGCAGAGACAGACACTGATTCTCCTGAAAGTTGTGAACACAGTCATTCTGTGGCAAAATCAACACATTGTTCTGTTTGTTTGAGCGTACAGACACACTGATGTGATGTTTGTGTCCCAGAGGGGGAAACCTGTCTGGAAACTGTCATTATTCTTACTTATTTTGGAATTAATTTGCAATACAAACTAATCGCACATCTAATGGATGTTTTTCACATGATAATAGAAATAAATGTGGGCTATAGTGAAACAACAACGGAAAGTGATCTGGACGGTCAACTTGCTTCATCACGGACGAAAAACGACTTCATATTTGATTTTATAATTGTATGTGATCTGCTTTGTGAAGAGGGAAAATAGCTGTATAAAGAGAGACATTTATCAGCTAGCTTTTGCATGAAATATTTAGCACAGCCTCGATGTGCACCATTTTGAAGTTGAAATTCCCAAGGCGCTGTCCATCCGAGCGAGAGGATCCCCGGGCAAAGCTCCCAGCGTCTGCTCATTGGATTCAGTCTACAGAGAGCCGGCTACCTCATCCCACTGCTCTATTGTACTTCAGTTTCATCATACAAAGGCAGGAATAAGCTGGTCTACCATTAAATATTGATGACTCTATGAGACCGAATCAGCTTATGGGAAACTTCTTATAGTTTGCCTGAGCGTTTTCAGACTCTGTTCTGTGAACATTGTGATCTACCTTTACTGACTGGCAGGAGATTACAGATAAAGATGAACTATTCTGCTTTCACATCTTTCTTAAGTGTGTAATGTTGATATTTGAGCATGAAAAAGCTCTGCAAAGTCTCTCCATATCAGCGTCAGTGTTTCTGAACTCCAAAACTCCTCTATTGTAGTCTCACGTCTCAATATTGCTCATTATAATAATTAATGCGCAGAATAAAGGGGCGGGGCCTGGTTGAGTTAGTTAGTAGTGTGTTAAACTGGCGGTGCATGCAAACCTGTTCTAGTAGAGCTCAATTACAATTCAATTGTTTATAAAGTTAACTGATATATTCCAGGCAAACTAGTGCAGGAGATCTGGTTCATTCTGTTTACACTGGATAAAGACTGAATAAAACAATTTGATTAATGTTTAAATTCCAAGATGATCATATACAGGTGAAACTCGGAAAAATAGAATATGGTGCAAAAGTTCAGTAATTCAACTTAAAAGGTGAAACTAATATATTATATAGACTCATTGCATGCAAAGTGAGATATTTCAAGCCTTTATTTGTTATAATTGTGATGATTATGGATTACAGATATGAAAACCCCAAATTCAGAATTAGAATATTGTGAAAAGGTTGTAAATTTGTAAATTATTATAACAAATAAAGGCTTGAAATATCTCACTTTGCATGTAATGAGTCTATATAATATATTAGTTTCACCTTTTAAGTTAAATTACTGAACTTTTGCACTATATTCTACTGTTTCAAGTTTGACCTGTGTGGTTGTAAACAGGTGAAGCTGATGTGATACAATGTGGACATTGATGTTCGGTTGTTGACAAATAACACTTTTTTTCCCAACATATTTTTTTTAGCAAACTAAAAGGTGTTTTAAGTGGTTTGACCTTTCCGCAGTTCAAATGGTCATGAAGTGCGACAAATTAATTTTTAAGTATAAATAATCCATGTGCTCTCAATTAATTTGGGGTCATAAAAAGCAGCATGGAGGATAATTAAGCAATTATACAGAATAAAATGATGTCAGAGTCTCGCTGGTTAAACAGAGTGTGTGTGAGCGGTCAGTCTAATAGAGTGTGTGTGAGCGGTCAGTCTAATAGAGTGTGTGTGAGCGGTCAGTCTAACAGAGTGTGTGTGAGCGGTCAGTCTAACAGAGTGTGTGTGAGCGGTCAGTCTAACAGAGTGTGTGTGAGCGGTCAGTCTAACAGAGTGTGTGTGAGCGGTCAGGTCTAACAGAGTGTGTGTGAGCGGTCAGTCTAACAGAGTGTGTGTCAGCGGTGAGTCTAATAGAGTGTGTGTGCAGCGGTCAGTCTAACAGAGTGTGTGTGAGCGGTCAGTCTAATAGAGTGTGTGTGAGCGGTCAGTCTAATAGAGTGTGTGTGTGAGCGGTCAGGTCTAACAGAGTGTGTGTGAGCGGTCAGTCTAATAGAGTGTGTGTGAGCGGTCAGTCTAACAGAGTGTGTGTGAGCGGTCAGTCTAACAGAGTGTGTGTGAGCGGTCAGTCTAACAGAGTGTGTGTGAGCGGTCAGTCTAACAGAGTGTGTGTGAGCGGTCAGTCTAACAGAGTGTGTGTGAGCGGTCAGTCTAACAGAGTGTGTGTGAGCGGTCAGTCTAATAGAGTGTGTGTGAGCGGTCAGTCTAACAGAGTGTGTGTGAGCGGTCAGTCTAACAGAGTGTGTGTGAGCGGTGGGTCTAATAGAGTGTGTGTGAGCGGTCAGTCTAATAGAGTGTGTGTGAGCGGTCAGTCTAACAGAGTGTGTGTGAGCGGTCAGTCTAATAGAGTGTGTGTGAGCGGTCAGTCTAACAGAGTGTGTGTGAGCGGTCAGTCTAATAGAGTGTGTGTGAGCGGTGAGTCTAACAGAGTGTGTGTGAGCGGTCAGTCTAACAGAGTGTGTGTGAGCGGTCAGTCTAACAGAGTGTGTGTGTGAGCAGGTTCAGAAGTTTGAGCATGGTCTCAGTGGTCTGTAATTAAGCAGCTGCTGAGAAACCAGTTCTGGACAACGTCCCGTTCTGGAGAACAGCAAAAACACAACATATGCTGCTCGTTTCTGCAGTGCCAATTATGAATATTCACTCTCCAAATGAGTATGCACTAAAATATTTCCCCATGAGTATTTCTTGTTTGTACTCTATGAATCTGAAGGCTGCGTGAACACAATATTTCTAACAGCTCACGCTCTTTCGAGTACATTAAACTTTGAGCAATGAGACAATCTCTGATTTACAAAGAGAAACAAAAGCATTAACGGCAACACACACACACACACACACACTACCAGCAAACATCTCAGCTAAACGTTTTGTAGTTCTACTCAACTGATTAATAACACAGGAAAACACATAGAGATGATTTGCATCTGCTAAAATTGCAACCCATTTATTTTCTGGTGCATAATTTATGGTTATTCCTAATTAAAAAGAAATATCTTCACATTTGTTTAATTACTTGCTTACAGCTCTGGAATTATATGTATACCAATTAAATGGATAGTAATTCAAATAATAATATTATTAAAAATATTGAAAAATAAAAACTATACTGTATATATATATATATTAATTAAATATTTTTTAAATATTAAATATTAATAATTAAATGCATTTTGAAACAGAAATACATATAAAATATTTCATGTAACTATGTTATCATTTATATATATATATATATATATATATATATATATATATATATATATATATATATATATATATATTATAACAGTTACATTAAATATTTTTTAATTTAATTTTTAAATATAATACACTAATTATTAATACTTATATAACAATTATTATATAATAAATAATTATAAATAACTATATAATAATTAGTGTATTATATTAAAATTAAATTAAAATAATAACTATTATTATTATAAATCTAAATAACATATGTATATCTAATTATTATCATTATTTTTATTTAAAAAATTTAATTATACATGACCTCTGGGACCATTCACTAACATTAAGGTATTGTGAATTAACAAATGAAAAGCATAATTTTAAATAGATTAATAAATTGAGCCTTATTGTTAAGTATGAGACGCCTGAACATTGCACTGGTATTATAAGACAGTATTTACCATCAGAAAAATGAAACGCTTCACGTTCAGTCGTGTGTTTGCATGATACAGACATACAAGCTGAACACACACACCGTCACACACACCCTCACCCTCGTGCATCGGGAGCAAAGTTTAATTGGGTGAGACGTGTCAGAATGCAATCAGCCTGTAAACACACACACACACACACACACACACTGAGACGTACATAGGCACGCTGCCCTACAACAATTATTCACAACACACACACACACACACACACACACACACACAGCTGCAAGAGCTAATTAAGTGGAATCCATATAAGGGTAAATCCTGATGCACATGACTGCGTTTGGAATAAAACACTAGCTAACCACCCACTGAACACTGTACAGTACACACACACACACACACACACACACACACACTGTACTCTCTGAAGAGACTGTGGAAACGCATCGCTGTTTAGTATGCAGAACTGATATAGCACACTATTCTGGACCCAGTGGACGTCTGGGAAGGGTTGCTGTGTGTGTGTGTGTGTGTGTTACCTATGCAGGAGGGGAACGGATGGTCCCAGGCCGTGTGTGTGTGTCTGTGTGTGTTTTGTGGTCTGCAGTGTGTGTGTGTGTGTGTTACCTATGCAGGAGGGGAGCGGATGGTCCCAGGCCCGTCTCTCGCCCGTCATGCATCTCGAACACGCGGTTGCCATGGAGACCGTCTGCGGGGTCGCAGCGGTATGAGATCACACTGCCGGAGAAGTGGCCTTGGTCACTCACTTTAGATCCGAACTGAGGAACGCCGGGTTCATCACAGTGAGAAGCTCGAAGCCTGGAGGAGAACGAACGAGAAGAGAGAGAGAGGGAACATCAGCGGGAGAACCTCAAACAGCCGACCTCTCGACCTCTGTTAGATGAAGGTCACCTTCAAATAGCTTCTCTTAAAGGGCCTTCAGTTTATTCTCCATAGAAGCGTTTCACCACAGAATCAAAAATAAAAAACGGAATTGCAACTTTTGATCTCACACTTCTGACTTTTTTTCACCAATTGCACGTTTACATCAATATAGTCGCAATTGTGTGTTATAAAGTCAGAATTGAGAGATAAAAAGTCACAATTATCTTTGAAAATGTATTATTTTGTGGCATAAATATCATTCCAGACACCTGAGCCTGACCCAGAGTTTCATTTCCCATGTTTTTTTGTTTAACCAAGGCCCGTTCACACCGAAGACGGTGACGATAAAGTTGTATAAATCACTTTAAATACTCAAGAATAGCAGAGTCCACATCACAACTATAACAATAACACTGTAGAGAGACGATATCACAATCTCAAAGGATTCACTTTCAGAACGATTATATTACTATAAAACTACTATTAAGACACTGACAGCCAATCAGAATCCATCAAGCTTTAATGAAATCGAGCATTTAAAGCGACAGACGACAATAACTGCAATAACTATAATCAATAGACACTATTGTGGACAGTAATATAGTCAGTCATAGCTCTCATTAAAAGGCTTTAAAACACACTGTATATGGTGAAAAAAAAAAACTAAATACATGAAAGTGTGAAGTGTGTGTTTTAAAACATTAACAGGACTGAATTACTTAATTTATATAAAGCTGATCCTCACTTTTCCACTTTTCCGAACGGTTTTCCACTAGATGTTGAAACATGGATGAATTCAATCTCATCCAGAGGAAAAATCATCAAGTACAAAATCAAAAAGACGTTGAGATACTTTTGGCCTATCTGGTTTCCAAACTCATTTTCTGCAAATATCTGAAAATAAACTAGGCTTTCTCTCATTTCTGATCTGTACAATTACATTTTACCAGCAAACACAATGTTCTGTGTTTTTAATGTGTCATATGCAATTACAGAGAACAAATAATATCAGCCCAACCATTTAATCCTAATCAGATCTTAACGAGAGAATGATACAGTTAATTAATTCATTGAAATAGGTGTGGGTGAAGGAAACAGAAGTGGAGCCCGCCAGCATTTACACTGCCGGCGGAACAACATCATGAATTTCACTTTCAGTTTCCATAATGCAACATAAAACAAAGAAATAAACCCACAGTCATAACATTATTCACATTTATGTGAACGTACAGCCCTATAATAGTGCGAGAACAATAACACGAGTAACACTGTGCCTGTTAATTAAGACGTTAGATGAACAAATTACAGAGGATGTTTCGAGAGTTTATGGATAATATTTAATCAGCTTTAAACTCTTGTGTGAAAACATCAAATCAGGCAATACTAGCAGAATTAATCAGGAATATGTCATTATTTATATAGTACTTTTGACTTTTGTGTACATTCAATACTGCAGATTTATGATAGTCATTAACAACACTGGTCTGGTCAATGGCGTGAGTTTGGGGGTGTGGCTATATGGGTGGGGGCGGGGCTATATAGATGGGGGTGGCACCCGAGTCCCAGTAACAAGCAGCATCAAAATATCACACATAGTATGTAATATGTCATTTATATTTCCTAATATTGAATGCATAAAATACCAGAAATGTTTTTTTAATGAATTACTGAATTGCTTGTACTGGAAATATACATAACATAACGTAACATAACAACATAACGTAACATAATAAACATAACATAATGTAACATAATAAACATAACATAACGTAACATAATAAACATAATGTAACATAGCATGACATACTGTAACAAAACAACATAACGTAACATAACAAACGTAACATAACAACTGTAATGTAACAACATAACATAACGAAACAAGGTAACATAACGTAATGTTAGATAAAGTACAGTAACATAACAAATGTAACATAATGTAACGTAACAAAACATAACAACATAACGTAACATAACAAATGTAACATAACGTAACGTAACAAAACATAACAACATAACGTAATGAACATGGACATTCTATCCGTAAAAAATATCAAAATCGTCAGAAAATGGACATACGCGATTATCATTCGGACAGCGACAATATCATAAAATAACATAACATAACAACCGTAATGTAACATAACGTAACATGACAAACGTAACGTAACATAACGCAACATAACATAACAAACATAACATAACATAACAAATGTAACAAACGTATCATAACATAACATAACGTAACATAACAAATGTAACAAACTTAAAGTAACAAACGTAACGTAACAACATAACAAACGTAACAAATGTAACGTAACAAAGTGAAATCACATCATGAGACTAAATTATGGGAGAATCATTTTAAAACCTATTTAAATAATACACTGTTCTATAATTTTTCATATTTTAAATTATTTTGATGCTGCTTGTCATTTATTTAAAAGTTTTTAAAAAAATATTATAAAATAAAATACTAATTAAATAATATAATGCCATGAGACTAAATAATGGCAGATTTGTTTTCTTCAGTGCTGACAGAGGAACGAGCCGCTGCGAGTAAAAGCTGTTGGTGTTTCTCAGTGAATCTGAACGCCTCCCAGAGAACAGAAGAAGACCTGCGTTATCCTCCTTCAGAGTCATGTTTTCCTCTCGCTATAATCACGCTTTATGATTACCATATACAAACAATACAGCACAGTGAGGAAGACACACTACTAAAACTTCTCAGGAGAAAAGACCTATAATTTCCAACAAAGAAAATTAAAAGTCTCCATGGCACTAATAATCCATGCATGTGATGCGGCTAATTCAACGGTTTTCATTAGAAAAGCAATAAACGGTGTGTGTGTGTGTGTGTGTGTGTTGAGATGCTGAGAACCATTATACAGTTCATGCTGACAATGAAATGAAGATATTAATCCAGAAATTAAAATTGAGCTAATATATAAATGAGAGGTATGGCAGAAAGACTGTGTCCAAAATCACTGTACACCACACCTGCCCATTAACTGGATTTTGCCTTATTTATTAAAATATATATTCTTTGAGAATATACAGCAAAACAGCATCCATCATCACCCAACAAATGAGTGACAGAGTAACATTTTATTTAATCACCAAAGACAATTTTGCTCGATATTAGACACAAAAGCCTTTCAGAGTGTGTTTTTAAAGTCAACTGCGAACATCAATGGGAAGAGTGCCAAAATATATAATATAATATAATATAATTAAATATAATTAAATAACTGTCAAATGATTAATCGTGATTAATCACATCCAAAATAAAAGTTTTTGTTTATATAATAAATGTGGGTGTACTGTGTATAATTATTTTGTATATATATATAAATACACACACATGTATGTATATTTAAGAAAAAAATATTATTTGTATATAAAATATGTATATTTATATATAATATAAATTATTTATAAATCTATATACAGTATATACATGAACATATTTCTTAAATATATACAAGCATGTGTGTGTGTATTAATATATAAATAAATTATTATACACAGTACGCCCACATTTATTATATAAACAAAAACTTTCATTTGGATGGCGATTAATCACGATTAATCATGTTGACGGCCCTAAATATAATATAATATAATATAATATAATATAATATAATATAATATAATATAATATAATATAATATAATATAATATAATATAATATAATATAATATAATATAATATGAAAGTATGTGTGAGAAAGACCTTTATAATTGCAATTTTATGAATACTTATAAGAGTAGTCTAGGTAGGGATGAATTTATTTTATCATCAAAGGCATCAAATATGAAATATCAGTGAAACACTGTTGATGTTTCTCACTTTTGCTTTTCCTCACAGGAATTTGAGCATCCCAAATGAACTCAGGAGTTTACAGCAAGTGCTTCATGAATGCGGGTTGACTTTATTTTCACTTTTGGGGCGGAAAACAAAAGCTACGCCGGGGAGAAGCTGCGGAAATATTACAAGACTGCTCGTGACAGGCTAAAATCATGCAACTTCTAGTGTGTGTGTGTGTGAGTTCTGCAGTAGTGTGGAATTAAAGATGTACTTCACTGCTGGCAAAACAGGCTTTCAATAAAACGGTTCAGCCTGTACAGAAGAAAGTCGAAAACATTTTTGAAATCGGTGCTAAAAGAGAAAAAGGCTGTTGTCTTCCTTTTAGCCAAATGGGTCAGGAAACTTCAACACCCATAATGCACTATGCATACCATCGCCTAAGGCCACGCCCACTCTGCTCCTATTGGCTAAGCATTGAAATACCACCTTGCTTTGCTAATACTTGAGCAAACTTGTAGTCATAATGGTGTTGACTAATATTGTTCCCGAGAGCAGAGATTCGGAGAGTTGAAGGATCCAGTGTGTTGCAAACAATCAGTGACAGGAGACATTAAGGACATAATTAAGGATAAATAGCGGACATTCCAAGAGTAAGAGTAAGAGTAATAGTAAGCTTACTGGTGTAAATCAGCTTAAATCCCTCGAGCCGTGTGCATCTTGATCAGAGTAAAACTCGAGTGCCCACAGGTGATTGGATCGTGCTAGCCCACCTGAATGCACTGACCCAACATCGAAGGAAAACCTCTAGAAGACTTCCCAGAACCTCTGCGCTGCTGTCCGGACCGTCATATATCTGGGAAAGGAGACCAGGAGCAGTCACTGCAATGCCCAAAACAGCACTTTCTTGAATGCAGTATTTAGTATCAAAAGAACGTGTCGCGAAGCTGTCTGCAGGCATCAGCATTTACCTCCTGAGGACATCGCCTTGAGCCAGATGAAAGCTGTTCGCTTATATGTTGATTCCTTTCCCCCCCTGGACTTGAATGTTGTAGATGCACTCGTGGTTGTTCTCGCGAATTGTGGGGATAGTTTGGGGACAACAGGACACCGGAGTTCTTGAAAACGGTGGATCCGCATTCAGCTGTGGACAATGGAGAACCGTAGTGGCACGGTGGAACAGCAACATGTGAAAAGTGTAAATTTGGGGAAATCAACAGAAAGCGAGGTATATACACTGAAAGAAATTATAAACGCGACACTTTTGTTTTTGCCTCCATTTTTCATGAGATGGACTGAAAGATCGGAGACTTTTCAATGTACACCAAAGGCCTATTTCTCTTAAAGGAGTAGTTAGTAAAACTTTTGCTGATAATTTACTGAAAAGATGTCCATGTCTTCCTTTCTTCAGTCGAAAGAAATGAAGGTTTTTGATGAAGACATTCCAGGATTTTCTCCATATAATGGACTTCAATGGGTCCAAACGGCTCAAGGTCCAAATGAGAGTTTCAGCTGCAGCTTCAAAGGGCTTTAAACGATTCCAGACGATGAATAAGGGTCTAATCTTCAAGTTATGACTCAAAAAAGATTCGTTCATTTTGATGAACGAGTTCGAACAGGAGAGTCACGAACGTGCGTCACAGAACAAAGCAAGGCGAGCATTTGAGCTTATAAAACTTAAACTTTGTTGTTGTGTTGTTTCTTTTTTTAAATGAGCGATCGTTTCGCTTGATAAGACCCTTATTCATCGTCTGGAATTGTTTAAAGCCCTTTGAAGCTGCACTGAAACTCTCATTTGGACCTTGAACCGTTTGGACCCCATTGAAGTCCATTATATGGAGAAAATCCTGGAATGTTTTCATTCAAAAACCTTAATTTCTTTTCGACTGAAAGAAAGAATGACATGGACATCTTGGATGACATGGGGGTGAGTAGATTATCAGCAAAAGTTTTTTTAAAGTTAACTACTCCTTTAAATATTGTTCACAAATCAGTGTTAGTGAGCACTTCTCCTTTGCTGAGATAACCCCTCCCCCTCACAGGTGTGGCGTATTAAGATGTGGATTAGACAGCAGGATTATTGCACAGGTGTGCCTTAGGGCTTTCCACATTAAAAGGTCACTCTAAAATGTGCAGTCCAGCTCATGAAAAATGGGGACAAAAACAAAAGTGTTGCGTTTATAATTTTGTTACAGATGTAGAAAGAGAACATATACCATCAAAATATGCAAAATATCATAAACAACATATTTTGTCTTTCATTGGTTGCATTCGAGTCAGGATTGTATCGCACATAAGTGCATAAGACTGACATGACACCTTCATAACCATAACATGACATATGTCTTGAATATGAAGGAAGTTTTATGCATGTTTATGACAACTGTCATTAAGTGTCTTTTGCTCAATAATGACACTTTTAATGCAAATATGACATTGTTTGAGATGTTTTGTTATGACACCTTGACATTAAATGAAGTTAAACTGTCATGTGGTTGGCTTTGACATTGGCTGTCATGAGGCATTATAACTGTCAGGAATATTTTCCGTGACCTCAAATACAGTGGTACACATTGAATTTGTCAATCAAATGTTATAATGGCCTCATGACAGCCAATGTCAAAACCAGCCACCTGACAGTTTAATGTAATGTTAACCAATAAAGCTAAGTGATGTCTTAAGTTTGATCATTAATCTGCTGTGCCACGTTTATGACAGGTTGTGTTGTCTTAGTAATGATTTGTAATTGGTTTAAGAATCAAGGTGTCATAACAAAGACGCTCTAAATACAAATGTCATACTCTTGCATTAAAATGACACTTAATGACAGTTGTCACAAACATGCATAAAACTTCCTTCATATTCAGTCGCATACGTCAGTGTCATGATTATGGTGTCATGTTAGTCTTGCGCGCACACGCCCTTCAGAGTGAAGTGTAACCGTGTGTGCATTTGAATATAGGTTCATGTAGGCTTCTTTAACCCTCAGGTGCTCAGGTGCGGCTCATTCCTAGCACGAAAATTCCTGTTTTGAAATTTTAAAAAATCACGAGCTTCATTGGTGTGCAAATGTCTACGAAACCTGGTGACTTTTATGGCATTGGGTATGTGAACACACAAAAAAATTGAGGTCATGATCCGAGCAGGCTAAGTGGTCGTAAAAAAATAGCCGTCACACTTGTGTCTTCGGTTAGAAAATTGGCCGACCATCAGGAACTGAATGGGAAATTGACAAAAACACAAAAACTTTGAGAGTCTTTGTGTGTGCATACCTACGAATTGGCACATGATGCAGAGAAAGTGCACTTGCAAGCATTGAGGGGTGGCACTAGAAACATCGAGAGTGCAGAACAGACATGCACACGCACACACACACGCAGACTTTGTACACAAAAACACCAGTGACTCTCTGAGTTAAGAGATACTGATTTGAAATGCTTAGAAATCACACGCTCATCAGAAAATTACGAAACTTGAGTGACTTTTATGGCACAAAATGGTATGTGAACACAAAAAAATGAGTCATAGGATTTGAGCAAATTGAGTGGTAAAACATTTTTTTTGTATTATTTTCTATGGCAAAAATGGTACCATAAATATTGCATAAATATTAAATAAATAACCTCAAATTGGCTCAAAATACAAAATTAAAAAGAAAAAAATATTATTGAGAAAAAAAATAAATTGCATTGGTTTTACTGGGATGGAGAAAAGTTTAATTTTTAGGTGTCCGGTCACTTTTGACCGGGAAGATAACAAAGTCTGACTCCGAAACGAAGAGCACCTGAGGGTTCAAAGTGTCCTCACTCAGAACGCCCACCGAAACTGGCAAGCACAACCGTGTAAGGACGTGTGAACCTCTGGACGTGGAAGCAAAAATGAGAGCGGCACGTACCCACACACCTGGGCAGAGGTGCACTCCACACACGCCGCCCGCCACCCAGACACGTGATCTCTCCAGCGCCCTGCAGACGATAGCCCAGCTCACACGGAGACGCCACGCTGGCGCCGATGCCGAAGCTGCCGCCGCTGTGTCTGCCGAACACCGGTGCTCCAGGGTCCTCACACGGTCTCCCAGGTCATATTCTGGACAACAACAGGAAACAAGGTGAGCAGGAACTTTCTCATCTGGCCTCATTACGGTACACAGGCTGAACGTGATTTATATAGCACGTAGCCCTCAGGAACCGTATTCACTTCATAGCCCTTAATCCTGTAATTGTGGACAAATGTGGGCACAGAGGACTCATGTGTAATTTTTATTTATTATAAATGTTATATCACTGTCTTCGATAAAGTTTTGTCGTATCCATTTATGGTGTTTTTTTATTATTTTGGGGGTATTTTTGAATTTATTTACTTAAAAAAGTACTATATTTTCTACGTAAATTATGCTTATTTTTATGTTTTTATTTTTTTAACTACATTAAAATATCATTCCAATAAGTTCTTAGAGCTAAAACCTAAAGATGAAGTGACTTTGCTGTCACCTGGTGTCTTATTTTGGCTTATTTTCAGAATGCTCTAAATTACAGTTTTTTCCCATTCATTTCTATGGGTGCCCATTTTTGACCCAAATACAAGATTAAGGAGTTTTTTTTTCACCCACTTAACATTGTAGAATTGAGTTAAAAAAAAGTGTGTGTGTTCAGGAGGCAAACTTAGGAAAAGTAGCCAAATCTTGTACCGCTCAGATCAAGGGAAGTATTTTTTAAAAATAAATCAAAACTATTTTGCCCACATTCTCTAAAATCGACTCAGGCCATGCGTGAGTTATGAGCCTGAGACCTACTTATGAATCTTTCAGTAACACTAACGTTAACACATGTAAGCATATTCATAATGCACGTTATAATCCATTACATCTTAATTGTAACCAAATTTAAAATGCATTATATTATTTGCAGATTCCTTAACATCTAAAATCGGTTGTTTGTTGTGCGTTTTAATGCTCTATACTTTCTAAAGGTGTTCAATGAATAGGTCGTATTACAACTGTGGTTATGATTATTCATGAGATCATTAATTAATGCATTAAAGTACTTTTATAATGCATTATATTTAAAGGCTCTATCTAACGTTCCTTCATCAAAAGCATCCTTAATAGAGATGACAATCCCATGATGCACTGCAAAAAGAAAAAAAATCCAAATTGCTATTCAGTTTCAAAAAGTATTGATAAAAACGTTATATAGTTGTATCCAGTATTTGTGTGCTTTGTGTTTCTATTCCTAATTTCACTTTTAAAACTTTTTCCACAACAATAATCTTCCAAGTTTCTCCTTTATAAAGAGTCTCCAAAGTATTCAAGATTTTTAACAATTTAAGTTGGCCATTTCATTCTCATTTTCAATGCTCAAAAAGCCTTTTGTGAAAGTCTGATGTGTTTCAGGTTTTCCTGCTTGAATGTTGATTATTCTCCTCATATTCTCCATTGTTGCGGCTCCTCTCTTCCCAGTCTGTCAGTAACGCTCTGTTTACTTCCTGTCTCTATGAAGCCCCTCCTTCTGAAAAGCACACTGTGCTCTGATTGGTCGGCTGGATCAGTGTGTTGTGATTGGTTGAGCGCTTCGAGTGTGTTTGGGAAATGTCCCGCCCCTTTCCATAACCACCAGTTTAACACACTACTAACTAACTCAACCAGGCCCCGCCCCTTTATTATGCAGCATTAATTATTATAATGAGGAATATTATGACGTCACAATGGGAGGCGTTTCAGGGAGCTTCAGAAACTCTGACTCTGATATAGAAGATAACTCACGCCGAAAGGACTTTAGCATGGCCTTAATATTCAACCAATGTCTCGTTTAATATCACATCATGATTCATAGAATAAACGGAAACTGAACATTTACCGTGGGTTATCTGCAAACACTCAAACAATCAATTAGAGCCAGTGTAAATCATTTCCATGTGTAAATGAAGGTTCGCCTTGAACCGCAGCTGCGCTTCGCTAGAGTTCAGATGAGTTTGATGCTCGACGGCAAAACAACGTCAACTGCTTTGTTTGCTCTCATATCTCCATATCAAATCTATTTACAAACACGGATGTGTTCAGCATATGAGCGCTGGCACCTCGCCACTCTGAAATTGTATAGAAAAACAGATTTCATATTACACATCTCTGCACTTTCAATGCTAAAATGCTAATGGTGGAAAGCTTTTTGTGTGCACTTTCACGCCTGGTGTTTTTTGCATTATGCATGTCTGCTTCTGTCAATCCCATCAATATTCAGTATTCACTAAAGGTCAACCTCAGTTTTCATCTGGGAATTTATATTAGGCTAATATGGGGACTTGGCCTGTGGATAATTGTATGGGTATTCATAACTCTGGTCCTTCATTAATGTTTATGATGGCTCAGTAAACATGAGGCAAGTCCCTATGGGCTCTTCACAGCTTGGCTCTCCATCAGAACGGCTCGTCCTCCAGCAAGACCGAGAGAGACGATAGTGCAGACTAACATGACAAATCTGGACTGGAAATATCATTTTTTACTCTTATAACCAGTGTTTTATATAGTGTTATTTGTTTAGTTAGTTTAGTGGTGTGAGATTGAGATTATTGAACCTTATAGTAAAGTGTTACCTAACATTTGGGTTTATGTAAGTACACAAGTCAACAAAATATCTAAAATTGAGTTACACTTTATTTTAAGGTGTCATTATATATTTAAGTAATGAGTAATATTAATTAATTACATGTACTTACTATAGGGTTAGGATAAAATAAGAGTTTAGGATTAGTTACATGTAATTATTAGGGCTGTCAAACAGTTAATCGTGATTAATCGCATCCAAAATAAAAGTTTGTGTTTACATAATACATGTGAGTGCACTGTGTATAATTATTATATATATATATATATATATATATACATATATATATTATATATATATATATATATATATATATATATATATATATATATATATATATAAATATATATATATATATATATATATATATATATATATATATATATATTATATATATATATATATATATATATATATATATATATATATATATATATAATATTATATATATATATATATATATATATATATATATATATATATATATATATATATATATATATATATATATATATATATATATATATTATATATATATATATATATATATATATATATATATATATATATATATATATATATATATATATAGTATTCACACACACACATGCATGCATATTTAAGAAAAAATCTTATTTATTTATAAAATATGGATATTTATATATAATATAAATTATATATAAATCTATATACAGTATATACATGAAAATATTTCTTAAATATATACAAACATGTGTGTGTATTTATATATAAAATAAATATACACAGTGCACGCACATATATTATGTAAACTTTTATTTTGGATGCGATTAATCATTTTACAGCCCTAGTAATTATGCATAATTTACTATTATTACAATATTAAGTATATATAGCAAGGACACTGTAAAATAAAGTGCTACCTAAAATTGTACTAGAGGTTTTTGGATATCCGACTTAATCTAAAAATCGTACATATTGTGCCTTTAACACAAGACAAAAAACTAAAATGTTGGTTAAAGCCTGTTATTTCTGTATACTGCTTTAAAAATCCTGCTGATTTCAAATACTAAGTAATATTAATTAATTACATGCACTTACTAGTGTATTAGGGTTAGGGTAGGATTAGGATAAAGTGTACTAGAGGTTTTTCCTAATCCAAAAATCTTACATATTGTGCCTTTAACACAGGAAAGATGTCTAAAATGTTGTGGCAAACACACAAGGGTTAAAGCCTGTTATTCCTGGAAACTGGACCTGCTTTAAACTGCTGGTTAGACTTCTAAATAAACTCATGTTTAGTTGTCACATGGGTTTCTTCTCCACTTTTGGTGGATCGGCTAATGCCATTAGACGGCGGTGGCCGGTGGGAATCTGCTGATGACAAACGCTGCCCAAAGCCGAGTCTAATATCAGCTCGCAGTGAGAAAGTCTGCCGGAAACACTGATACGTCTCACACTTTCAATGAGCCGCTGAGACGGAGCTCAAGCTGTTGCCAATTGATTGGCTTTATCACTGTAGCGAGCGCCATCTATATCTAATTACTGCTATGTCTCTTCATAGAAACTGATAACGATAACTGCTCTTGTCCTAGAATAACCTTCGATATCAATATCCCCAGATTTATCACTCATTATTAGATCTGCTACTAATGGATGATCACGGACACAAACCATTCTTACATAAACTGATGCAGGGGTCGCAACCTTTAGTTTCAGAGTTCATCACTGTCTCACAACCCATGTATTCTTACATAAACCTGTTGTGAGCAAAATGTTTGCGATATTAATATGGGTAAAATGTTTGCCATTTTAGGTAAGAAACGGTTCATTATTTTATAAATGCTATTAATTGCACAGAAGTTTGTGTCGCCCAATGTTCATGTAAAATGTTCTCAAAGTTCATTCTTTGCTCATAATGGCTCAATTCATAAACTGAATTGTATTGAATTGAATGCAACAATTTGCAGAAAAAGTGTGTTTTCCTCTGTCCTGAATCACGCTGACCTTGCTCTGGAGCTCAGTTAAATAGAAAAAAATGGATTTTAAAATTCTTTACATAACAGCATATGGGTTTGGAATAGACAAAAAAGCACAATTATCATTTTTGAATAAAACTATGTAATTATATAAACTATATACTTTTTTAACTATAAAACTCAGTGTTATTTTAATTTAGACAGACAGAACAGAAAGACAGACAGACAGACAAGACAGAAAGACAGACAGACAGACAGATAATCACCTGAGAAGGAGATGTTGAACCCCTGGAATGAGATGGAGAAGTCTGCAAGATGAAGCGCAGCTGGGCCCTGAAGTCTCCGTGAGAGTCCGGCGTTGAGCGCTGTCGGCCTCTGGGAGCCGGTGAGGCGGAGCGAGTGGGGCGAGCGAAGCTGCGCGTTCTCCGTCAGGAGCAGATAATCAAGTGATGATCCTCCAGGTGAAACGCATGAAACGTGAACTGCACACCTGAACAGCGGCAATTACAACATCGGCGTCAGGACGGAGGAGCTAATTACTCTCACAGTCGTCTTTTTAAAATCTAATTGATTTATTCATAAAATAAATGTATAAATAAATGTATTAATGCAAGGATGCATTGAATTTAATCAAAAGTGACAGTAAAGACATGCATAATGTTACAAAAATATATATATTACATGTTGACAAGTAACTTTTTACTTAAAGGATCTTAAAAAAATGTATCACAGATTACATAAAAATATTAATCTGCAAGAAAACTGTTTTCAACACGGTTTCTTGATCATCATATTAAGAGTGATTTCTGAAGGATCATGTGACACTGAAGACTGGAGTAATGATGGTGAAAATCACAGGAATAAATTACACTTTACTGTATATTCACATAGAAAACTGATGATTTACAATATAATAATATTTCACAATTTTTACTGCATTTATGATCAAATAAATACAGCCTTGGTGAGCCACAAAAAAATATGGAAAATCTATTATCAGATGTTTATCTAGGACATCTCAAGTGTTTTTGTTTTCTTTTTCATGTAGACACACACACACACACACATCAAAAACAAGCTCTCATCTTCCCCTGGAGAAGTCTCCCGGGAACGCACCTTTGCCGTGGCTGACCTCCAGAGTCCAGGTGCAGTTTAATGAGTTGGGATAGAGTTCGGGGAAGCCGGGAGAGAGGATGATGCCCTCCGGACCGCGGACGTCTCCTCCACACAGAGCTGGGGAACACAAGAGAAACCTTGAGAGAACATCTGAAGCTTTACAGGAAGCATCAGGGAATCACTAACCCTCACCGGAAGTCCAAATACCACTGAAAGGTTAATGAGAGTACCCAGAAATCCCTTTACTCTGAGCTGCTCTCCACCTGCCCTTGTCTTCAGGAAAGGTCACGGTCATTTTACTGTCTTTACTTTATGAGTGAGGGCTACAAAACTGTCCGCCACGGATGATTGCATGGACATTGACATCTAGTTTCAACTCTGAATCCGTTCTTCAATGGAAGTTTTTTACACAAGCAGCTTTTTCAGAAATTCCCATTCATGCAATAAAGCTGTTTGTGAATGTAAAAGGTCAAAGTGCACGACTAATAAAGTTTTCGTAAAAGAAAGAAGTGATTGTGAACTGCTGAAACTAATCATCAGTAATTCCAGTCTCACTTCCAGTTACAATGTAACTCATTTGCATAATGCCAGCCTGTGGTGTTGATTGGCTGAACAGTGTCTTTAAGCTCCGCCCTCTAACGCTGTAGTGTATCTGAGACTGGAAGAGTTCGGCTCGTGTTGTTTTCTGAGATTCGATACGGTGAAACACACGCCATCATTACTGTTCGTATCACTGTGATCAAGAGCTGAGATTCAGATATGAATAATGAGCGTTTGCTTTCTGACCAATCAGAGCAAAGCAGCTCACAGGAGGCGGAGTTTAGAGTCTGAATCTTCGAGGTGATGCTACGATGTATATTATAAGAAAATTAAAGTGTTTTTTGACTCCAAAATAGCATTATGAACCTTTAAAATAACATCATGGCTATCATGAATGGTTTCATTTACGAGCCAGCACAAATTTCTGTGCAAAATGCTTAAATGTGACATAGCCTACATTTAAGCAATTTGCCTATAAATGTGTGTCCGGAATGGCACGTAAATTGTCCCACTGAATCTGAATACGACAATTTTTGTAAGAATGGTTTTAATAATGATTTCCAAAAATGTATTCTGGTTTGCTTCCTTTTTTTGTAAAGTGGCTAATTAAATTTCTCATTAATTTATATAAAATTAGTGTGCAGAAGAATGAATAAATCATTTTAATTTAAAAAAAACAACAGCGCATGAACCCGTTTAAAAAGAAAAACTTGGGAAATCTTCTGACAAATGCATAAATGATGCATTAAATAATGAAAAATTAAAAAGTTCATGTTCTTCACATTCTATTCAATATTTCAGATTTGTGTCCAAATAAAAGAGTGATTTTGGACACATTTTAAAACATGAACAAAACCATCTGCTATATATGGTGTGCAAACACGAAGAACATTGAAGCGAAATTGCAACAAAAATGTGCATGCATTGGACAGACTCTTGATGATGTATATGTGCAATCAGCCAATCTGAAGCTTTTCCCAAGTCAGTTCGTTCGTTTCGTTCATTGAATGAACCAAATGACTCGGAAAAAGGTTTGTTCATTTTGATGAACAAGTTGGAACAGGAGAGTCACGAGTCCGTGCATTCCAGAACAGAGCAAGGCGAGCATTTGAGCTTATAAAACTTAAACTTTGTTATTTATTTTTTAAATATTGCCGCTCGTTTCGCTTGATAAGACCCTTATTCATCGTCTGGTGTCGTTTAAAGCCCTTTGAAGCTGCACTGAAACTCTCATTTGGACCTTGAACCGTTTGGACCCCATTGAAGTCCATTATATGGAGAAAATCCTGGAAATGTTTTCATCAAAAACCTTAATTTCTTTTCGACTGAAGAAAGAAAGACATGGACATCTTGGATGACATTGGGGTGAATAAATTATCAGCAAAAGTTTTTTAAAAGTGACGTTTCTTAAGTGGATCCTTAGGTTTATGTTTCACTAAATTTACCCTTAACCTTATAACTTTAAGCGTTTTATTAGCTTAAGGGCTTTCAAGCAACTTCAGAATTGAAGGAATGAAGGCATATTTCCTCAGCGACTTCACCTTTAATGATAAGTGAATGTCAGCGTCACTTCTCGTGAGACGATGAAAGAGTCTAGCGCCTCGGGCTCAACATCTGCCTAAGTCTCTTTCTTTCTTTCCTCCCTCTGGCGCTGTGAAGAACCCAAATATTTCCTCCACATTTCAGTTCATTCAGAATGACATGCATTCATTAAAATTTAATACGCCAAATGGGCCAGACATGCGATGAGCGCTCTTCTGGAAATAAGAACATTTTACAAGAAGGTTAAAGTCAACAGAATGGACCGTTACACTTTATTTTAATAAATTATTCCAGTATTCGAGTATCAGTTTCATGCTAAAGTGAACGAGATGTCTGCAGTCCGAGCGTTCGTTAACAGTCTGGCAGCAAACGAAACATTTGCAAGAGGTTCTTCTAATTTATAATTAACATTTTAGATGATCATTATGTCTAATTAAATCGACAGACGCTGTTGTCGGTTCTAGAGAGTGCCAACGCTGCTCACGTAAAAGACAAACTTTGAGATCTTAGTCACACACTTTTAAGAACAGAACGTTCCGTGACACTGTCAGCCAATAATAGCTGCTGTATGTATAAACTAAACTAAACTTTATCATTTTTTGCCAACATATATTTTTATTTTATTGCATTGCATTGATAATTTTATTTGTTGTTAATAATTCCTTGTTTACTCCAGTAGCAATATAAAATTAAGTAAATATATATATATATATATATATATATATATATATATATATATATTTGATTGTGCATTAAAGGTAAACGGACAGCTTCAGAACAAAACTCAAGGTCAACTTAGCTGAACTTATTTTATTATTATTTTATTTTATTTTCTTATTGTGCATTAAAGGTTAATGTACAGTTTCGATAAAAAAAACAATGCAAACTTACTAACATTATTTTATTGAACGAAATGCATTGCATTGCACTGATAACTGAGTTTAAATTTATTATTATTTTTAATAATCTCTCTGGCAGCACTATAAAATTAATTATAAAAATATTATTGTGCTTTAAAGAAAACATACAGTTTAAAAAAAAGTTTATTACATTTTTTGCATTGATATCATTTATTATTATTTTATACATGCATAAACTAAACTAAACAAGAACAATATTTTTGCCAACTTACATTCTAAAGGTTCTGAATGAAACTTTAATATTGTCACATGAACAGCCAGTTTCGACAGAACTGGTATTTATTTAGCTCTGATGGCATTTCCTGCTGTGAGAGAAATTATGTTTTTGATGAGATTTGCAGTCAGAATTAAATATGACGTGAATCTTTTATACAGGCTCATGCAACGAGGCTTTAATTAAAACACTGACAATAGTGTAATGTTGAATCAAAGAAGTGTTTCCGGGTCAGATGGAGAGGTCGGCTCACCCGTCACACCGTGGCAGCAGGATGGCTCCACCAGTGGTTCTTCTCACACACTAACTGGTCCTGATGGCTCAGTCTGTATCCGGGCTCACAGCTAAACCACACTACCACCGACCCGATGGCCAAATCCTGCCCGTGACGGATCCCGTTTACAGGAACACCGGGATCCAGACATGAGTGAGTGTCCAGAGTGACGCCTGAAGCACAGAGAACGCAAATGGAAGATTATTTGACATCAGTTGAAATAATATTTTTTAATAATTGTTAATCAAGTTTAAAAAATGTCATCATTTATTTTATTGTGTATTAAAGGTAAATGTATATGGTTTCAGAAAAAAACAATGCAAATTTACTAAAATGATTATACATTGGTATGCATTGCACTGATAATTATTTATTTTAATAATCCTTATTTACTCTGGCAATACTATAAAATTAAATATAAAAATCAAATACAATTTTATTCTGCATTAAGCTAAACATACAGCTTCAAAAATAATGTAAACAATGTAAAATGTTTACATTTTTACTTTTTTAATCAATTAATTTATTTATTTTATTGCATTGAATTGCATTGTATTAAAGGTAAACATCCAAAAAAAAGTCATGTAAACTTACCTTTTTTTTATTGTGTTATGTAATTATATTAATTATATTATAGCAATACATTGCATTGATAACTGTATTTATCATTTTTTTATTTGTTAATAATACTTGTTTACTGAGGTAGCAATATGAAATTAAATAAAAACTATTTTCTGGTTCATTTGATATAATTTATGTTGAAAGCAGCAATGCTGCAAACGGTCTGGAAATATGAAAGCAGTTTTTGTCAAGTCAAGTAAAGCTCACTAAATCGCCAAAAAAGGGAAAGAAATAGAGAGACAGAATACTACAAAGAGAAATCCTCAAGCTGTTTGCTTGTGTGCAGAAACAGATCTGAATTCAGGTTGAAATATCATTTCTCAGGCAAAAGGCACAGGGTTTATAAAGACGGCCGACTCACTTTCATAAAAGAGCTTAAAGCCACTGTTAGAGCGACTGTTATCGGTGGTGAAGAGAAGATACAGGAAGTTTCCGCTGCTGAACAGGAACTGAGGGACTTGGGTGCCATTTAGAGAGGCGATAAGAGGCGAGAGGAGATTAGGCCCATCGTGAACCTCCAGAAAGTCATAATTGAGTTCTGTCCTGGAACCTGCCGGAAATAAAACAGATCAAAGAATGGAGATTAAAAAACGTGTTTCCATCCAGACACACAAACACAAACAGCTCATTAGCCACGGCTGACCAACTGTTGCTCATTGACCGGCTCTGGTACACGAGGAGCCAGTGTCATCGAACCGCTGTGTGATGTGTGAATACACAGATCTGCTGCCGTGAGCTTGTGTTTCAGGGAAGACTGGAGCTAATAATGGAAATTAAGTCATTTATGCATCCTCATGTTCTTCCAGAACCTGCATTCTCTCTGTCTTCCACAAAATAACATTAATTACAATAAAAACAAGAATGAATCAATAAAAGAGTCTAAAATAATCATGTAAGGATGGATAGAACGACAGATAGAAGGATGGATATAAGAATGGATGGATATAAGAATGGATGGATGGATGGATGGATGGATGGATGGATGGATGGATGGATGGATGGTGGATGGATGGATGGTTGGATATAAGGATGGATGGATATAAGAATGGATGGATGGATGGATGGATATAAGAATGGATGGATGGTGGATGGATGGATATGAGAATGGATGGATGGATATAAGAATGGATGGTGGATGGATGGATGGAGATAAGAATGGATGGATGGATGGTGGATGGATGGATATGAGAATGGATGGTGGATGGATGGATGGAGATAAGAATGGATGGTGGATGGATGGATGGAGATAAGAATGGATGGATGGATGGTGGATGGACTGATATAAGAATGGATGGTGGATGGATGGATGGAGATAAGAATGGATGGATGGATGGCTGGCTGGATGGATGGTGGATGGCTGGATGGTGGATGGATGGATATAGGAATGGATGGATGGATGGATGGATGGATATAAGAATGGATGGACTGGATGGATGAATGGATGGATGGATGGTGGATGGATGGATGGATGGTGGATGGATGGATATAAGAATGGATGACTGGATGGATGGATGGATGGTGGAAGGATGGATGGTATGAGAATGGATGACTGGATGGATGGATGGATGGATGGATGGATGGATGGATGGATGGATGGATGGATGGATGGATGAATGGATGGATATAAGAATGGATGGATGGATGGATGGATATAAGAATGGATGGATGGTGGATGGATGGATATAGAATGGATGGATGGATATAAGAATGGATGGTGGATGGATGGATGGAGATAGGAATGGATGGATGGATGGTGGATGGATGATAGGAATGGATGGTGGATGGATGGATGGATGGATATAGGATGGATGGTGGATGGATGGATGGATAAGGATGGATGGATGGATGGTGGATGGATTGATATAAGAATGGATGGTGGATGGATGGATGGAGATAAGAATGGATGGATGGATGGATGGCTGGATGGATGGATGGATGGCTGGATGGTGGATGGATGGATGGATGGATATAAGAATGGATGGATGGATGGATGGATGGATATAAGAATGGATGACTGGATGGATGAATGGATGGATGGATGGTGGATGGATGGATGGATGGTGGATGGATGGATATAAGAATGGATGACTGGATGGATGGATGGATGGTGGAAGGATGGATGATATAAGAATGGATGACTGGATGGATGGATGGATGGATGGATGGATGGATGGATGAATGGATGGATGGATATAAGAATGGATGGATATAAGAATGGATGGCTGGATGGTGGATGGATGGATGGATATAAGAATGGATGGATGGATGAGGGATGAATGGATTGATAGATGGGTGATGAATAGATAGAGAGATGATGGGTGGATGGATAGATGGATGATGGATGGATGATGGATTGATAGATGGATGATGGATGGATGGATAGATGGATGATGGATAGATAGAAGGATGGATGGCTGATGGATGGATCGATAGATGGATGATGGATGGATAGATAAAAGGATGGATGGATGATGGATGGATGGACGGACAGATGAAAGGATGGATTGATGGATGATGGATAGATAAAAGGATGGATGGATGGCTAGATAGATGGATGATGGATTGATGGATGGATGGATTGATAGAAGGATGGTTGGATGGATGGCTGAGAGAGATGGATGATGGATTGATGGATGGATGGATTTGATAGAAGGATGGTTGGATGGATGGATCCAGATAGATGGATGATGGATGGATTGATAAAAGGATGAATGACTGATGGATGGATCGATAGATGGATGATGGATGGATGGATAGATAGATAAAAGGATGGATGGATGGGTATATATACTCTATACAGCTCACACAAAGTGATCATAATTTCAGAAGACTTAAATTCAAACAAGGCACTTTTATGATATTTTCATTTATTTATTTCTTGCCCACATTCCAAGTATTTGGGAGAAAAGAGCAGCCAGCACATTTATCACTAGATCTCATTTCATATTTTACAGAAGAAAGAAAAGTGAAAACAGAGCCGTTAAAAACACAATCCAGTGTTGTGTGCATCTGGAGGCGTCGGCTCCCGGGAGTCAGTCGTATCTCCACATCTGATGCTATTTCAGTGCGCTACTCAAGGGAACAGCATGCAGTGCTAATGAAATGAAGTCAACCATTCGTAACAAGATATAGATTAATTCCATTTCCCTTTCACAACGGCCTATGGATCAAGGCCGTGGATGAAAACATCATTTTTACAGACGCTAATGTTGAGCCGCTCTCGGTCTGAGTGCCATGACAAACACTATCCGGATACATGTGAACTTTCCGCATTCAGCTGAGGCTTGCGATTCAATTACCTTTGACATTACACTTTATTAACTACACTCCTACAGCAGGCCAGACTTTATAAACACTCACACCCAAAGCACACAGATACAGATATATATATCTATATATGGATATGATGCTTCTGTAAGTGTGATATACGCTGAAACGATTTGTCATCGTAGAGAGCCTCAGTGTGTTTCTATTGGATGGATGGATGGATGGATGGATGGATGATGGATAGATGGATGGATGGATGGATGGATGGATGGATGGATGGATGGATGGATGAATGGATGGATGATGGATGGATGATGGATAGATAGATGGATGGATAGATGGATGGATGGACAGATGGATGGATGGATGAATGGATGGACAAATGGTTGAATGATTGGATGGATGGACAAATGATTGGATGGATGGATGAATGAATGGATGGACGAATGATTGGATGGATGGATGGATGGATGGATGGATGATGATGGATGGATGAAAGGATGGATGGATAAATGGATGGATGGACGAATGATTGGATGGATGGATGGATGGATGGATGGATGAATTAATGGATTGACGAATGATTGGATGGATGGATGGATGGATGGATGGACGAATGATTGGATGAATGGATGAATGATTGGATGGATGGATGGATGAATGGATGGACGAATGATTGGATGGATGGTTGGTTGATGTACCGGATGGTATCGAATTATTGGATGGATGGATGGATGGATGGATGGATGATTGGATGGATGGATGGATGGATGATGGATGGATGGATCGGATGATTGGATGGATGGATGAATAAATGGATGGATGGATGGATGGATGGATGGATGAAACTTTCATTCAATTACCTTCTCACTTTACTTTATTTACTCCACTGTAAGCGCACACTGAGACTTTTATAAACACTCTCACCCAGAGGACACAGACACAGATAAATGAATATGATGCTTGTGTACGCGTGATGTGTGTGTGTGTCGGTGGCTAAAGCTGTGTGTGTGTGTATTCTCAGAGCGATCCAACAGACCTGTCAAAGCTGATCTTGATGGAGTGTCCCGCCTCGGCCTCAATGACCCACTCGCAGCTCAGGGAATCTTTGTAGTATCCGGGCCACCCCTGGGACAGAACCAGTCCCACCGGCGCTGTGAAGTGGCCTCCACACGGGGCTGACGGAACACACACACACACCAGCAGAATGATTATCAGGACACTTAGTCCGGCAGAGAAACCTCCTCTCTCTGCTAAAGTCATTTGGTAACACTTTACAATAATGTCCATTAGTTAACATAAGCTAAGAATGAACAACACTTCTACAGCATTTATTAATATCAGTTAAAATAAATTAACATTTACAAATACATTATACAATTCAAAGTTTGTATTAGTTAACATTAGTTAATGCACTGTGAACAAACATGAACAGCTTTATTTTAATTAACTAAAATTATCAAAAATGAACTAATACTGTCTTAGAAAATAATAAACTAGAAAATTGGCAGATATTTTTGTTCTTGTTTTAAGCATAAACTAATTTATATATGTTTCATGGAAAACAAGACTTAAAAACTTTGCACTTATCAAGAAAAATCTTTCCAATTTTTCCAATCAGAAGAGATTGTGGTCGGTAGTCTCTGCAAGTGCCCTGCACTTAATCAGGCACATAATCATAAATATTTACATTTTAACATTATTTAACATAAATACTGAATGACTGAAACAATCTGTCATACTATAGAATCCATATTTTTTCACATTTTGAACATTTTCATTCCCTTTCATTTATTTTCAAGATCTGAGTTGAAATTGCTCTCCATATAGCTATAAACGTCACGAAAAATGATATTCAAACTTCGCAGTCTTTCAGGAAAGTTTCGACTAACATGGAAAAGTTTGTGGCCGCGTCAGGACACAGTGTTAGTTCATTAGAGGAATGTTTTCCTGCATGTTTTTTTGTGCATCAACTCTAATAAGAAGTGGAGCTAAAACGCACTTCTCTACGAGTTCAAGGGATGTAATTTAGATCAATCTTTTGGAAAAGGTTTCCTTCGCTCAGCTTTGATACATGTATTCCACAGACACATTTAAAGGGAGGCGAGCGCTTTGAAACCTACCTTCACACTTGGGATCAAACCACTCCACATCACCTTTCCCGCCTCCAGCTCACACACAATAGTATCCGAGCCTTGCGTCTTTATGAAGCCCTCCTCACACACCACTGATATGGAGCTTCCCAGCTGGAAATTATTACCAAAGCGCTTGGCATTCATCGGCACTCCGGATTCGGGCACTCATTGTGTCCAAACGCTGAACAAATAACATCAAAGCACAGAGCTTGTTACTTACGACGTGACTTATTTAATGAAATAGAAGGGAACGAGCGCATACATAATGCAACACCAAACTGTAGAAAACAGAGGATTGTGGGTAAACACTAGGGTCTTGTGTGCCGCACAGGCATTTGAGGATTATTTTTGGCTGAGCTAACGGTGTGATGTTCAGCGAACAGGCTTAAGTTGTTTGATGCTGGTGGATAAATGGCTTATGATTTAAATCGAGGAAAATATGTCCTTCCATATGTCCTACTTGACGGCTGTTTCTGAATCAGATTGAAGACAACACTTCACATGCCAACAATGTTGTTAGCAAAAACGAATTAGTTTAAGAGTATTAATTCTTCATAAAGCATCACAAATTCTTTTAGTTTAGGACAGCCTAAAAAGATTTTCTAAAACACCTAAACCAGCATCTAAATTAATAAATAAATGTTGTTTTTCAGAGAAAAAAGATACATAAGCATTTAAATAAATAAATAAATTGTGTTGTTTTGTTATTTATGGCAGCTATATAAATAGCAATATCAATTTCTTGTTTGTTGTGTGTTATTTTTCAGAAAATAATACATTTTCCTCTGTTTTTCCTCTCAGATATTGAGTCTTGTTTTCTGAAAAATACATCAAATGAAGTGAGTTTTTATTTAAATATCTGCCAATGGGGTCACAAACACTTCATTCAAAGGGAAAACATCTGAACGATCTCTTGAATCGACACTTGGTTGAGCAGGCACTGCATTGCACCGAGTGCAATATAGGCCCCTATCATTTTCTGACCCCATCAGCAGATATTTTTTCAGAAATCAAAACTTGATATCTCCAATCATTCCGCTTTCTCCAGTAAATGTATATCTTGATTTCAGAATTATTTGCCTTTTTTTGCATTGCAACAAAACAAATCATACAGCAAAAACAGCCTCTCAACCCCTCAAACCCTCAATTCCTCACACCCTCAATCCCTCAATTCCTCAATCTCCCTCAAACCCTCAACCCCTCAAACCCTCAATTCCTCAACCCCTCAATCCCTCAAACTATCCTCAATCCCTCAATCCCTCAAACCCTCAACCCCTCAATCCCTCAAACCTTCAAACCCTCAATCCCTCAAATCCCTCAATCCCTCAACCCCTCATCTCCTCTAACCCCTAAAACCCTCAACTCCTCAATCCCTCAACTCCTTAATCCCTAAAACCCCTCAAACCCTCAACCTACTCAAATCCCTCTAACCTCTCAATCCCTAAAACCCTCAACTCCTCAATCCTCAACCCCTCAAACCTTCAATACCTCAAACCCTCAAACTCTCAACCCCTCAACTCCTCAATCCTAAACCCCTCAAATCCCTCAACTCCTCAAACCCTCAACCCCTCAATCCCTAAACCCTCAAACTCTCAACCCCTCAACTCCTCATCCCTCAACCCTCAAACCTTCAATCCCTCAAACCCTCAAACTCTAACCCCTCAACTCCTCAACCCTACTCAACCTTCAATCCCTCAACCCCTCAAACTCACCCTCAACTCCCCTCAACTCTCACCCCTCAACCCTCAATCCCTCTCAAACCCTCAAACTCTCTAACCCCTCAACTCCTTCAATCCCCTCAACCCTCTCAAACCTTCAATCCCTCAAACCCTCAAACTCTCAACCCCTCAACTCCTCAATCCCTCAACCCCTCAAACCTTCAATCCCTCAAACCCTCAAACTCTCAACCCCTCAACTCCTCAATCCCTCAACCCCTCAACTCTCTCAATCCCTCAACCCCTCAAACCTTCAATCCCTCAAACCCTCAAACTCTCAACCCCTCAACTCCTCAACTCCTTAACCCCTCAAACCTTCAATCCCTCAAACCCTCAAACTCTCAACCCCTCAACTCCTCAATGCCTAAGCCCCTCAAATCCCTCAACCCTCTGAACTCAACTCCTTGATCCCTCAACCCCTCAATCCCTAAACCCCTCAAACCCTCAGAACCATCAAACCCTCAATCCCTCAATCCCTCAACTCCTCAATTCCTCAACCCCTCAATCCCTCAAATCCCTCAACCCCTCAATCCCTCGAATCTCTCAACCCCTTAGTCCCTGAACCCCTCAGTCCCTCAAGCACTCACTGCTGTAAGAGATGTTGAAGCCTCTGCCGGACATCGAGTGGTCGGCCTGGAACTCAAGCTGGATGATGTTGGAGTTGCTGGTGAGATGTGAAGGTACCTGCGGCCCCAGAGAGCGCCCCAACACCAGCGCCTCCACCAGATCCCCGTCCCGCACCGTCAGTGAGTCGTACGGCGGCTCCAGGTCGAAGTCGTTGAAGGCCAGATGGATTCGGCTGCCTGGCTCAGTGATGATCAGCCACACACAGTTCAGGTTGTTCCCGTATCCCTCGGGATAATCCGGAGACAGAACGGTTCCCATCGCAGCCGTGAAGTTGGACATACAGGGAACTAAGAGACGGAGGAGATGCTGATGGTTAAGAAAAGATTGAAATTCACTGCATAATATTTGAGATTGAGCATGAAACATTTCTCTCTCTGGCATGAGTTTTTCTTTATAGATTAGAGTCAGTGTTTCTGAACTCCATGAATCGCCTCCATTGTAGTCTACATTACAATATTCCTCATTCATAATAATTAATGCGCAGAATAAAGGGGCGGGGCCTGGTTGAGTTTGTTAGTAGTGTGTTAAACTGGCAGTTATGGAAAGGAGCGGGACATTTCCCAGACACACTCGAAACGCTCGACCAATCACAACACACTGATCCAGCCGACCAATCAGAGCTCAGTGTGCTTTTCAGAAGGAGGGGCTTCATAGAGACAGGAAGTAAACAGAGCATCACTGACAGACACAACAATGGAGAATATGAGGAAATTAATCAACATTAATGCATTAAAACCTGCTCGAGTAGAGTTCAAAATCATATTGAAATAGCTTTACTCTTTAGTACAACAGAGCTGTTTAGTTGTAAATCTCCAAGAAAATTGTCATCTTATCATCTTGATGAGCGCAGCTGTCCTTTAGAGTCTGTCAGACATGTTTAACGGCACAGAATTTGTTTTGTTTACACACACTGACAAAGCATGGGTTTAATTAGTCTGACCTCTTGACATCATTTCATTTAGACATGTGTTTCAAACACTCTAAGAGATCCGGTGCTCGTAATGAGCCGGCGAGGATGGAGAACTCTGGTCCTAAATTATTTCCTGAAAGCACAAGTACTAATGTACCTGAGGAGAGCTAAACGTCTCTGCATTTCCATTCATCTCAGGAGAAGTTGGCAGGAAAATTACATCATGGCAACACAAATCAGCGACGTCCATGTTATGATTACTTAAATGCACTTCACATAGTAATTATGACTTCCAAGCTGACTTGACTTCCAAGTCTCATCAGAATGATCATATATATGTATATTTTCAGCAAAGATCCTTTTTCAAATAAATGCTGTATTTTGAACTTTCTATTCATCAAAAATCCCTGTATAATAAAATGTATGGTGGTTTCTACAAGAATATAAAGATGTTTTCAACATTGATAATAATAATAATAAATGTTTATTTTTTTTATTTTTACTGTATTTCTGCTCAAATAAATGCAGTCTTGGTGAGCAGAAAAGACTTCAAAAACAATTCATCATGGTATTGCAACTTGATATTGATGAACATGGTATTCATCATTGTGTCCAAAACATGATATTAAAAACAGATTCTGTCACCATCCATAATTAAGTTTTAATAATTTAGATTTATGGAAATTGTTAATTAAGAATAGTAATTACACTGGCCAGAAAATACTACACACTTAGCCAGTTAATGAAGCAACAGGCTTGTGTGAAAAGACAATATTTCCCATCATTCTCTGTGGCAGCATGCAAATGATGGAAGGCATAAAGCATTCGATTATGCACTTAATGTGCATTCTTTGTCCTCATTTTGTTGCATTAGCACTTAAAAAGCTTCTAGTCTGAGAGAAAAGAAAAATGAAATTGCTCAATTTAGTCCAACTAAAACAACACAGATCACATCATCATTACGACTTCTGAAATGTATGTGTGTATTTTTTAATGGTTTAGTTTTAGTTAACCGTAATGCCTGCTAATATGGCTGTTTTTTATGAAACTTTTGATAAACATCTTTTTCATCATCTCAAATTTCGGCCTCTTCTTCATGCAATGCCATGTGTGACTTCAGAAGACTTGGAAGTACTTTTATGGTACATTTTGGGAGCTTGACAGTGTACATCATGCCTTACATTCAATGCAATGACAGGAGAAACTGAGGACTAACATTTGATGACAAACGTTGATATTGGCTTGAAAGTTTAAAATAACTTTGAAAATGTTTTAATCTAAAAGTAAAAAAGTTACTAGCATGTTTTAGCATGTTGCTAACATGAATTAACATGTTGCTACCATGATTAGCATATAACAAGCATGATTAACATGTTACTAGCATGATTTAACAAGTAGCTAACATGAAATAACGCATTGCTAGCATGAATTAGCACAATGCTAGCATGAATTAACACTTCCCCATTAAACTTTTTGCACATTGTTGGTTTAACGTCCATGTTGCTATAACGTTATATCACGTGAATTAGGATACTTTTATGATTTAAAATGTTGTTTGAATGTTGTATCACATTGCAAACGTGATTTAACATGTTACTAGCATGAATTAGCATGTTTGAACACATTGCCAACATGGATTAACATGTTACTAGCATCTTTAACATATTGTTAACATGATTTCATTGTTAACATGAACTAGCATGTAGCTAGCATAATTTATCACATTGTTAACCTGATTGCTAACATGCATATTGCCAACATGAATTATCATGTTAAATTGAATTAGCATGTTAGCAAAAATGTGCATGTTTCTAACATGTTTAAGCAAGTTGCTAAGCATGTATTAGCATGTTGCAAACATTAATTAACATTTTGCTAACATGATTTAACATGTTGTTAACATGAATTAACACATTGTTAGCGTGAATTAGCACTTTGTTCAAATGAAAAAGTGCATTGCTAGAATGAATTAGCATTTTGCTAACATTAATTAACACATTGCTAGCTTGTTTCAGCACATTGTTGGTATGATTAGCATTGCTTGATAAATGAATAAGCATGAATAAGCATTTTGATTAACATGTTTTAACAAGTTGCTTGAATGAATTAGCAGGTTAACACATTACTAACATAAATGACCATGTTGACTTAAATTAACATGTTTTAACATATTGTTAGCATGTTTCTAGCATGAATTAGCATGTTTAAACACATTGCCAACATGGCTTAGCATGTTTTAACATATTTTGCTAACATGATTTATCATCACATAGCATGTTGCTAGCTTCTAAGCTAGCTGTTAGGTATAGTTAGTGTTAGATATGTTGTAGGTGAAGCGAGTTATTGTATTAAAGTTTTAAGTACCTCAATGAAAGTCTGTGGCAATTTTCATAGTTTTATTCATCTGTTTAATGTAAATCATAAGTGCGATGAGTTAGCCGGTTGGAGCAAATGTTCTTGGAGGAGATAGTTTAAATTTAATCTCAGAAGAAGCAGCTTAATTATAGTCTTTGTGAAGCCAACATAAAACGCTCAGATGCTTTAGCATTTCAGAGAAGAAGACACTGAGGCTTGGAGTGACGTGCCTAATGATACAGAGACTCACATGTACAGATAAGGATGTTTGAAGACCACTGATTGTTATTCTGATGTTAACATGAATTAGCATGTTGTTAACATGTTTTAGCATTTTGTTAACATAAATTTACATATTTCTAACATAAATAAGCATTTTGCTAGCATGGTTTAGCATTATGGTGGCAGGTTTTAACATGTTTCTAACATGTTTTAACGTTGTTAATGTGATTTATCACATTGCTATGATGAATTAGCATTTTGCTATAGATAATAATGACGTAGTGACTCACATACAGATAGGGATGTTTGCAGACCACTGATTGTTATTCTGATGTTAAAATGAATTAATATGTTGTTACCATGTTTTAGTATATTGTTAGCATGATTTAACATGTTTCTAACATGAATTAGCATTTTGCTAGCTTGATTTAGCATTATAATAGCATGTTTTAACATGTTGCTAACATGTTTTAACATGTAGTTACCATGATTTATCACATTGCTATCATGAATTAGAATTTTGCTACAGATAATAATGATGATGTCGAGACTCGCATATACAGATTGGGATGTTTGCAGACCACTGATTGTTATTCTGATGTTAACATGAATTAGCATGTTGTTAACATGTTTTAGCATTTTGTTAGCATGAATTAACATGTTTCTAACATTTTGCAAGCATGATGTAGCATTATGGTAGTATGTTGCTAACATCTTTTAATGTGTTATTAACATGATTTTTCACATTGCTATCATGAATTAGCATAATTAGCTACAGATAATAATGATGATGTCGAGACTCACATATACAGATAGGGATGTTTGCAGACCACTGATTGTTGTTCTGACAGGAAATCATCCGTTTCCCGATGAGCTTGAACCCGAACTGGCACTCGAAGCGCAAAACGTCCCCGTTGGAGAAGCCGGTGCCCTCGCGGAGTTCGTACAGAGGATCCCGGAATCCCGCAGCTTCCTTGTCGATTTCTGTTCGGAGGCGAGAGAAACCGCAGTGAAGCTTCTGATGCGTTGGAGTGGTTTATGAGAGAACAGACTCACCTTTATAGTTGATCTTAAAGCCGATAGAGCCCACGCTTTCATCCGACTGCAGATGAAGCCACATCTGATGGGTCATGCTGACGATGAGGTCCGGGACGAAGCTGCCAGTTAACCTGCCAGTGCAGAATAACAGTCTTAGAGTTAGGAAACATAAAACGATTCAATGGATTCAAATACTTGAGGTTCAGGAATCGGATACGCGTATTAAAAAAAAAGTTTGCTTCCTCTACAGGTACAGATGGCGGAGGCTGCTCAGCTGAAGGGGCGTGTCCACTGTAGGGTTGGGTATCGTTTGAATTTGAACGATTCTGATTCTGATTCCGATTCCTTGTTTCGAATTCCGGTACCTAACGATTCTCAATTCTGATTCTTTTAAGAAACAGGGTCAAAAAAGTTTAGCTAACCTTGCTAACCAATGGTCTTTTTGAAGGAAATACTCCATCTGTCACAAATACTCCTTTGTCACAAATTTTGCATTTTGCAGAGATTTCGTTATTTTTTAGAAAAGTGAAGCCACACTTTGGACCACTGACGTAAGCTCCTCATGTTCGACTCGCGCGGTTATGCCAACACTTCCGGTAGACGCTTCTTCGTTGGTGTTCAGCGGTTTCTTCTTCCGGTCGGCGGACTGTGAATTTCAAATCTAGGAATCGAAATTTTACTTTGACGATTCTGGGAAAAGCGAAAAGTTAGTCCCGGTTCAAATCGATACTCGATTCTCGATACCCAACCCTAGTCCACTGGCCGGCTCAGTCTTGAAGCCCGCCCTTACCCATATATGGATTGGCCAGAAGGTGGGCGGGGTAAGAGTTCCCAAGATTTTCCAAGATGGCGCCGTCCATACCTCCCATAAACGGCCTCAAATCAGATGCTTTTTCCATATTTTTTACAGTCTATGAGTCCAAATATTGAAATATTATTCAGTGATTGTATAGTATTCTATTTTCGTATAAATAAATCCAAAGTCCCTTTAAGGCAAGTCACCATGCTTTAAAAGCATCTGTTTCAGCTCCTGTCGCTTTAAATAGGAAAGGAGGTTATTCCTCCATATTGCACATTGCACTTTCTCCCATTCGTAGTAATATGAGTGCACTTTGTGTATATAACTTTGTACATCTAAAGTCTTTGATAAAGCATAATCGTAAAAGTAGCACATCCATTTGACCGGCATAACCCCTGAGAAAGGCCTTGATTGAGCCTTCGGTGTGTGTGAGTGCTCCGGCGGGAGGCTTTTGTCCTTGAGGAGCGCTCGATGGATCCCAGCTGGCCACGCGCAGGCAAATGCGCCAGATAGCAGCGCAACCGTCACCAAAGACACCCGGAAGACTCGTGCATGACTGAAGGAGCTGGACGGAAAACGGCTTCAGTGAGGAGGAAAATGAGAGCCGGAGGATTCGAGCCTGTGTCTGTTTTTACGCTTTTTGGCTTTCAAGCTGTTGAAATGGATAACTTCTGCAAAGCTGAACCAAACGCAAGATAAAACACTCTTAGAGTCTATTAAACGTGGACGTTTTAAAGGGAGAATCAGTGTTTATTCAAAACATGCATGTTACAACGTGTCCAACTTTGCATTTCATTTCCCTTTCGTCTGTCTGAAATAAAATTAATTTATCCACAAATATCATGTGTGGGTTGTCTGATATGAATTTTATTTGTTATATATGTTTTAATAGCGCATATGCATGGTAAATTGTCATGCTAAACTACATTATGACTTTGGTGCAAGAAAACAAAGTCGGAAAGAAAAGAAAAATGAAGAAAAGTGACTAAAATAAAATATTCTAGCTGCAAGTCAATGGTCAAGGCTAATTACTCAGCACTGCAGAAATAATTTTGACTTGTTTTCCAGTTAAAATGTTCAAAAATCCTTAAAGGAAGATCAATTTACTCCAAAAACAAGATTGCATAAGATATTAAAGGCCTTGAATTCAGTTTATTTTTCTTACTTCGATTCGTGAATAATTCTTGTTTTTCAAGCATGAATTTAATGAGACTTGCTAATAGGGAATATACAGACACAAACACAAACACACACCTATCTATCTATCTATCTATCTATCATCTATCTATCTATTCTATCTATCTATCTATCCAAACACACACACACATAATACACCCATATATATACACACCTATAAACACACACACACACATAAATCTATATACACACAATAACTTCAAGGCCTTAATTTCATAAGCATGTCGTGTTTCTCAAGTAAATATATCTTGATTTAAGGATGTTTGGATATTTAAGTGAACAACAAGATAAAAAGCTTATTTAGATAATGATGTTTTTGCCAAGCAATCCACTGCAAAATGTGAATTTCTTCCTTGGTATTTTTGTCTCGTTTTCCATTACAAACGTCTAAAACACTCACGAATCAGGATACATTTACTGGAAAAGCAAAGATATGAAGTCTTGTTTACTGAAAAATGCATCAAAATTAAGTGAGTTTGAGTTTAAAACAAGAACAAATAACTGGAAAATAAAAATGATGGGGGACAAAATGAAAAATAAACATGTTTTCACTTTGAATCAAATTTGTTTCTCTGAATCAACTTTTTCTGTTCAAGTTTTATGCAGGAACTCATTTTGATGCATTCTTCAGGGAACAAAGACTTCAGTCGTCAGGCGTCTCCAGTAAATGTCTCGTGATTTAAGAGTGTTTGACAGTGCACACACACTCCTCATAACACACAACTGGAGATCTGAATCTTACACTTGTATGATGGTTTTGGAGTCGCCGACCTCTCCGCCGTCTCCCACAGTCAGCGTGTGCATCCCAGCTCCAGGCTCAAACTCTTCGAAGTTGATCTGAATCACCTGCGATGGGAATTAATAGAACAACTCTTTATTTTTTATTTATAAAAGCAGAACAAACAGACAATATCATCCAATATATAAAACAAAGTATTATGTATTGTGCGTGTAATTATGTGAAAGTGTCTGTATAAAATTCGATTGTTTTTTTTTTACCTTTCACATTTAATGATATTATCACCCTTGTAAACTTGCAGCAAGGAGGACAAAATATGTTGTTTTCAAACAAATGGTATGTTTACTATAACCAGATATGTTTATGCACAAATAATTGAAAATACAATAACAAAAACATCAGTATGCTCTTTGTAATTTAAAAATGTAAGCCTAGGAGGCTTGGATTATATATTGGCCCTATTTGAAATTCAAAATAATTCACACTGGTGTGTAGGTACAAAAAATAAAGTATAAAGGCTATTACTAAATGACTGCTGTCTGGCCTCAATACCTACAATGTTATTTGTGAGGCTTTATTTAAACGTTTTTTGGCGCCTTAGCGAGCGATGATAAACTTGTGTTTATTAACAGAATAATGCGTCTTTCGGAAGAACATTGACTGCATTTACATGCAGCTCGTTCACTCATTCACTAACTCGTTCACTCATTCACTAATCCCTATATAGTGTATGGCATTTGAGTGCACTATATCTGCAAGGAGTGAACGAGATGAAGTGAGTGAATTCGGACGCTGACGTTTATACTGTGCGTCGGAGAGTTGGAGCTGTCGCAGAAAAGGCTTCGTCACACGTACTGATAAAACTCCTTTTATCTTATGTTACTTACTTTATAAAATAATATTAACAACAATCACAATCATAATGACTTTATTTTGTAATTATATATACCTCCGTGCCAGCTTTTGTAGTTTCATCGACTGAAATTGTAACTCTCACGCTCACAGATGAGCGTGTCATCGAGCGCCCTGCAGCGACCGTTATTATATCCGAATAACGACGATTAACGGATATTTTTTCAAATCCTCCACTGGATGTAATATAATCTCTGGTTTAAACTTGCTCGCGCCGCACTTTCATGCGCGCTCAGTTCTCTCCGCATTGGATTGTGGGAAATAGTGCTTTAGCAAGTGTACATCGAATGTACACTCGAATTCAGAGAGGATTGTGGGTAAAAGTAGTGAATGAAAGTAGGGAATGATGTCGTTCACTCAGAATTCGGACACCACTACAAAATGGCCGACACCCGATATAGTGCACTATATAGTGGATAGGGAGCGATTTCAGACACAGCTTCAGTCGTTTTTTCAGGATTGTATAATCTTGTAAAAGAATCGAACAAATACAAGCAGTGTGTGGACAATGCACAGTAAAAGTGTACAGCGTGTGCGCGGCTTTCATAATATGATACATAGGCTACATTTAATTCTTTTTTTCTGCAATTTGCGCCCCTGTCCAGCAGATGGCGCCCCAGGCGAGGCCGCCTGTGTCGCCTGTCGGCAAAGCCGGCCTGCATGTACCCTTAAAGTGTTACCGAATATTGTTATATTAAAGCAATGGATTTACAAGAAATGCAATGTGTATACAATTTTATTTTGATTAATTGCATTTTGAAAAAAATAATTAATGGATTTATTGCATTTTGGGAAAAAAACAATGTTTTTTATAACAAATCTTTGAAAATCAAAACCTGGAATTTAATTTTCTATTGATATTATAATCTACACATGCTATGTGAAAATTTAAAACAGAAAATAGTGGTTGTCATCGTTCCCATTTTCTTGCAAAAGAAAAACAGTTTTACTCAAATTCATCAAATGGATTTTGTAGAGTTTTGGAACCAAACTCTTCATTTCCAAGCAATATGTGTTCTTGTTAAGCATGTCGACATTTACCAGTAGTTGTGAATGGGTCATAGATGCTAGATCACCCAATCATTTCTTCCCTTGGCTTTTAGATCTTCTGGAAGGAAAACAATTCCTCTCCCCCTGTCCAAACTTTTAGTAGGCTATACCGGTATCAGATTTGCACAATCCATACGCACAATGCTTCAGCGTGTTTCCCTCGTTCGAAAGCTTGCCAGACCTCCTGCGCATAGTTACGGTTGCTAAGACATGATTGGCCAGTGGCGGTTTTCGGGCGTGGCTTAGCGAAGGGTCTATCTATTTCCCGAAGTATCCGAGCCGAGCTGTCACTTTCACTTCTCCAAAGGCGTTGACAAACACCACACGTGACACACTCATCTCATTCGCTCTGGTTAAATAGCAAAAGTGAAGTTAATGTCTGAGAATAGCGCGACACGCATTTAAAACACACCTTGCGATTCGATCGGCATGACCGAGATTAGCACAGACATGCGATCGGGTATGTCGACCGTGATCGGGCATGACCGAGAGTAGCGCGGACACGCATTTAAAACACCGGCGATCGGGCATGTCGGAAGAATAGCGCCGGTACACGCATTCAAAACACACCGTGAGCATGTCGGAGAATAGCGCGGACACGCATTTAAAACACACTGCGATCGGGCATGTCGGAGAATAGCGCGGACACGCATTTAAAACACACCGTGAGCAGTGTCGGAGAATAGCGCGGACACGCATTTAAAACACACCGTGAGCATGTCGGAGAATAGCGCGGACACGCGGACACGCATTTAAGAACACCGTGAGCTTGTCAGAAAAACACCGCGACTGGGCATGTTCTGAGAAATAGCGCGGACACGCAATTAAAACATGAATATCTTATTCATCTTTTCGTCTTATTTACCTTTTTGTCATCGTATATTTTATTCGCTCTTTCTGCCCCTATTGGAGCGCGTCTCGACTATGCGTCACGCGCCAGCCAACCTGCGTCGCGCTTGCCACAAGATCTCTCGATCACTGTAAAGATCTCTCGATCACTGTTTACATGAACCATACACTCTGATGAGAGCACATAAACTGCAATCCATCTATTATTTACCTTTTTGTCATCTGATCTTATATTTTATTCGCTCTTTTCATATGGGAGTGCGTCTCGAAGCATCGCGCCAGCCACACCAGCCACAAGACTCTCTCTGTTTACATGTATCAGACACTCCTGACTGGTACACGAAAGCACACATACAGTGCAATACAGATCTTATTTACCCATTTATCATCTGATCTTATATTTTATTCGCTCTTTTTATGCGTATGGGAGTGCACTCGCATGATAAGCGTCGCGCCGGCCACACCAGCCACATGTGGATCTCTCACTGTTTACACCTATCAGACACTCAGATTGACGCACAAGTGCAAACAGACAGTGCAATCCTGCTCTTATGTATCTTTTTGTCATCTCATTTTATATTTTATTCGCTCGTTTTGTCCATAATGGAGCAGCGCGCGTCACGTCACCTATCAGCGTCGCGCCTGCCACAAGATCTCTCACTGTTTACATGAACCAGGCACTCAGATGAGAGCACATAAAGTCCAATCCATCTCTTTATCTTACCTTTGTCATTTTCTACTCTTATATTTTATTTGCTCTTTTTGCCCGTATTGGAGCCATCATCGCTGTGGTGAATGCGCCGAGAGAAATGCTCATTTCATATGGATCACATAATCTGAGAGTAGGCTAATCTCTTTATTTTCGTTTTGAATTGTTTCGTTTAAAATTAGGCTAGACATTTCACTTTTCTAGATGTAGCCTATGTCTGTGAGAAACGTGCAGAGCAAAAAGTTCATGATTTTATTGCTTTGCCTAGGCTGTTTGCTTTGCTTCTTATTTATTAAATCCTGGGAATTGGTTGATAAAACATTGATTAAAATTAAGATGCAATTTATTAAAAACGAAATTCACTTTAAAGAAAGGCTTTATAAAAAAAACTTAATGGAGTGGTCAACATCATTCTCCTTCAGAATGATCAATCGGAGAATCACGCAACTATAAAAATATTGAGATCTTGCGGCTGGCGCACCACGAAACGCGCTCCATTATGGGACAAAAGAGCGTATAAAATATAGATATGACGACAAAAGGGTAAATAAGTGCAGAATTGCATTTTCTCTGTGTTTTCGTGCATCAATTCGGAGTGTCTGGTATACGAGATCAGTGAGAGATCTTGTGGCCTGGCCCGATGCTTAAGAGCCACGAGACGCGCTCCAATACAGGCAAAAAGAGCGAATAAAATAATAAGATAAAATGACAAAAAAGTAAATAATAGATCGATTGCACTTATGTAGCCTACTCTCATCAGTGTCTGGTTCACCTAAACAGTGAGAGATCTTGTGGCAGGCGTGACGCTTAGTAAAAGCCACGAGACGCGCTCCGATATACGGACAGAAAGAGCGAATAAATAATAAGATAAAATGACAAATAAATAGGTACATAAACACACGCATTTAAAACACACGCGAGCGGGCATGTCAGAGAAAGCGCGCACACGCATTTAAGAAACACTGCATGTCGGAGAATACCGCGGACACGCGCTTCACACTGTGAGCGTGCTGCGGGGCACCCGTAAATATTGTTTGACTATATCAATATCCCTCACATTACAAATTTTTTACAGATTATTTTCAGAGGTGAACAGACTTAAGGAACATGTCCAGAGGTAACATTTAGCAGCATATATGCTCAGCATCAGGGGTACTTTGGACAGACCTGCCCCCACTGCTAATTAAAATCCTAAAGGAAACACTCTTTTCTTTTTAACTTTTCTGAAACATTGTAAAATATACCTCATTGTCATGTTCTAGACTTCTGATCTATTTAGCTTGAAATAAAAGAAAATCCCCTTAATATTGTGGCAGTTTTTTTCTATGTGGTATCGAATATATCGATATTTTTCAATGTATCGTATTGAAGTTAGAAATTCTAAGTATCGTGACAACACTAACATACATATATATATATATATATATATATATATATATATATATAAACACAGAAAAAAACATTATTAAATATAACTATAAGCAATGTTCTCATGAGCTCAGCATTTGGCCACAGCATATGTTGCCTGTATAATTTTTCATACGCTCTTGCGCTATAACTGAAAAATTCAGCGTGGAAAATGCATCAATCCTCCAACAAATCCTCCACACACACACACACAACGAACGCTGAGGGAAGAACACATTTCTGAGAGCACTTTCAATCAGCGGCTCAAAGTTGCGAGTAAACAGTGAGAGCGACGCGCGCTTGCTCTGTGTTATCAAACACACACTCGTACATTAACATCGCCAGTCTGCATAATCATCCCCGGTGTGTGTGTGTGTGTGTGTGTGTGTGTGTGGAGACAGTCAAACGCATCAGAACTTCCCTTCTGCCACACACCGAGGGATTCTTCACTTCTGGGTTATTAATGCAACAGAGTTCTACTTGTTAAATGAAGGTCACAATAATAACTGGGAAACACTTCAGCACTGCAGCATGAGGAACATTACTTTAAAGGAGTAGTTCACTTTGAAAAAACTTTTGCTAATAATTTACTCTCCCCATGTCATCCAAGATGTCCATGTCTTTCTTTCTTCAGTGGAACAGAGAAACTAAGGTTTTTCATGAAAACATTCCAGGATTTTCTCCATATAATGGACTTCAATGGGGTCCAAACGTTTGGCTTCAAGGTCCAATTGAGTAGTTTCAGTGCAAACTGATCGCTACATTAATAAACAACAAAGTTTACGTTTTCTAAGCTGAACTTAAACTTTTCCCCGAGGTAAACTGTTCATTTCTGTCAGGCTGCATGGCCAATACACGGGCAAAAGATTCGCTCATTTCTCATGGGACGAGTTTTGGAACGGTTCGGACACAGGGAGAGTCACAAAATGCACATCACAGAACACAGCAAGGCGAGCATTTAAGAAGGTTATAGAACTTAAACTTTTGTTTTTTTTTTTTTTAAATGACCGGCCCGTTTAAAACCTGCTAGATAAGACCCTTATTCATCATCTGGTGTCGCTCAAAGCCCTTTAGCTGCACTGAAACTCTCATTTGGACCTTGAACCGTTTGGACTGATTGAAGTCCATGACATTATATATGGAGAAAATCCTGGAATGTTTTCATCAAAAACCTTCATTTCTTTTCCAACTGAAGAAAGAAAGAGACATGGACATCTTGGATGACATGGGGGCGAGTAAATTATCAGCAAAAGTTTTGAAAAGTGAACTACTCTACTTTTAATGTGTTATAATCATATAAGACTTTGAAATATCTCGCTTTGCATGTGAGTGAGATTTCTATATTATAATATATTAGTTTCACACTTTTAAGTTGAAATTACTGAAATAAAATAACTTTTGCACCATATCCTAAATGGTTCAAGTTACGATATATATATATATATATATATATACATATATATAAACCTATATATATATACCTATATATATATATGGCATATATATACACACACACACACACACACACACACACACCACACCCAAACTGAGCCAGCGTACCAGGAGGTCCACATGTGCCGAATTCACCATATTCCGGGCACGCCGCTGATATTACTAGCATGTTCTATTCTAACTGAAAGCGATTCAGGCTGGCAGAAAGTCCTGCTTTGGCCCTTTAAGTTAATATATTAACTTCATTTATTGTGTTAACACAATAATAATGCCAATGTGAGCTGCCCATGGGTCTACAAGTAATGGAGTCTGCCAGAAGAGCGCAATGAGAATTTGAACTTTGGTCAATCGCGGGCGAGGTGAATGAGGTAAATAATGTTATGTGTCGCTAGTGCTCATTTGCATCCCCGCCAGAGGAACGGTAAAATTAGCACGCAACTGACTGACACACACGCGCACATCAGGTATTTGCTGGATGCTAATCGCCTGGCAGACAAATGCGTAAAGAATCATTTTTGTTTATAAACGTGAAAGCCTGCACCTAAAAGCTCAGTGGACAGAACACTTCAGTCCCACAAAACCTGCTGTAAATTCCACATGAATCATATAGTCGTAATCTTCTGTGTTTTTCATTTGACGAGGTTTCATAAGTCTGGCACACGATGAGTCACGGAGAACGATTAAAGTCGTAATGTGAGATATTGACAAGTCATGCTTATGACATGCTACACACACTCACACACACACATTATAATGCTGGAATCCTTTAGAAAGCTGACATATGAAAGCAGATATTAAATATGAAAGCAGAGTTAGAAGGAAACATTTGATACAAATATTAAAAGCCACCAGAAGCTTCATTTCACTCAATTCAATTAAAAAGTTCAAACTCAAATAATTAAAACTAAATCCATTGAATGAAGCACGGCTAAACACACATTCATCTTCATATACAATATTGACATGTTCATGAAAAATGTCATGTTATCAATCATTATATGTGTACATTTTGTAAAATTAATATAAATGTACATTTAAATGTTGAGAGAGAGGATTTGTGAATGTGTGTGTGTGTGTGTTCAGGGTTATTGTTTTACCTTATTGGGTTGCTGGCAGCTGATGAGTCCACACACACTGCGAGTTACTCTCAGTACTGAATGGGGAAGTTCAGGCGATGTGAACGTTCCTGAAGGGCACGAACAGGTTCATCCCGCATGTTTTCACTGCACAACAACACACACAAATACACACACAGTCATTTATCAAGAAAAAATGAAGGACATTAAATTAAATTTTCAGCATTATTTCCCCACATATTTACTTTAGACAGCACTATATTGATATTGAATACTGATATTGAATATTGAATACATTTGAGCAGAGAATCAAAGTGAGTCTGATTCACAAATGAATCATTCTGTGAACAACATTTTAGCGGGTTCATTTGAAAGAATCATCTCGTTCACAAAGTTAAACATCTCTGAGGGCGTGCGTTTCTTCTGATCAAATTCACAAGAAACAGTGTGTTTTAAGGAATGTAAACACGTCAGATACTGATGCTTGTGAGTAGTGATGTGTGCATGTGTGTGTGTTACGTTTGCAGACGGGTCTGTGGTCGCTCCAGGCCGCGAACACCTCCGCCACTCTCTGACACGTGATGATCTTAGATCCCTGCAGCACGTGATCCTCGTTCACAGATGAAGTGGACCATCGCACCGATGCTGAACACACACACACACACACACACACACACACACACACACAAGACAGAGAATCAATAAAGGATCTGAAAACCCCAGATTGATCAGGCCTGTGTCACAGCAAATGTCAGGGAGGAATAATCAGGGATTTCACTGATACTCAAATAACCATACACACACACACACACACACACACACACACACACATCGTTCACTGCTCAGAAATGTCCCCGTTTATTTTTTTACATGGCTAATTTTATCCCAATTTTATGATTTAATAGCTTTAATTAATTCATTTTTATTTTATTTTATTCTATCTAAATGTGACAGAGGTAAAGTAGTGCTTTACAATTAGGCTGCTAATCATACTGTAAATATAAAAATAAAGAAATACCAATATTAGATATTTAAGCATATACAATTACAAATTGTATATCAAATGTGTACATTTTTGCTAAATAATTATTACAAGAAATTAGAGAGAACATATGATATTAAATATGTTTGCAAAAATATTAATAATAAATTCTTATAAATTGTTATTAAATCAATTAACAAACAAATGTAAATATTATATTAGATATGTTACATATAATTTTACATATACATATTTTTTAATTCAGCTAAACAAGACTATTAATATAAAAAAAGTGTAAATGTTTTTGCTAAATTAACTATGAATTAATATTTAAATTGACATTTTGCTAAATTAATATTAAGCAAAAATATTAATATTTAAGCAAATAAAACAACCCGGTTCAAGGCAATTTCGTACAAATTTAACGAGACTAATTCCAATGAATTCACATAACATAAGTTGGTACAACTTAATACGATTTTTTGTTAAATACCCCAACCATATAAATATAACATTAAATCTATTTTCATTTTGCTAAATTAATAAATTGATATTTAATAAATACATATTTTGCAAAAAAAAACATGAAATGAATTGAATTATTATTTAAATTGATGTATTTTTGGTAAATTCATATTAAACATAAATATTTAAGCAAATAAAATAGAATATTTACACTATGTAATCAGCAAGATTCTGTCAGATCATATAACCTTAATGATAATTGTTGTTTTGAATAATTTGATGTTACTGTTTTCTTTTTCAGTTTCAGCTAGTAAATGAGTAATTAATATCTAATAGCCTTCTTTTACAGGCTCTCAAGCTTCACCCACGACTAGGCGTAGCTAGGCTATCAAAACAGTTAAATATCATCTTCAATTATGCATGAACTAATGAATATTCATGAGCTAAACTTTTACAAGTGCATACTTTCAGAAAGCAAGCTGCACCGTGTGTCCCGTTCCTGAAGGTGTACCTGTAATCTGTGCCGAAGGCGCTTGCCGTTCTCCGGTTCTCCGGGGTCTGGGCAGAAATTGGAAACCTGTTTGACCATTCCTTCATTCACTGTGGGAGAAATGGAGCGTATGGAAATATCAGCATCATAACCTGTGATCATGCTCTCCATAACTTCATTGGGACATTTCCCAAACACACTCGAAGCGCTCAACCAATCACAACACACTGCTTCAGCTGACCAATCAGAGCAGAGTGTGCTTTCAGAAGGAGGGCTTCATAGAGACAGGAAGTAAACAGAGCGTTACTGACAGACTGGGAAGAGAGGAGCCGCAACAATGGAGGACATGAGGAGGATAATGCGTGCAAAAAAACAAAATGAAGCCATAAAAGTTCCCCATTAAGGAACGCATTTAGAGAGGAGTGTGTGACAGCAGACTGAGGTCCTGAATAACACTCGCTAATTCCCTCATAACTGTGTGATGCAGACGCTGTGAAATAGAGGCGCATAAAAATTTGATCCGCTTGTAATTAAGTGTTTGGAGGGTGAAATGAATGATTGGGTTCCGGCGTTTCATCACGTGGAGCCGCAAACAAGGACCTCGAGCGTAAAGCTCATTTCCATAGATCAGCGATCGGGCTTCTGCCGGATCCGGGTCAGGATTGGCCGTCTCAGTCGAGTAATTAAGACTCGGTCGAGTGAAATCCAGCCACCTGTGTGTCCCCTTCAGCCGTTCCCGGATCCACATCCTCCTCCAGAGCCGCGGTGGAGAGGGACCTGTAAGTCGAGCTAAGCTCGATTCATCGGAATGCAGATTTCTGTTTCCGGATGCTCTAATTTCCTTTGATCCATTTGCTAAATGGCAAGCGGGAGGATTACAAATATGTGGCATTGTTCGTGCTTTATGAATCACAGGCTTTGAAGGAGTAGATGCAAAATCACCAGCGGAATAACATCAACGGAATATTAAACAATTAACGGGGACGCACATCTGAAAGAAATTAACCAGCGAAGAGCTTTTATGACATTAGAGCAGCAATATTAACAGTCATAATTACGCATGACATGAGGAGCACTGAGTCGATCTCAAAGAGGCCTGCTTTCTACTCGAACAAGCCTTAATAATAGCCTACATAAGCACACAAATACACGCGCGCACACACACATGCACGCACACGCAAATGAATAGAATAAAATAATAAGCATCATTCTAAAAACATTCGAATAAACATTAGTTGTTTATGGTTGCCAAACTATGGAAGCTTGTATCCGCCACTGAATAAAAATGAAAATCATCGAGGAAATTGCAACTTTTTATCTCACAATTATAACTGATTTTCTCACCAGTTGTGTGTTAAGTCAGAAATGCAAGATGCAAGCTTCCCTCGCAAAATGTGGACAATAAAAGTTGCCATGCTCTTTTAAAATGCTTTATGTTGCTGGCTGAACTACGAGCTCCATACGCACAGTACTATCAAAATAAATGTGTTTTTAACTTTCCATTTACTAACACAATCTATGATCTGTAATCTGAGTCTGATACTGTATAAGACAAGATTCGCTCATACGCATTCCTATAACACACACTGTTCAAAAGTTTGTTTGTTTTTTCTGCTCAAAAAATGCCAGTAAAAATTGTGAAATATTATTCCAATGTAAAATATCAGTTTTCTATGTGAATATACAGTAAAGTGTAATTTATTCCTGTGATTTTCAGCATCATTACTCCAGTCTTCATTGTCACATGATCCTTCAGAAATCACTCTAAAATGATAATCAAATTATTATTGGTATCAATTCTTAATAAACGTTGCATTCTTTTAACGATCAGTATGTATGTGATAAATCACATACTGTAACATGAGACTGATTTTAGTCCAAATATATTCAGTAAATCAATGTTGACAGAGTGAATGTTACTCCACAAAGAAAGAAAACACACTCACTTATGGGAGAATTTGCTGGTATTGTCTTTTCCAGGCAGTAATTTGACTCCCCTTGATTTAAAGTCTCCAGATCGTTTCACTGCTCATGAAAAGAGAACAATAATTAATAATTAGGTCAATTATAACTTAGGTGAAGGTGAGATTTAAAAGCATGCTGCAGAAACGCATGAGAAACATTGACTTAATTAGTTACATAGAAGTTAACAAAACGCCAGAACAAACACGCTTCACGAGTCAGGATTTGTGTGTTAAATATAATTATTTCAAATTTCATAATTTTTCCTTACACAATCTCCCACAGTATATTAGGACAGGAATTACATGTCTTAGATTTACTTCCAATCAAATGAATTAAAAATAACTCTCTTTGATTCAACTTCCGTTCCTCGTTATAAGAAATTACCTCATTCTTTTGTAATTATAAAGTGATTAAGATTAACAATATGTTTCTGATATTGCATGTAATCACTCCTGAATTTCATGAAACATGTCGGCTATACTTCGGCCCAAAATCAAAAGAGAAAACAATAAATTACATTTAGCCTATTTATGTATATTACATAATATTCTTTATACACAGTCAAGTCAGTTTTATGTACTATTTGTTTCCTCATTTGGAGGTGAAATATGTTTGACCTGGACATGTTTTTATGATATTTGCCATCACCAGAAATAGGAAATCCGTCTGAATCACAGCATTTTTACAAGAAAATGTAGAAGACGCACCTTGATATTGCGCACTGAATCCTTTGTGCCGATGGCTGTTGTCTGTCACGAAGTGAAGCCGAAGCCAGTTCTTGTTGCTGACGATGGGAACGGGAATATTAATCCCTGATAACCTGAGGAGAAGATGCGGACGATCAAAACCAAGGCCTTCGACCTTTTAAAATCGAGTCTTTTGTGAAAGTCCCATCCAGACATGAATAATCAACACATCTGATCTCAGACATCTCAACCTCACTAACCTTGACTGGTAATAACAGACGTCACATCAGCGATACAGTGACACTGAAAAAACTATCAGTGAAATCTAAATGTAAAAGTTTTGCGCGAATAAGTAAATTTCACACATATTTTTAAGTAAGGACTTAAGTAAATTCTACTTAGGTGAAAGTAAAAAAAGAAGTAATTTTAACTAGTAAAATATTGATTATTTTCGCAATTCGTTTCATTCAAACTATACAACATTGAATTAAACCACACCTTTTAAGAACATGCTTTACTTACAAACATCTAAGTTATTGAGTGTGACACCATATATACATGCTTTATTGAAGTTACACACCATGTGAACACACAGGCCTCAATACTGGGATGATACAGATGCTGGTAACATTTGATGGATTGTTTTTGTGTATGAATGTGTCATTCTGAGTAGAAAATGAATCCAAATGTCACAAAATGACAAGTTTCTAATCCTAACAACACAAGAAATGATAAAACACTGTAAACACAGCTGGAAAACAGTGAAAAAACAGCCTTAATTAATCAAAGCCCAGTGCATGATGGGAATTTTATTACATTGATATTTACGCTTTCATTACACGCTTGAATTGACAACTAATGCAGAATTAACTTTTTTATTATTCTCGCCTGAACTAACTTTTTCATGTACATTACAATGTTTCTTTTTCTTTAGTATTTACAAAATCATTTTTATCCGTGTTTACGCAATAGAATTGAGTGAAAATGATCTGATGAATGCCTTAAACTGGGTGGACTGACGGATGGACGGATGGATGACTGACACATGTCATGATGTTATTATAAGGTGACCCTGGATGCAAAATAAATGAAGTAAGTATTTGAAGCTTCACCATAAAATGTAACCTTTATTAATTATTTCTATGTCCTGAGATGTGAATGACAAGCCGTCAGCGGTGTGTTTCCTCAAGGATTCAGCCATAACTTCACACAGTGAAACTCCACAGAGAAACAGAGCTAAAGCACTTCAAGGCTGAACCGTTTCATCCGTCAACGAGCTCGATCCCGGCGAACTCTGACCCCGCTCGGCCTCGGCCTGTCAATCAGAACACGGCGCCGCAATTATCACACATCCGACATGAAGGAGCACGTATCATACTGGAGTCTCACACACTTCAATTCTGTAATGTCGAAGAGGGCAAACGAGAGATGTTATTGTGCATTTGTAACACGTCAGGCATCGAGCCCGTGACCGCTGGATCCAAAACTCACGAAGACGACAGACTGACCAAACTTTACAATTTCAGCAAAAAAATTATGATACACAAATTTGGCACCAGTAACATTCACCATTGACCCCACGTCACCTGAAAACAACAACTCACTGCAAAAATAAAATAAAATAAAAACCACGTAATCTGAAACTGACAACTCACAGCAAAAATAACAACACACACAAAAAAAAATTAGTTAGAAAAAAATAATAAAAATAAAAATAAAAAATTCAATTTTAAAATTAAATTAAATTACCAAACTCACTGCACATAGATACCATAACACTAAAATAATATATATATATATATATATATATATATATATATATATATATATATATATATATATATATATATATATATATTTAAAAATAAATACATTAAAAAAAACTCCTACAAGTCTTTGAAATCCTAGAATTTTTATATTACTAGTTAAAAAATTAAACATAAAACTAAAATAATTTTTAACAAAAAACAACTCATAAAATAACATGATAAAAAAAACATCATAGTCATACAAGGTTAAAAAATTAAACTGGAATGAAACACTATGATTTTCTTAACCGCTAACAATAACAAAAAAAAGAAAAAAAAACCCTCCTCCAAGTGTGATTTCCTGTTTTCATTCAGAGTGATGAAAGAACTGAACAGAACAAAAGAAATGAATACTATAATAAAGATAAAGTAATAAAACTATCCTGTAAATGAACCACACTGTCAGAGAGTGACTCTTGGGATCGGGACTGAATGTTAAAGTCAATGAGTCTACAGCTCGAGCTGTCGACTTCAGGGACTGTGCTTGAGCACAGTGACAGCAGTGTTAATATGGAGGGGTGTTTGTAGAAGTGTGGCTTGATTCTGACAGAAACGCTTGACTGTACACTGACTTCACACTGGCCGACGCTCCAGGAGCCTGTTCATCCACGCAGATCACCGTTCGGACCTGAAATAACTGATGCTGTGTTGCAGAATTCCCACCCTGACGGAGGTGAGTTACTGTGAATTACAAGCGCCTAGAGAATTCAGACCAAATAACAGTATGTAACACCCAGCAGAGGCCAGATAACAGTTACTGTTATGGGGAACATGATGTTGCATTTCTGTATTAATAGAGTGTGTTTGACTCAGAGGTCGAGTGCTAACTGCAGCATTAACTGCATCTGTCCTATTGTCTGCTGACCCACAACACACACAAACATAGAGTATAATTGAAAAGGCACAAATAAATCAAAACACCAATGGAGTGCAGGAAATGGATAGACTCTCGCTCTCTCTCTCCTCCTGGCTGTCTGAATCAAACTACCAGCGAGAGATTGTACGAAACTGGGACCTACATGTTTCAGTGCTCATGTGATGTGTGTGTGTGTGTGTGTGTGAAGGCATTGCTATGCTGTTGCTATGGGAATTGAGGTGTTTTTGCTGGTCAGAAGAGCCACTAACGCTCTGTTATATTCCGGCCACTGGATGAGAGCTCGCTCGTCCTTCACGACACTGAATACAGTCTGACTCAGGACAATATAGAATTATAGATTGAGCTACACGTCTTCGTATCTGGTCCGTCATCCATCTATCCGTCCGTCCGTCGATCTGTATGTCTATCTGTCTGTTGATTGGTCTGTCTGTCTGTCTTTCTGTCTGTTTTTCTGTCTGTGTTAGTCTGTCCATCCATCCATCCATCCATCCATCCATATGTCTGTTGGTCTGTCTGTCTGTGTCTGTCTGTGTCTGTCTGTCTGTCTGTTCAGTCTGTCCATCCGTCAGTTGGTTGGTGTGTGTGTCTATCTGCCTGTCTGTCTGTCCATCCATCTGTCCATCCGTCAGTCAGAGAGTCTGTCTGTCTGTTCTGTCTGTCTGTCTTTCTGTCGGTCCGTCTGTCTGTCGGTCTGTTGGTCTGTCTGTCTGTCTGGTCTGTTGTGACCTGTCTGTCTGTTGGTCTGTTCGGTCTGTCTGTCTGTTGGTCTGTTTGGTCTGTCTGTCTGTTGGTCTTGTCTGTCTGGTCTGTCTGTTCTGTCGGTCTTGTCTGTTCTGTCTTTCTGTCTGTCTGTCGTGATCTGTCTGTCTGTCTGTTCTGTCTGTTGGTCTGTTCTGTCTCTTGTCTGTCTTGTCTGTCTGTCTCTGTTCTTGTCTGTCTGTCTGTCTGTCTGTCTGTCGGTCTTGTCTGTTCTGGTCTGGTCTGTCTGTTGTCTGTCGGTCTGTCTGTCTGTCTTGTTGGTCTTGTCTGTCTTGTTTCGTGTCTTGTCTGTCGGTCTGTCTGGTCTGTCTGTCTGTTTGTCTGTTGGTCTGTCGGTCTTGTCTGTCTGTCTGTTGTGTCTGTCTGTCTGTCTGTCTGTCTGTCTGTCTGTCTGTCTGTCTGTCGGTCTGTCTGTCGTCGGTCTGTGTCTGTCTGTTGTCTGTCTGTCTGTCTGTCTGTCGTCTGTCTGTCGGTCTTGTCTGTCGGTCTGTCGGTCTGTCTGTCGGTCTGTCTGTCTGTCTGTCTGTTGGTCTGTCTGTCTGTCTGTTTGTCTGTCTGTTGTGTCTGTCTGTCTGTCTGTCTGTCTGTCTGTCGGTCTGTCTGTCGGTCTGTCTGTCTGTCTGTCTGTCAGTCTGTCTGTCGGTCTGTCTGTCGGTCTGTCTGTCAGTCTGTCTGTCGTGTCTGTCGGTCTTGTCTGTCTGTCTGTCTGTCTGTCTGTCTGTCTGTCTGTTGGTCTGTCTGTCTGTCTGTTGGTCTGTCTGTCTGTCTGTCTTGTCTGTCTGGTCTGTCTGTCGGTTGTCTGTATCGTGTTCTGTCTGTCTGGTCTGTCTGTCTCCCAGCATGCAACAGAATCTGCATGAGTGTGTGTGAGTATTTATTTATTTATTTATTTCTTGGCAGTGTTGCACAGGGAAGTGGGACAGAGAGAGTGTGTGTGTGTGTAAAACATCTGAGGAGTGAACGGCGAATGCATACAAAACACTTCATTTTGGTCGTGTTTCTCAGAGTGACCTCTGTGTGTGTGTGTGTGTGTGTGTGTCTGCTCACTTTAAATGATGCATAACCCTAACAAGAACACAACATTTGTCTTCATCTAAGAATAAACGTTTTTCATCATCGCAATATGGAGAAAGCGCAGACACATTTGGCCCATATTCCCCAAAAAGTTTTGACTGACGGCGGATCAGAGTAAAAACACACACTGACCCAGACACAGCCCGCTACACTTGCAAAGCGTTGCCTCAGGTGTCTCATTCAGGTCCTGTAGCCTGTTCCATCGAGGCAAAGAGAACTAACACACTTTCCCAGCAGCGAACACTCTTCCGTCAGCAGGGTGAGAGAAACGCTTCTTTCTCTGAGTGATTCGTAACTTACAAAACTGTTGTTTTTGCCCTTTCCAACACACGCGGGAAGTACAGCAGAATTACAGAAAGGTCATTCTGGCAAAACCATTGATTTGTTTGTTTGGCTTGAACAATATTAGAGGGGAGAAGTTCATCCTGCTCAAACAAAACTTGGCTTCATTTGTCATGTCACATATAGAAACGACTTAATCGAATCAATAAAGCGAAAAACAAGCGAGAACACGGCTCACACTCTCATCACGGCTCACACGGACGGACGGATGGAATAAAATTACAGATATAGAATGTAAATTTACATAACCGCTGTAAAATAACATGGAAAACATGTAACTGAAGTAAAAAAATCCTGCTTGGTTATGGGACTGTCTCTACTCTGACTGTTTCAGTGGTTTAAAAACGTACTTTGTTTATACTGCTTTTATTAAATAAAACTAAAAAGAAACATTATTTTGCAATAAAGAGGCTGGTTATGTGTATATAGCAGTGTTTAACCTTATTTATAGATACATTTATTGTTTTTATTTGTAAATATAAATTTTCAATAAACACTAAAGAAAAAAACACTTTTTATATTTTGAATTTTACAGATAGTGTGTAAAATTACAGTTATAAACTGTACAATTTAGCTTATTTAACAGGGGTTTTATGGCCCCAGCTGCCGGAAACTGACTTTTTTTTTTTTCAGTGTACGTTTTCATTTTGCGTTTTGCTAAAATGTTGCCACAGAAAGTGAAGTTTAACAAGGAGGATTCGCTCCTGGGCCAGGACTGAAATCTGTGGATTTGCAGAGTCATTCGAGCTGCATTAAATCTTAGTTCATATCATTCTCACAAGCTCACAAAAGTCATTTCAGAGGTTTGATAGAAGTCTTGGCACCTTCTGAGGAGCTTCTTTGGACAATCTAACACATAAATCACACATTCCCTTTCCTTCAATTGTCATACAGAAAATCATTTCCACACTTTGAAATTTGGATGTTGAATCTTGTCGATGCATACATTAAATCTGCAGAATGGACTAGAGATGATTGAGTGGGAAAAGGGAAAACACACTCAAAGGGACTAATTATGCATCTATTTATCAAATAAATAATTGATTTGGTGGGTGGTTGTGGACTGTAGGGGAAATCAATGAAATGTAAATAATAGAATGCAACTAAGCATGTAATCATGTATAGTAAGGAAAACAAAACAGAAAGGAGAAAAAACCTTCCCACAACTTATTATTATTGACAATGCATCTAATCAAACTAGCAGTTTTGATCCAAACAGAAGCTGGTCGAATTTTTAATATAAATACTTTATATACCCTACATATATATGTACATATATATATATATATATATATATATATATATATATATGGTATATAAAGTATTTATATTATAAATAAATAAATATAAAATATCAACATATAAAATCAAATGACAAATAAATAAATAAATAAACAACCTTTTTTTATAAAAAAAATAACAAATAGCCTACTTTATTTATAATTTGGGTATATAGGATATTTATATTTTATATTAAATTAATAATTAATGCATAAATTAATAATATTGTATTTTTATGCATAGGGTGTATAGTGTATTTTTAGATCAACAATGATGTATATGAATGTAAAATGATATATATGATTTATATGAACATAAAATTAAAATAAATAGATAAATACCCTGTTTTATTTAGATACTGGTAGTTTATACTTAAATTAATTAAATAAATAAATAGAAGAATAAATGCATCAAATATTGCATGATATATAGTATATTTCTATACAAAAATATGAAAACCAAACATTAAATTAAATAAATACCGTATTTTATTTATATATTGGTTATTAAAATTAAAATAAATCAATAAATACCCTGTTTTAATTATATACTGGTAATGTATTTATACTTAAATGAAATAAATAAATAGAATAATAAATTAATAAAATATTACATGTTATATATTATATTTCTATACCAAAATATGAAAACCAAACTTTAAAATAAATAACTTATTATATTTATATATTGGTTATATATGGTAATTATCGGAAAAAAATTAACAAATAAGTGAATGAATACTCATTTTTATTTATATATGGGTATATGGTGTTTTTTTTTTCTATCAACAAAAAAATTAAATATTAAATGAATGAACGAACGAACGAACAAACAAACAAACAGAGTTTTTAAAAACGAATAATGTTAGAAGAAAGAGGCTGTGAAGTGACTCAAGAAAGATGAAACGATATGAATGAGGATGATGATGATGAACAGTCTCACTCTCACCATATTGTTGGAGGATCGGATCCCTCCACTTCTAACGAGTCGAGTTTGCTGTCCATCTGGAAGTCAGTGAAGACCAGTGAGATTGTGTCTCCCGGATCCGCGAGGATCGTCCACGTACATCCGCCACTGCTCTGATAATCCTTCTGGAAATCTGGACTGGAGATGCTCCCGCTGGAGCCGCGGAAGGTCCCGCCACACGTGTCCTCCGCTGCGGACACACAAACACACAGCCTTGAACGTGACGCGCATTATTCACAAGACGTAATATAATATATACAAAATCAATTATTACAGCTTGTTAAATTTTCCCTTTGTGAGCAAAAACACCCATTTTTGTGTGTGTCCCTTTAAATGCAAATGAGCTTTAGCTCCACCTCCATTCAGAAGAGGGCGGAGCCTTCACACAAGCTTCAGAGACTCCAGCAATAACAACACAGGCCAAAAGTCAGATTTTTATATTAAATCCCCTTTAACAAATGTGCAACAGAACCTGCTGAAGATGCTCAGAAACAATATTGCATTACGGCAACATCTTTGACTGAAGGCATGAAGGGTCATCCGTCTGTTAGAGCGAGTCAAAGATCAGATTTGGAGGCTGAATCATTGACAATATGATTATGTCAAAAGATAAAGCTCCACCAAAATAAATTTGGGTGTTTTTTTGAATACTTTGCAAACACTATAACATTGTTGTCTGCCAACAAGCCAATAAACAACGATAAGAGCCATTATTATACACCAGGTCTGATTCAGCTACTAATTGCTGGTTATGTTCTGAGGCACAGAATGATTGTTTTAATGAGTATTATATGGGTTTTGCAAGCATTTATTTTTCAAAAACAAACACTAAAATCAACACTTAATTATGCAGCTCAAGACTAGCTTGAAAACGGAGACAGTGTCTGATAATTAATCTAATTAGCTTCATGCAGGATGAGAGGAAAGTGTCTAAGCAAACGCTTAATGAAGAGTTTTTATATTTAAAACACATATACAGGACATCAGCTAATGAAACAATTTGCACACACAAGTCATATGCAAAAAAGAAAAGTGCATTAGATTTTCAGAGTAAATGGATCATTGCAATCTCGTGTACAATCCAAACGCATATATTGCTTTGTTTTTCCCATGCAACACAAAAATAGAAACTCTGAAGCTCTTGTACATGAAACAATCACTCATATGAGCTGTCAAGCTTCACAAAAGCACAATACTTCAAGCCTTTAGAAGATTTAATAGCTTAATGTGAAAAACAGATTAGATTAATTATTAGTCATTGATGTTGCTCCAAACTTGTACGACTTTCTGTCAGATGTTCTGAAAAATGTCTGCGGTTTGACAATGAAAGTCAATGGGGTCCAAAATAATGTTGTTCAGAACAACTTTTTCGTGTCCTGCAGAAAGTCAAACTTGGATGCAAATGTGAAAATCTCTCAATCACACTGAACACGTGCGCGCTATTCCTTTAAAGAGTTAAAGTCAAGTTATTTCCACAGGTCCATATCCACACCTGACAGCGAGAGATACGATTCCCGATTTGTAAATGGCATGCGTATTTAAATATGATTTTATCCAGGTGCATATGCGGATTCAGACGCTTCAAAGCAGAGGAACATCCATTACTAATATTTCTAAAAAGCTTCATACCTATTAATGCACGCCGGCAGTCGTGTTCCCTAAGCTGCAAATTGCCTTACATGTCGGTATTTCTGCCCTGAAAAGCTATTTTAGGCGAACTCATGCTTTATCACAGGCCTCTCTCGACAGATCATGCGAGGAGAAAATAAGCCTCGAGTTTCCAGCCACTCGAGGATTCCAGATCTGCTTCAATATGCAGGTAACGTCACATATTAGCAATGCAGAGGAGAGGACGTAAACAAAAAAGTGTCTAAACAGCAAAAAAGCAGTTTACACAACAGCTTATTTTACGAACCGCACACTTTGATTGGAAGAAACCGTCTGACCAACATATAAAGTGACTGAAGTAATTGTTTTCCACATTTAAACCACAAGAACAGAATAAAACAAGGTCATTTAAAGGGCTTTTACAATTGTGCCTTTCGTACAGTGTGTTCAAAGTTCAAACAAATAAAGCGTCTCCTAAAAGAAAGAATCAATCTCAGCAAAGAAGGCGTTAGAGACTGAATCTTCAAACGAACCGTTTCAGACCCTTGTGTTTCTAAACCCGTTGTAAGATCCTTTAAATGAGCATAATATGGGCTTTAATTATAAAAGATGTAATCTAATATGATCAATTATTTACATTTATACCATGGAGCCATTATTTTTCAAATGAATTGGCTGGCCGTCAATTTTGCCTTAATGATAAATTATGGTACGGTAGTCTCCACAAACCGTTACACAAAAAATATGGGAATGTACAGAACAGTTTTATGATCCAAACTTCAAATCAGTCGTTTCAAACTCGTTCGTGAATCTCCTGTACAAACTTTTTTCGAGTAATTTCCGTTCATTGAATGAATCAAATGACTCGAAAAAGATTAATTCATTTTGATAAACGAGTTCGAACAGGAGAGTCACGAACGCGCGTCACAGAACAGAGCAAGGCGAGCATTTGTGCTTATAAAACTTAAACGTTTTTATTTATGTATTAAATGAGCGCTCGTTTCGCTTGATAATACCCTTAATCAAAGCCCTTTGAAGCTGCACTGAAACTCTCATTTGGACCTTGAACCGTTTGGACCCCATTGAAGTTCATTATATGGAGAAAATCCTGGAACGTTTTCATCAAAAATCCTTAATTTCTTTTCGACTGAAGAAAGAAAGACATGGACATCTTGGATGACATGGGGGTGAGTAAATTATCAGCAAAAGTTTTTTAAAAGTGCTTGAACTGCCCAAATATACTATCTATTTTTGATGCTTCTAACGAGAAAAAGTAATTATTTTAGCATTAAAAGCTTGCCGTGTCAACACAACTTTAGCTATGTTTACATTTACTATTTTTATGAGCATTTTGGGATATCACATAATAAAACACTGGATGGAAACAATATGCACATAAAAAACGTATGCGCTCAATTGAGAAGGATACACTTTTCAATCGATAAACTATGATGGAAACACGTTAACTGAATAAATCCCTGAGAGCGAACCTCAGGTGACTTTCCCTCAGTGGAGGCTGGGATTGGATGACTGGAGTAACCAGCGGACCAATGGCGTCGCAGCGTCTCTAATGTTGGTTTGGTGTCCAATTGCAATTTATATCTTAGTTACTGATATTTTGCACCAATTTCCCAGGAAGTGACGATTTTGACTCTTGAAGACGGGAAGGAATCGCTGCTTTATTCACTAATGTTTAATGCAATTTTAAATTTTGTTTTCAGTTTTCATAAGATAAATCTGCAACTTTGGATAGAAACCTAGCCTTTATTTGCAGCCGGACTCAATTTTCCAATTTTCCACACTCAACCAATCAGATTAGAGCTTGCCAGATCAAGAAAGTCCTTTTTCTTTTCCTTGTTGCAATTAGACAGAGCGAGCAGTCCATGTCCAGTCCAGAGAGATCAGACGTCTCGGTGAATAAGGCGTTTGCTGAATCTGATGATGGGAACATGAAAGCTACAGGATAATAGATCGGTACATCCCTTATCCTCACTCATTAAAGCAGAGCCCAGAAGAACAAACATCACACTATATGAGGGATTAATGTTGCTTATCAAGATTCGTTTGGATTCTCATTATCTTTCATTCTGAAGGATGAACTGTCTTTTTTGTTCTTTCATTAGACTGGAAGTTCAACACTCCTCTATGAGTGTTAGAGAATAAAACCTTGTTGAATATAGTTACAATATCATTTATATTAGCCACGTTTGACTTTACAGGGCATGCAAGATGTATTTTTGCATTCAACCGAAGTGAATTGCATTATTTTACAACGATGCCTTTATTTTTCATTAAAAGGCACAGTGTAAAACGAAGAACTCAAGCATAATTTGTTTGCACACATTCACACATTTAAGCATGACATTGTCCATTTAGTTTTCGGGGCCACGTCTGAAGCACATCGACTGCCTCAGATTATGAATATGCATTAACAACACCAAAACTCAAGAATGCATATTAGCATTTCAAGCCTGTAGCATTTCTAGGATGAATTAATATCAAAAGAGAAACGGCTTTAAATCAACATGCAATCAAAATAAAACCCATTTACTTAAAATACATTGCTGGTCTTGTTGCAAGATGCTTTATATAACATATATTGCATTATATGAAAATGTAGGTTGTGAACGAAAACAAAAGCATGTCTCTTTCCCACTTGGACCGAGTGTGAGAAGAGCTGCTGTGCGACTGGATTTAATGGGCAAAACTGCGAAAAACACCAGTAAAAGGGCGCGCAGAATTGCCCAGCAAACACAGAACGTTCCTGAATGATCCCATGAGGTTATTTTTTTGGGAACCAAACAAGAACATTATAGGAACGTTCCATGTAGGTTATTTTTAGGTTCCATTTTTATAACGTAAGGAGAATGTTCTGGGAACGTTCCCTTAACCTTAAGGGAAAGTTCTAGGAACGTTCTGGGAACCAAAAACTAACGTTCCCAGAACATTCCCAGAACCTAAATTTGTTTGCTGGGATAAAGTCAGAATTGCTAGATATAAAGTCAGAATTGCAAGATATAAATTCGAATTGCGTGTTATAAATCACGAATTGTGAGATATAAAGTTGCAATTGCGAAATATAAACTCAAAATTGCGTGTTATATAAAGTCAGAAATGCATGATATTAAGTTGACATTGCATGTTATAAAGTCAGAATTGTGAGATATAAACTATTCACAAACTATAAACTAAGTTCGTCTTATTCCCCCTTAGATTTGGCCTGATAACTCGGCAACTGCGAGATTATATCTCACAATTCTGAGAAAAGATGTCAGAATTTCTACATATAAACTCGCAATTATGTGTTATAAAGTCAGAATTGCGAAAAAACTAGCAATTGTGAGAAAAAAAGTCAGAATGGTGAGAAAAAAGTCGCAATTCTGCCTTTTTTTCTCCACAATTGCGACTTTATTTCTCAGAATTTTTACTTTATATCTTGCAATTGCGACTATCTTTAGAATTGCGACTTTATATCTCGCAATTGCGACTATTCTCGAATTGCGACTTTATATCTCGCAATCGCGACTGATTTCTCAGAATTGCGACTTCATATTCGCAATTGTGACTTTATTTCTCACAATTACTCTGACCATACATATCTTGCAATTGTGAGATAAAAAGTCGCATTTACTTTTTTTTTTTAATTAATTCAGTGGCGGAACAAGCTTCCCTTGGATCCAGTTGTTTCTGTGAATTGTAGAATAATTTGCTTCTCTGTTCTGTATCTGTCAGCCGTCCGTATAAATATACCTCCGATATCTTGTCAAATCTAGTAGTGCTCTTTCCGTTTTGGATGTGTTTTATGGGTTTTTCGCACTGAAACCCAATGCTGTCGCTCAGTGTGTTTCTGCCACTCACACACATAACCTCTATTGACTGACAGATACAGTAGCTGGTGTTTATCATTCTTAAATAAAGCGTGTCATTTTCCTCCCAACTCCCATTTCCACACATCTCATCCTCCTGTGCATCCAGTGCCAGGCAATCATCATTATTATTAGTAGATGTAGAGTTCAGCGCACAGGTTTACATGCGATAACAATGTGTAATGGTGCATCACAGGTGTTCATTCGACAGCTGAATCACACACACACACACCTGTGACACACTTATGGAGCACATAAAGAAATCAATATCCACAATATATGAGATTCTTTGGCACATGGTGCTTTATCTTCCCCAGGACAGAAACCTTGTAACTGAAGGAAGCAAAATAACTTTGGTGGAAATAGAGCATGGAAAAAAAAATCTTGGTATTGCTCAATTAAGTTTTAATTGTGAATGTTCACTGTACAATTTATTTTTCTCACATTGTGTCTACTGTTCGAATGCCAACAAAAATCTGTTCATTTAGTCAGTTAATGACTTGTGCAGTGAATTGCGTTTCCCATCAGTCTCTGCGTCTTCACCCATATATCTAATGATCTTTAACTTTGTTGCATTAGCACTACAAAGTTTTCTGTTCAAGTATAAAATTGAGAAACAACAGCGAAAACAACAACAGATCCAAATGATGGCCTTTAGCAACGCCTGTATTAATGACACTTATTGTACATTTCCATTCCTCCATTTTTTCAAAACTAAGAAAAGGAATAGAAAAGAAAGACTTATCAATGGCAAACAATGGGGAAAGCTACTTAAGCTAAACAGTGAAACTACTTACTGAAAATAACGGCAAAGCTAAAAATGCTTCTAATTTATACTATAGTTATAAATAGCAATATTCAACAGAGGGGATTACGATTGTTGTAACACCAAATGTGTTGCGGGTAAACTTAGACTCAATGCGTCTCTCCAGTATGTGATATTTTTACTGTAAGTTTCAATCATTGGATCTTTATGATCTGGCTCATTTAATAAACTAAAGCACTTTAATTGAAACCATGTAATATCTAAAAAAAAACAATTTATGTTTTTTTTTCCAGTGGAAATAGCACTAATGCTTCTCTCATCCATCTCATTCGGACAGGAACCAGAACGACATGTTCGAACCTCTTGGATTTGAGCAGATCACAATATTTTTAACTTGATTGTGCTCTGATATTTTACACCATCGTTGAGCAATAGAATTGGTCCATTTCGATTCTTAATTGAATTTAAATTAAACTAGCCACAACCCACAGGAATTCATTTCACTCTAAAAAATGCTGGGTTGTTTCAACCCAGATTTAAGTAAAATATGGACAAACCCCAATGTTGGGTTAAAAATGTAATTTACATTTTTTATCCAAGTTCAACTTTCACACTAAACAATGCTGGGTTGTTTAACCCAATTTTGGGTAAAATATGGACAAATATTTCAAACCCAGCCATTGGGTTAAAAATGTCATTTAAAAAAGAAAACCCAATGGCTGGGTTTTTCCATATTTTACTCAAAATTGAGTTAAAACAACCCAGCATTTTTAGAGTGTATGTTAGATGTGATTAATCGTGATTAATCTATTTGACAGCACTTTTGCACGCACACAACACACAAACAACATTATATGAGTATTGCTTTTAAGCTTCTTTTGGATGAACTTTGCTGCTGCTGGCAGACACGGGTCCTGAATTCTGAAGCCTTTGAAATGATAATGTGTTTTACACTATACATTACATTTTTATGCTGAATTTCAGCATTCATGGTTGGGATATTGCTCTGAGACAAACAGTTCCTCTGTGAAAATGGGTTCTGATGTACTCAGTTTTGGAACCGGCTGCTAAACGAAGCAAGAAGGCAAACAGAGATAAGATAAGCTCGCTTTCTCCATGCACTAAACTGTCACCACGAGGAAAACATCTCAGTGTGTTCGGCAGGGTTTAAGCTGTCAGAAAGTCTCCTCAGAGCGTTGATATGGACAGAGTTACCGGAAACATGTGTCCGACAACCAGTCAAACCACTGAAACTGCTCACACAGCAAGAACTCCAGCGCTTTTGAGAGTGTGTGTCCTCAGTCTGGCTCCTTCCATCTGGATTGGGAGATTTCTGTCACTCGAGTGTTCCTGGAGACTCTTGGACTAGCTCTCGACATCACGAGAATGGGCAGTTTCTCTGAGGAAAAGGGATCAAAAGACCATCTGCCCGTTCTGAGGGTCCCGGAGAACTGAGGAAGATGGAGAAGCGTTGCAGAAATGTTTTCCCATGGCGATTCTGCTACAGAGTTGGGTTTATACATACAGTATTTCCATTGAAATTCTCCTCATCAAGTTCTCTGAACAAAGTCTCTAAAGTTATTCCAGTAACTAGAACGTTGGTTTAAAGTTATCTGGTCTTTATATAGGGTCAAACCCAAATGTATTCAGACTCCTTAAACATTCTCACATATTGCAGATTATTTGCTATACACTACTAAAAATGCTGGGAAGTTTCAACCCAAATTTGGGGTCAAATATGGACAAACCCAAATGTTGGGTTAAATTATCATTTAAAATGTTAACCCAACTTCAACTTTCACTTTCAATGGTTTATTTTTTAATTACATTTTTTAACCCAACATTTGGGTTTGTCCATTTTTGACCCATATTTGGGTTCGAAACAACCCAGTATTTTTCAGAGTGTAGTAGTAAAACATGAGCAGAACTCAGTTCTCAGATCAGTGGATATTTGACTAGTTTTGTCCGTCCTTCTGTTGGACTCTCACACATGAATTATGTTGAATATCTGTTAAATTGAACTACACAATTAGATAATACCAGTTTAGCTCAACCAGTGACCAAGCAATGCTTCATGTTGAATAATATTTGGTCCCAATTTTTTATAAATGTCACTGGTAGTCACTGTATAAAGAATATTTGGGTGTAATATGTCACAGTTTACTTTATTCTGCTCTCCTCACTTACAGAAATGAAATATAGTGTCCTGATTACACTAGTAAAAATTAATCAAAAATTATTGGTATCTGAATCATTTTTGGTTTGACGGTATTTCTATTGAAATTCTCTCATGAAGTTCTCTGAACATACAGGATCTCTTAAAGTTATTCCAGTAACAAGAACATTTCAAGATTATAAAATGGAACATGGACCTACTTATTTCCCATGTTCATCGTTTTTTAGTGTGTAATACTGATGTTTGAGCATCTGGCTCTGCAAAATCTCTCTATATCAGCGTCAGTGTTTCTGAACTTCTGAAACGCCTCCATTGTAGTCTCGAGTTTCTCCACGTCACAATATAACTCATTATAATAATTAATGCGCAGAATAAAGGGGCGGGGCCTGGTTGAGTTAGTTAGTTAGTAGTGTGTTAAACTGGCGGTTATGGAAAGGGCAGGACATTTCCCAAACACACTCGAAGTGTCTCGACCAATCACAACACACTGATCCAGCCGACCAATCAGAACACAGTGTGCTTTCAGGAGGAGGGGCTTCATAGAGACAGGAAGTAAACAAAGCGTTACTGACAGACTGGGAAGAGGAGCCGCAACAATGGAGAATATGAGGAGAATAATCCATGCAAACCTGTTCTAGAAGAGCCTAAGAAACAAAACCAAGACTCTGTAAAAGGACATAAATCCTCTTTAATGTTTCTAAAAACTGAACATTTATTTTCTGAAATGCACACGGCCAACAGGTCTAATTTTCTTAGAAGATTTTAGCTGTATTTGTCACAGGTCTTCCTCTCATCTGACATGAACACACAGCAGTCGTCCGCAGCGTAAGAGCCGACTCATTCAAGCGCCATCTCTCCCTGTGCTTTGCATTTAAGAGCAATATAGTTGGCTTTAACGACATCCAAGAAGGGGCGAGCCTCCGGGGCTCAGATATCCTCATCAAAGAGGATCAATTTCCCTCGCCTGAAGATGAAAAAGCATGTGCTGAAAAGCCTCGGGTCAGAGACGTATAAAACAGATTCATCCCTGTTTGAGTGTATTTGGCTGTAGCACGAGGCCACGGGTCTTTGGTTTCACTGAACAAGACCAAAAGACACGACTGGCACCAGTCATTCTCTCCTGTGAATCATCCGGAGTCACATAAACGCCCGGCCAATTTTCATGTGTTATATTTGATATAACACTAATCAAAAGGCATTCATTTAGACTGTGAGATGAAGTAGTGTGACAGTGCAACTATCCCAGCTGAAAACAGCACATTGAAACATAGGACAGGACACAGAACAATAGCTTTGCCAAATGGACCAGCTAAACTAACTTCAAGAAGCAAAACAGCATAGATATTATTTCAATATTCACATAACAGGCAATCGACTAACTGACTGGGACTAAAAAAACAGCTTGGAAAATACAGTGGCCCACATTAACCAGGCTTGTGCTTGGATAGATGGATGGATGGACGGACAGACAGATGGATAGAAAGATGGATGGATGGACAGATAGACGGATGGATGGATGGATGGATGGATGGATGGATGGATGGATGGATGGACAGATGGATGGACAGATGGATGGATGGATGGACAGAGAAAGAAAAACATACAGAGGGAAAGAACAATGGATGGAGAGACGGACAGACGGTCGGATAGAACGATGGATGGATGAATAGAGAGATGGATAGAAAGATGGATGGATGCATGGAAAGATGTATAGATGGATGCATGAATGGATAGACAGACAGATGGATAGAATGATGGATGGATGGATGGATGGACAAGCAGATGGATAGAAAGATGGATGTAAAGATGGATGGACAGATAAGCAGATGGATAGAAAGATGGATGGATTGATGTAAAGATGGATAGATGGATGGATGGATGGATGGATGGATGGATGGATGGATGATGACAGACAGACCGATAGATAGAACGATGGATGGATGTATGGAGGGATGGATAGACAGACCGACGGATTAAACGACAGCTAGTTAGATGGATAGATGATGGATGGATGGATGGATGGATGGATGGATGGATGGATGGATGGATGGACAGACAGACAGACGGATAGAATGATGGATGGATATATGGATGGATCGATGGATGAATAAATAGAAAGATGGATGGATGGATGGATGGATGGATGGATGGATGGATGGATGGATGGATGGATGGATGGACAGATGGATAGAACGATGGATGGATGGATGGATGGATGGATGGATGGATGGATGGATGGATGGATGGACAGACAGACAGACAGACATGAATAGATATGATAGATAGATAGATAGATAGATAGATAGATAGATAGATAGATAGATAGATAGATAGATAGATAGATAGATAGATAGATAGATAGATAGATAGATAGATAGATAGATAGATAGATGGAAAGATGGAGTTATTGGTTAGCAACTTCCAAGTTCACTTGACTCAAAGTTGAACCAGTTTGACTTCAAGCCAATTAAACAGGATTTCGTAACCTAAACGGTGAGTCACGATTGCTGTCTCTGTCTTCATTCATGCAGCCAGAAGCCACTAAAGCAAAACTAATAAGAAGATGAGAGGCTATAATACATCAAACATGTTTGCTGGTTTAAATGCTTCTTAATGAGGCCTTTTCTATACAAAAAGTGAGTTTTGAGCCATGTTCATCTTTCATCAAGCACAAACGATATCGCAGCGCTCATTTTTCTCATATCCAAGGGATCCAGCATATTCTATTTTCATGCAAATCTAAAATGTAAAACGCCACCCACAATACCTGAGTGCACATCAAAGATTCTCGCGCTGATAATTAAAGCAACACCTACATTATTAACTGTACTTCGAAGGCTTTTCCCACTGGGCCGACTCGCGTTTGATTGTGCGCGTGCGGAAGAAGACTAATGCACAAGAACTGCAGGAATCTACAGCAGAACACTTCATAAATCTCCATATCTGACGCAGTCCCAGCCAGACAAATGAGAAGCACAGAGAATTTAAGAACAATACAAGTAAAAAAAACAACGTTCATTTAAAATTCAACATAACAGAATAATATAAAAGCTGCATATATCAAAAGCCAAAGCCGGAATATTGTGGGCTTACAGCAAACTAGCTGAACAACACGGCTTTAAAGAACGAGACTGCGGCCCTGAAAAGTGATTGTACACTTACTGAAATGTCTGAAAGTCATGGCATTGCATAATAAAATATCACAGCAAGTGGCATTTACAAGAGAGACAGCACATGCAAAACACTTCCAAAGAAGCATTGCAGGTTTTAAGACAGAGATATGCATTCAAATACAGTATTTGTAATGTTAGGAAGATTGTTCCAGAGTTTCGGCGCTGAATAGGAATATGGATCTCCCGCCTGCAGTCGATTTCGATATTCTAAATAGGCTATTATTAACTGGCCGGAGTCTTGAGATCGCAATAGATGTGACGGACTAGTGCATCAATAAAATATATGTTGCTTTCGGTGATTTATAGCCGTTTTGCAAAACAGAACGCCGAAAACATATTTAACGGCTCTGGTTTCGCGCAGTTACGCCGCTCTGCCATTGGTTCCCACTGATCAGCAAATAGCATGTGAGTAGGCCTAAGCCTCAGCACTGGAGGCCTTTAGGATTTTAATTAGCAGTGGGGGCGGGTCTGTCCAAACACCAAACACCCCTGATGCTGAGCATATCTAAATGGTACAACTGGACCTGTTAAATAATTGTAAAAAAATTAGTGATGTGAGGGATATTGATATAGACGAACAATCTTTTGGGTGCCCGGCCGCAGCACGCTCACAGTGTGAAGCGCGTGTCCGCCGGTATTTCTTCGACATGCGGTGTTTTTAAATGCGTGTCCGCGCTATTCTCGGACATGCCCGCTCGCGTGTTTTTAAATGCGTGTCCACGCAGACATTCCCGATCGCGGTGTTTTTTTAAATGCGTGTCTGCCTATTCTCTGACATGCCCGATCGGTGTGTTTTAAATGCGTGTCTGCGCTATTCTCGGACATTCCCGATCGCGGTGTGTCTTAAATGAGTGTCCGCGCTGATTCTCTGACATTCTCGAATTCGCAGCGTTTTTTTTTAATGCGTGTCCACGCTATTTCTCTGACATTCCCGATCGCAGTGTTTTCTTTAATGCGTGTCCGCCTATTCTCTGACATGCCCAATCGCGGTGTGTTGTGTCCACGCTATTTCTCTGACATGCCCGATCGCGGTGTGTTTTAAATGCGTGTCTGCGCTATTCTCGGACATTACCGATCTCGGACATTCCCGATCGCGGTGTTTTTTAAATGCGTGTCCACGCTATTCTCGGACATTCCCGAACGCGGTGGTTTTTAAATGCGTGTCCGTCTATCTCTCGGCCATGCCCGATTGCGGTGTGTTGTGAAAGTGTGTTGAAATTAGTAGTGGCAGTGTCCGCCTATTCTCTGACATGCCCGATCGCGGTGTTTTTTAAATGCATGTGGTGTTTGTCAACGCCTTTAGAGCGAAGTGAAAGTGACCGCTCGGCTAGTATCGATACTTCGGGAAATTAGTAGTGGTACCATTCAGATATTTCGGTATCGATATTTCTGACGACACTATTGAAGACACACACATTCAGTAGGGGTTCAATCTTCAACTCCTGCCAGCCAGTTGAAGATTGAACCCCCACTCCACACATTAAACACAAACTTGAATTTGACAGCATAATCATTAATTGTTGTTTTCAATTTAATCTGTTGACTATAAGGTATTATTATATTTATCCACAAAAAAAGTAATAAAAATGATTAATCAAAATTATTTAATAAAAAATGTTCCTTGTATTAATTTAGACAAAAACATAATTTTATTGCATTTTACTTGGGAAAGTGTGTTTATTTTTAAATGATGGGTCCTGATTGAAAAAAATAATAATTTCAGAGCATATACATAATCATCAAGATATATTTAAATATTGATTTAGCTATAATCACTCAACGCTTTAAAGTTAAATGTCATTACAAAAAGGGGTAGTTCTAAGAAGAGCTTGATCATCATTTGTTTCCAGAAATTGCTTTGATATTTAATCATCTAATGCACTGACATTCAGAGGTTTTCAGCGCTCCTGATCAGAAGCGCTCAGAGACGCTCTCTCTCACCTCTGCAGATGGGGATGGGGAAGTCCCACACGGCCACATTAGATGTGCTGGTGACACAGGTGAGCTGAGCGTGGCCGTCGAGTGTGTATCCCGACACACAGTGGTACCGGATCCGGTCTCCCACGTTAAAGCTGGATCCGTTCAGGATTCCTTTGGCAGGAACGCCGGGATTCCCACAAGAACTGCTTTGTAGTTCTGAAGAGAGACAGAGATGCACAACTCAGATGTAGAAGCACATTTACTCTGTACTTTGAAAATATGTACTTTACGTCAGTATTATTTTTTCTGGAAACTTTTGACTTTAACTTCACTACATTTGAAATACTTTTACTCCACTCTATTTCTGTGAAGGTCCTTGAGTAGACATAACATCAGTCAGGGGATGGAAAACGTGATTTTACATCACTAGATTTTAGATGTTTTTTTACAGCCTATTGGTTTGTTAAGCACTTTTGCAGTTGGCCGGTTATAGCTATGCTTGTGTGTTATCCGTCCTCATGATGAAAATGATTATTATGAACAAAATATAGGCCTAATAGAACAAAGTATAGTAATGTAAAATGTGGCATAGATGCTGCATCCACACAAACAGCTTACAGAAAAACCATCATCACATGACACGAACCCTAACCTGCCATGTTCAGATCTCTGTCAGCACCAGAAATGAAAGTTTGGTAACAGAAAATTGCATTATGGGAAATTACACTATAAATCAATGTCATCCAGACAGAAAGTGCATATAATGGCATCCGCACAGCATGTGAAGAACACAACCAATGTCTTTTAAAAGGTCCTTCTAGTTGTACATTAGATGCACTTTAATGCATTCCACTAATGCACTTTTGCATTATAATTATAGAAGAATAAATATCTGACCCTGTAAAACCAGCAGACGTGCAGAATTATACTGTGATGGTAGTGGTGCCGTAGACAGTCAGCGAACCATTCATTTCATCTCACTTTGTGCTCTAAAGTCTTAAAGCATCTTAAAGCCCTCATCACTTCCCACAGCAAGACCATTATCTCCACGTCACTCAACAAGACAGATCCCACTTTTCTTAATTCAGCTTTAACAACAGATCGTGACCCCTGGCACCAATGCTTCTCACAAACACGTTTCCCATTTGGGTTTTCTCTCTTAAACGATAGCACTTGAAGTTGATCAAATGCATCTGGCGCCTCTCATCGCTCACTCTCCGTCTGTGTTTCTGCATATGAACACGCCGCTCATCTCCCGCTCGTCCGCTGAGCTTTACGCCTGTGATTCGGGCTAATGGAGGCATTCTCTGTTCATTACGACAGGTTGGACGTCGCTGTGGCGCTCTGTATTATGACAGTCAAATAAACCGCCCGGAGTGGAAACGAATGCGGATCGGAACAGAAAGTGTGTTGAGGTTTTACCTTTGAGACGGGATTATTTATTTATCTCCCCGTTTCTAAAGAAGCAATTACAAACCTGGTCCCTCAGCAGGTGGAAAAACTGAATAACACAAACAGAGACGTGATGAAGCGTGTGTGTGATTGAGCTCTGACTGATGGACACACACTGGAGGAGCGAGACTTTACCAGCCGGAAATTACTTTCAGAAGAAAAACGTTCCTTCTCAAAGACACTCAAGAGCTGTGATTGTGGAAATACAAAGTCCACTGATGATCTATCTATCCATCCATCCATCCAGCCATCCATCCATCCATCCATCCATCCATCTATTAATTTATCCATCCATCCATCCATCCATCCATCCATCCATCTATCATCCATCCATCTATTCATCCATCCATCCATCTATCTTTATTCTATCCATCCATCCATCCATCCGTCTATCCATCCATCCATCTTTATTCTATCCATCCATCTGTCTATCCATCCGTCTATCCATCCATCCATCCATTCATCCATCTTTATTCTATCCATCCATCCGTCTATCCATCCATTTATCCATCCATCCAACCATCCATCCATCCAACTCATCCATCTTTCATTCCATCCATCCATCTGTCTATCCATCCGTCTATCCATCCGTCTATCCATCCAACCATCCATCCATCCATCCATCCATCCATCCATCCATCCATCTATCTATCTATCTATCTATCTATCTATCTATCTATCTATCTATCCATCTATCTATCTATCTATCTATCTATCTATCTATCTAACCATCCATCCATCCATCCATCTTTATTCTATCCATCCATCCATCCATCCATCCATCTATCCATCCGTCTATCCATCCATCCATCCATCCATCCATCCATCACATAAGCTCAACAATATACATGATGAACACAAGTGGCTTTCGATGGTTTATGCTCCATATTCAGATCTAGTTTAGTCTGGGTCAGGTTTCCTTTAGTTTGCGTAGGATGAGAGGATGTCGAGCAACCTGTTAATGTTGGCATCAGTCTCCTTTGGCTGGCTTCTACCTAGTGACAAATCAATTTGTGCCAAAAAACCATAGTAGAGGTTGACTGGATGCAACAAATGAAATGGGAAATGCTTTCCCATAATAAGCCTATTTTACTGTCCATGACCCATCAGTAAGACCTGCTGTGATGTACCAGTTGAGAACCACTATAATAAAACATCCACATGTTAAATCATAAAAGACATTATTCCCTTTCCTAATACCTGTTCCTGAAACACGGTTTCATCTTGACAAACACGAACGGTTACTGCGTTTCATTGAAGTGTCACTCACTCCACAGGCATCTATCCAAGAAACCTCTGAGATGTGGTTTGCTCAATCCTCCTGCGTTTACCTTCACATCAACCACGGCGGTCTACACAACATCCATCCGCTTTAAGGAGCCCAGCTGTTTTACCTGCCGTCGCTAAACATGACAGCTTCCTCAATAAACACTAACATATACATGACATAAACATGCCATGTGGCCTGTCACAACCAATCAAGGCCTCACCACCAGCGACAAATAACATCTCTCCGTCATAATGAATGTTGTTAGGTGATCTGCATGACAAGTGCACGCCTGTGGAAGCACTAGCCTGTCTGATGCCGACAGTGTATCCACTAATGGTACAGGATCAATACAACTTTAGCCCTATGACCTGCTGTCCATTTGCACAGAACATGTCAGCCTCAGCTTGAGAAAACAAAAAAAATGCACTTGCAAAAAAAGTCTAATGCATCAAAATACACATAGTTTTAAAAAAATAGCCCCAGTAATTAAACATTACACGAGTTAACATGACATGTAGTCCAACTGCTAAAAAACACCCCCCCCCCCCAAAAGGAATATTAGGAACACCTGTTCAATTTCTCATTAATGCAATTATCTAATCAACCAATCACATGGCAGTTGCTTCAATGCATTTAGGGGTGTGGTCCTGGTCAAGACGATCTCCTGAACTCCAAACTGAATGTCAAAATGGGAAAGAAAGGGGATTTAAGCAATTTTGAGCGTGACATGGTTGTTGATGATCTGCTCAGTTACTGGGATTTTCACACACAACCATTTCTAGAGTTTACAAAGTGATGATTGGTGTGAAAAGGGAGAAAATGCCTTGTTGATGCTAGAGGTCAGAGGAAGAATGGGCCGAACTGATTCAAGCTGATAGAAGATCAACTTTGACTGAAATAACCACTCGTTACAACCGAGGTATGCAGCAAAGCATTTGTGAAGAAGACACAACACACACAACCTTGAGGCGGATGGGCTACAACAGCTAGAAGACCCCACCGGGTACCACTCATCTCCACTACAAATAGGAAAAAGAGGCGACAATTTGCAAGAGCTCACCAAAACTGGACAGTTGAAGACTGGAAAAATGTTGCCTGGTCTGATGAGTCTCGATTTCTGTTGACACTGATCAGAAATGTGGCGTAAACGGAATGAGAACATGGATCTATCATGCCTTGTTACCACTGTGCAGGCTGGTGGTGGAGGTGTAATGGATGTTTTCTTGGCACACTTTAGGCCCATTACAATACAACATCAATATGGACCAACTTTTTTAAAGAATGCTTTCAGCACCTTGTTGAATCAATGCCACGTAGAATTAAGGCAGTTCTGAAGGCGAAAGGGGGTCAAACACAGTATTAGTATGTGTTCCTAATAATCCTTTAGGTGAGTGTATATGCACAATCAAATCCAGAAAAATCAAATAAGTGCTTTAAAAATAAAATAAAGATTCTGCATTATTTTCAGTGGCAATCGTCAGCTTAGCTTGCATTGAAGCTGGGATATTCCTTTCACTCAGAAACCGCTCAGATAGATGTCACTGAAAACTGAAGCTCTCTTCTTATGAGAAATGGCTGCTATTTCAATCCCACTTGTGCTTACTGGAGATGTTCATAATAGCTCCCAAAGAGCCTGTGAAAAGACCAGCAGAAACACTATAAGGACACTTTTATTTCAAATCATCTGAGAGAACAGAGAACCGCCATTATGCCTGATCTTCCCTCAAATCTCAAGCCTTTAAAATAAGTATTGGTTGCTACAGTTACCATTTAACGCACTGATAGGCAGCAAACGAGCTCTAATTGAGAAATTTAGCAAAGTAAAATACAAAAAAAGTATATTTAGCTGAAATATATAGACCTATACAAGACAAACCATAGATTATGGATATAAATATTATTGCTAAGCAACTATTAATTGCACCCAAAATAAAAGTTTGTTTTTAACCTATGTACATTGTACATATGTACTGTGTATAATTATTTTGTAGTATATATAAATACACACAAATGCACGTATATTTAAGAAATATTTGTGTGTAAATATATGTATACATCATTTATATGTATATATAATATAAAAATATAAATATATAAATTATGTAAATATAAATATATACATAATTTATATTTATATATAAATTATATTTAAATATAAATATTGCATATATAAAAAAATACATGCATGTGCGTGTCTTTATATATACAAAATAAGTATACACAGCACATGCACATATATTACGTAAACACAAACATAAATATCTTTAGTTTTTTAATTTTTTTTGTAGCATCCCAAACCAACACTAACTCAACCAATCCCGTGAGTTTAGGGATTTATCCGTTTGGCAGACCATTAAAGGACAGGAAGACTAAACGATTTAAATCTGTTATTATTTTTGCAATTCTGTGCCGCCAATGCTGCAGACTCTACACAGTTGACCTTAAATATCTATTTTCAGGTATAATGGTGCACATTCATATGTCTGGACTAAATGCTGAGAATCGAGTGGGTAAACCGCCGAGGTAATTACCACAGGGTGATCCCAGGAGATGAGCCATTCATCCCTCTATACATCACATGACTTCGCTGCCCTTGAAGATGATGCAAGTTTGTCAGCGCGTCTATATTGTGAGGCTGAGCACATTTCAGTACACGGCAATCTTTCCCTGGGAGGCTGTCACAATTCTGGGTGCATTCAGAATTATTGCTGCTTTTGCATTCAGGCAATCAGCAAACACGCCCAAAAACCTTCACAGAATCCACAGGGACGGCCACCAGGAACCCGGCGACACGCAGATTTCACGGGCCACCAAAGAAATCGCAACGTGTTTCCGAGACATTACGAGGCAATATGCCACGGGGAGCAAATTTATTTGCCAAAGGTTGCGCAAAAAGACAAAGAGTGCTGCCATTTCTGCTGTGTTTCCATTTTGCTCTCATTTCCATAAACGAGTGCTCTTTAGGCATTCCCAGCAAATGTTTCTGAATCAATGTTTTGGCCGGTACTAGCATTTAGATGACCAGAGGCTTTGCAGGGAAAACTGTTAATGCATGCTGTGATGAGCGAGCATTAGCATGTTGATCATGACATATGGTATTTCCAGAGCCATTGGCATTCAGTTGAAGGGCAGACAGAAAGGTTGAGGTTTCGCATCTAACTCTACACTCAGAAGCTGACTTCGTACCGGATGGCGATGGACACATTAATCAAAGCGCACGCACAGACTGTCAAACTTGGTTTTGGCTGTTTCGACGTGACGGAAAACTGACAGGAACCAAAATGAGATTGCTTTTCCCCTGTGTGTGTCCATCTCTCTCTCATAAATGTTGAATCACCAGCACATTAAAACCATTCGACACGAACCAAACCCTTGTTATTGCTGCATGCTAGGACTCATAACCCTGAAATTACAGGGCTAGTCGAGATGAGGTGTGCTTTTGCCTGGACGTACAATTTCACCTGGTGGATCAAAGCAATTCAATTCAATTTACATTTATTTGTATAGCGCTTTTCACAATACATATCGCTTTAAAGAAAATGCATGAGTCCACATTACAATCAGAGAGATCTGTTATCAGAGGAGACTGCATCCATGTACATACTGTGCAAATCACGCAATTCACTAACAATGAATTCATTTAAGGCAGAAATAATGAGCTTGTTGAAGTTAGTAAACCCTGGCAGAAAACACCAAAGAAACCACCTAATAGTACGTCCTAGTCCTACAAACTGAGTAAAAATCATAGGTGGGCTCTTTTGATTCATTCACCCATGTTGAGACCTATAGATCCCCAAGAATATCACCTAGAAATCATCCAAAATATTCTAGCAACCACCTAGAAACTGCCAAGCACCCTACACACCACGGCGAAACATCAGAGACCATTGTGGGCTCTTTTACCCATTAACCCATGTTGGGAGCTATAGATCCCCAAGAATATCAAAGAAACTTGATATTCACACCCATTCCAACACATCATAGGCTGGCTCTTTTAATTCACTAAGACCTATAGATAGGACCTATAGAGCTATAGATAAGACTTATATAAGACCTATGTTAAGACCTATAGATCACTAATTAACCTATGTTGGGAGCTATAGATCCCCAAGAATATCAAAGAAACTTGGGCATAAACACCCATAAACTATTCAAAATACCCTATTTACTATCTAGAACACCCTTCAAACCACACCAAAACATCATAGAGACCATTGTGGGCTTTTTTCACTCATTAACCTATGTTGAGACCTACAGATCCCCAAGAATATCAAAGAAACTTGGGCATAAACACCCATAAACTATTCAAAATACCCTATTTACTATCTAGAACACCCTTCAAACCACACCAAAACATCATAGAGACCATTGTGGGCTTTTTTTCACTCATTAACCTATGTTGAGACCTACAGATCCCCAAGAATATCAAAGAAACTTGGGCATAAACACCCATTAACTATTCAAAATACCCTATTTACTATCTAGAACAGCCTTCAAACCAAACCAAAACATCATAGAGACCATTGTGGGCTTTTTTTCACTCATTAACCTATGTTGGGAGCTACATATCCCCAAGAATATCAAAGAAACTTGGGCATAAATACCCATAAACTACTCAAAATACCCTATTTACTATCTAGAACACCCTTCAAACCACACCAAAACATCATAGAGACAATTGTGGGATTTTTTCACTCATTAACCTATGCTGGGAGCTATAGATAACCAAGAATATCAAAGATTCTTAAAAGCAAACACCAAGAAACCATCCAAAATACTCACCTCAAGCACCCTACAAATCCACCTCAAGCACCCTACAAATCCACCTCAAGCACCCTACAAATCATGCCAACATATCATAAGTGGGCTCATTTAATTCACTGGCCCATGTTGAGACCTATAGATACCCAAGAATATCACATAGAAACCATCCAAAATATTCTACCAACCACCTAAGAAACTGCCTAGAGCACCCTACACACCACGGCAAATGATCATAGAGACCATTGTGTGCTCTTTTCAATCAATAACCCATGTTGGGAGCTATAGATCTCCAGGAATATCAAAGAAACTTGGGCATAAACACCTATAAACCATCCAAAATACCATATTAACTATCTAGAAGATTCTCCAAACCCAACAGCAAAACACCATACAGACCATTGTGGGCTTTTTTCACTCATAAACCCATATTGGAAGCTATAGATAACCTAGAATATAAAAGTTTCTGAAAAGAAACACCTAGAAACCATCTGAAATACTATAGAAACCATCTAGAGCACCCTACAAACCATAGGTGGGCTCATATGAGATCCCCATGAATACCAAAAAAGACCAGAAAAAAAAACAATGCAAAATACCATATTAACTAGAACACTCTTCAAACCCAACAGCAAAACACCATAGAGACGATTGTGGGCTTTTTTCACTGATTAACCCATATAGGGAGCTATAGAATCTCCAAAAATATCAAAGAGAGTTGGGCACAAACATTCATTAACTATTCAAAATACCCTATTTACTATCTATAACACTTTTTGAACAACATCATAGTGACCATTGTGGGCTCTTTTCACTCAATAACCCATGTTGGGAGCTATAGATCCCCAAGAATGTCAAACAGCCAAAATACCCTATGGACTATCTAGAAAATCCTACAAAAAGTGGCAAAACATCACATTGACCATTGTTGGCTCTTTTGATTCATTAACCCATGTTGGGAACCAAACAGATATTACCAGTAAAATTCAAAGGAGCCACCTAGCAAAGTCTATCTCTCCATGATAATGCTCTAAATCAGACTTTAAAAGAGCCTCAAACACTTCAATTACGTGCATAAATCAATGGAGATAAATGACAATGAGACAAAGTCATTGTGAATTCACTGGGAATCCCAGGCTCTCTGGAGTGCAATAACCTGCAGGATTAATATTCCAAAACCCATAAAATTCAGAAGCACATTAAACACAAAGCGTGAGCTCGAAGCCCAGGCTGGTCAACGGGACTGAATAATTCAGACTGTAAAGAAGGAGCAGATGGGAGGCATGCTGTGGCCAGGGCAGGAGGAGAACAGGTGGAGACTGGAGAGGGATGGAAGATGACAAATCACAATCACTGGCTATCAATCAGACTGAAGACATTCTGATTGATGAATCCGAACGTAGTGTTTATATGAACGCTCAACATGTGATCGGGTCACGTGTGCGTTTATACAGCTGAAACTTGAAAAATTAGAATATCGTGCTAAAGTTATTTTAGTAATTCAACTTAAAAGGTGAAACTAATATATTATATAGACTCATTACATGCAAAGTGAGATATGCCAAGCCTTTATTTGTTATAATTGTGATGATTATAGTTTACAGATATGAAAACCCCAAATTCAAAATTTTAATATTGTGAAAAGGTTTTCATATCTGTAAACTATTATAACAAATAAAGGCTTGAAATATCTCACTTTGCATGTAATGAGTCTATATAATATATTAGTTTCACCTTTTAAGTTGAAATACTGAAATAAATAAACTTTTGCAACAGGAACATTAACAGCGCATCATTACGCTATTTTTGCGTCATTGCACCTGCTTTCAGCTTCGGGTTTCAATCAAGTGTTTACATGTTCTTCTCGATTAAAAAGGAATAAACCACCTCTTTTCGATTCGGATCAAGCTCAATCAGATCAAGTAAGGCGTTTACATTGATTGAGCCGTCAATCTGTTTACTAACGGATTATTTGGTTGCATATAAAGATATAGATGACCCAGACGCTTACAAACCCAACCAATCAGAGCCAGAGCCTGAAATAAACTTGATGGAGAGGCACAACATCTGCTCAGAAATTAAATATAACCTTTTGGGCTGAAGAAGTCATCCAAAACTAGGCTGACCAGAGACAGACAGCATTTTATAGGGTTGGTATAAGGGAAGATGATTTTCCTTGCTCTTTTGAAATAAAGCCTGAATAGTGTGATGCACAATGGAGACACAATCTAGCTTTCAGAAATCACAATTACAACAATTCCCTAGCGAGTTAACACCCAGAACGATTGAATTAGCAATCATCCAGAACCATCCAAAATGCACTGGTAAATTAACAGCCTGGACAAAGAATTTGCAGTCATTCAGAACACAACCAAAATTGCCTTAGCAAGACACACTCTTCAAACACGCAGGGAACTGAAACTACACAAGGCAAATAATACACAACAAGTCCTCAAATTACACCAGGCGCACTATAGCCTTCATTCATCAAACGAACACAATTCATCACATGGCTTTGTGAAACACATCACCCAAAGTTAAATGGGTTTTGTTACTCATTTAACATGCAAACAGCCAAGATGCACGCTGAGCCAATCAGAACAGAGATCATATACATATAGAGATCCAACAGCAAACTTCATTAGTTAACTATACTAGTAAATACATAACGCTAATCTCAATGTTAATCTGTTAATATAGTTAATGCACTGTGAACTATGCATTTTTCCCCAACTAACATTAACAAAGATAAATAAATATTATAGTAAAATAAATACATTGCTTTTTGTCAGTCCATCACTAATGTACACTAATGATACCTAGCTAAAAACACGAATTTGACCGCTTTTGTGCAAGAAACCTAGTCTAACATTACACAGAGTGCATTGGGGAGGGGGATTCATTCCCTTTAATAATAGTTATTATTGGAGTATTAAGGAATGAATATATTGCTTTTCATTTTTTTATCTGAACGCCCACAGCCTGCTGTCAAACACTTGTGTGATGAATAAACCTTCAATTGACCGCTGACAGTGAGCATTATTCATCTCCAACAAACTCAAAGCCGTGATAAACAGCAGAGAAAATTAAAGGCTGTGTTTTATTCCTTACCTTCATAATATATTTTAAATCCATGGGCGCTTACAGCAAAGTCGCTGGTAAGACGCAAGGAAAAAATGGATCCGGTACTTGTGACAGGAGCTGGCACCTGGAATCCTGTTAACCTGCATGAGAAGAGAGAATATTACTCATCCGGACAGAAAACAGTGTAAATATTCATGCATTGCAATAAAATAAATGCATTAAAATGCATTTTAATGCATTGCATTTTAATGCATTTATTTTATTGCATTGCATTTCAATTTATTTGATGCAATAAATTAAATGCATTACAATGCAACGCATTAAAATGCAATGCAATAAAATAAATGCGTTAAAATGCAATGCAATGCAATCAAATAAATGCAATTAAATGCAATAAAATAAAATGTATTATTGTTGTTTTTCCTTTTCTTTTTTACTTTGAGAAAATACACTTTTTATATTTACATTTTGGAATGAAATGTGACTTGTTCTGTAAGATTCACCCACACTTTATGCCAAACATTTCACAAAAGAGCTTGTTAGGGTTGCATGATAAAGGAATGCCTAGAATATTCAAAAATGTCAAAAATTGGAGTTAGTTCTGAGAAAAGAACAGCATAATTCATTGGCAAATGCTGGTTGGTAACATTTCATCCAATGCAAAAAATTCATGCATTTTAAAGAGTGGCCCAAAAAATAAAGTCAAAATAGTATTTTGGCCCACGGTATTTCATTATTGGCTGTTTTGACAACACAATTTCCCAGGAGTCAAGCCCACTTTGAACCTTTCGCCAACTCTACTCTGGTTTACACAACGAGACATAAAGAATGAGTCACGTCTCTTCTATTTTCATAAAACTCATTGTCTTCGTATCACAGCCAGTCCTGCCTTCACAAGATATGAAGCTCTCTGAAATTGGAATTGAACTTGAAAAAGATCAATGAGCCTTATATTAATAAAAAAAATCCATCAGCATTTGGGGATAAAAATGTGTCATCTGCAGACCGATCCATAAAGCACTTGATAAAATAATAAACTAGCAAATTAACAAACATATTAAAGTGAACGTGAATATAAATATGAATTTGACACCCACATTAAAAGCGTTTCAAATAGAGTCATGAAAGGGCAGTTTTTTTATGAGCTTGCTTGGTAACAAATAAATAAATAAAGAGAAAATATCTTGTTTTTATTGTTTTTATACACCACAGACTCGTCGAACATGGGTTCACAAAACATTTACATTCAATGTGTAAAAGTGGGACCTTATTGTATCCATCTGGAAAAGATCACAATGTTAAAAGTGGATATTATTATAATTTTTTTAACAGATTTAAAAGATATTTCCCACCATGTGTTTGTTGTTTAGTGCGACACAACCAGCCAGTCTGAGATTGAACATTTAAATGATGTTTGTGGTTGTAAAGGCGACACAAAAGAGAAGCACAATCTGATTGCGCTGAGTTTGAATAACATTTCCTCAATCAATAGCATTCGTTTTGAAGTCTGATTGAAATCTATTTAAAATAGCTCTTTTTTTGCAGCTTTTTAATGTAAACATGAAATCAAGAATCATCCCTATTTACTTTCCTTCACAATGTCCAGCTCGTATTGCTCACGATTCAATCAATGCATGTTATTCCAAAGGAAAAAAACAAATTTATAATCTTTCGTAAAAGTGCAATATCTTCCTCCACCTCTGAAATGACTTTTCTGCTGATGAAATCAAGGCTGCAGGGGTGCGCAAAACAATATCAGCCAATAACATCAAAGCAAACTTTTCACAATCCAATCAAAACCCAATCCATTCCCTTCCCAAATTATTTCCAGCTGATTATTTTGCTTTACTCTGAAATGTGTCACACGGTTACCCATCGCGGTGTGTATAAGACGGACATGACACCTTCATAATCATGACAGGACATATGAATATGAAGGAAGTTTTAGTGTCTTTTGCTCAATTATGACATTTTTAATCCAAATATGACATTGTTTGAGATATAATGGCCTCATGACGGCCAATGTCAAAACCAACCACCTGACAGTTTAATGTAATGTTAACCAATAAAGCTAGGTGCTTTCTTAAGTTTGATAATTAATCATGTTTATGGTTTATGGTTAGGTTGTGTTGTCTTAGTAATGTCAAGTTGTCATGACAAAGACATCTTAAACAATGTCATATTTGCATTAAAAATGTCATAACTGAGCGAATGACACTTAATTGTATTTGTCATAAACATGCATAAACCTCCTTCATATTCATAATGTGTCATGTCATGATTATGATGGTCTTATGCACAACCTTCAAGTAACGTCTTACCAACTTTCATTACACGTTCTCTTTGATATTACGTTTTATTTAAGACTCAGAGAAATCGAATGACTGCAGTGCTGGAGCTCAGGTTAATGATTTGATAAGCACTTCTCTCACCTGGCCTCGAGGCAATTAGCAGAAAATTGTATAGTCAAGTCCAGAGGGATATTAACGAGGTTGAGTGAAACCATATGCAAATATAATGTGTGTTTAAGCCGAGGTCACTCACTGCCACGCGGAATCATCTCAGGAAAACTGCACCGGATTATTTATGCCAGTATCAAACGTCTCAAAACTTCCCCGCTTTCTCCACTAAGAAAACAGAAAATGCTACTCTGTTGTTAATTGTTGTTTGTAATGAAAAATAAAGCTTTGAGCCTGCGGACAGCAGCGGATCTGAGGGATTAATTACCAGAGTTAGGAACAATCAAACATGGAGAGAAAAAACAGGAATTATCCCAAAGAGAGAGCCAATAAAAGAGTGCAGTCTTATTGGTTTTTACTGTGAGTACATGTTCACACACACACACACACACACACACACACACACACATCGGTATATATATATATACATATTGGTCAAAAGTTTAGGGTCGGTAAGATTTTTTTATGTTTTTTAAAAGAAGTCTCTCTGCTCACCAAGGCTGGCAATTTTTTATTAAAAAATACACAAAAAACACAGTAATATTGTGAAATATTATGACAATTTAAAATGACTTTTTTCATGTTAATATATATTAAAATGTAATTTATTCCTCTGAAAAAAGCTGAATTTTCAGCATCATTACTCCAGTCTTCAGTGTCACATGATCCTTCACAAATCACTCTAATATGATGATTTTATGCTCCAAAACATGTATGATTATTATCCATGTTGAAAACAGTTTTTTACATTTTTATTTCAGGATTCTTTGATGAATAGAAAGTTCAAAGAACAGCATTTATTTAATTAGAATCTTTTCTAACATTATAAATGTCTTTACTGTAACTTTTGATCAATGTAACTCATCCTTGATGAATAGAAGTATTGATTTCTTATTTATTTCCCCCAAAAATAAAATACAAATTCTTACTGACCCCAAACTTTTTAAAGGGTAGTGTTTAATGTAACAAAAGCTTTCCATTTCAGATAAAAGCTGTTCTTTTGAACTTTCTATTCATCAAAGAATCCTGAAATAAAAATGTAAAAAACTGTTTTCAACATGGATAATAATCATACATGTTTTTGGAGCATAAAATCATCATATTAGAGTGATTTGTGAAGGATCATGTGACACTGAAGACTGGAGTAATGATGCTGAAAATTCAGCCTTTTTTCAGAGGAATAAATTATATTTTAATATATATTAACATAAAAAAAGTCATTTTAAATTGTCATAATATTTCACAATATTACTGTGTTTTTTGTGTATTTTTATCAAAAAATTGCAGCCTTGGTGAGCAGAAGAAACTTCTTTTAAAACATACAAAATCTTACCGATCTTAAACTTTTGGCCGGTAGTGTGTATATATATATATATATATATATATATATATATATACACACACACACACTCACTTTTCTCTCTCACACACACACTCACTCACACACATTTACTTATCTATCTACTAATCTACTAGCTATCTCAGTGAGGACACACAGTAAACTGCTATTATATAAACATTCTCAGAGAAAAGAGTATTCAGATGTCCCTGGGCCCGGTGACCCCCGGTGACCCCATCAGGGCACATATTACTTCCTTAAAGGTAAATATCACATAAACTCTACATATTACTGTAGTGCCTACTATAAAGTTACATTTTAAGTGTTGCAACTGCAGTGAAAACACAAAATCTGTGATGAGAAACACTTTCTCTCAGAGGTTTTAACACGTTACATATTAAAAATAACCGTATAAATAAGGAAACAGTTCCAACAACAGTAGTCAAGACAACACGTGTGTGTTTAACTGCAGTCTTAGAGATGCACTGAGGTCCAATAGAAACTCTGCTTAAGATCTCAGTGCTGTACAGAGCTCATATACTGAACGCAGAGACAGCGAAGTCTGCAAACATGATCTCAAACAGAGCCAATCACACCACAACTCATTCACGGTCAACACTCGGCTCATTTAGAAGAAGCATCTGAGACCAAACGGACACTTCCCATCGGATCAACGAACCATGAACTCCATGAGGAGGAGCTGAGAAAGAGTGTATGAATATTGACCTTTTCTCTCAGATAAAACTGGAAAAGCTTCAGGCATGAAGAGTTATTGAGCACTGAGTATTGGTCAGATTTAATTGAATTTGCACAGGATTCTTATGGACGGAGTAAAACGAGCAGTTTCTGGAGTATTAAATCACGCATATCGATGGATATTTTGTAAAGATTTTCCTTTTCATTTGTGCCAAGAAGGCTTTAAAATGAAGTACTATATCATTTAGTTTTGTTTGTAGAGAGCTCCCATATCTTGTTCAGGCCCTATAGGGACGAGTGTTGCTATGAAAGTGGCATCAGATGCGTGTTTTATATGTGTATATTGCATATGTGTACATTCAAATAAAACCCTAAAAAAAGCACATTTAACGGGATAGATGATTCAAAAACGAGAATTCGGTCATTAATTACCTGCTATTACAGTGTTCTTGCCAGTTTCAGAAAGTCAAATTTAAGACCTTTTAAAGACATTTTAAGACCATAAAGATTGAAATCTAAGACCTACACGACGCATTACCAAAAAAAAAAAAAAAAAAAAAAAAAGAAATTTTGTGGTTGCCAGCATCATCGTAACAATAACAATACGTGTTACTGTTTTTGAAATTAATAACTAAATACCGTATTGTCAGCTACTGTATAAAACTTTAATTTAACAGCTATATGCTATACTGTAAAAAATAATCCTGTAAAAACGATAAACTACTGCAGCTGTGGTTGCCAGCATAATACCGTAACAATACGCTGTGTTACTGTATTTGTGTTACAGCATATAGCTGTTAAATTAAAGTTTTATACAGTAGCTGACAATACGGTATTTAGCTGTTAATTTCAAAAACAATAACACACCGTATTGTTACGATATGATGCTGGCAACCACATCGCCAGTGGTTTACCCTTTTTTACAATATTATTTTTACAGTATTAAGCAATCACAATACCCTTACACACCCAACAACGTGTGAAAATCTTAGGCCCAAAATAAATAGGTTAAAACAAACTTGCACTCAAATAGAGCAGATTTCATCTCATATTTTTGCCATTTGAAAACAGCATATTAATATCCTAATTAGATTGAACAGGCAACTCCAACCCATGCAGCACACACACAGTTTGTAATAACTTTCTTTGGCCAGCATTTCTGGAAATGAACCTTTTTTAGATGAAATTTAAGACCTCAGATGAAAATCTGGCCATTTTTAAGACTGTTTAGGGCCTTAAATGTAAAGTTCAGAATCGTTTTACTTTTTAAGACTCCGTGGGAATTATTTTTTAGCTCCCAAATCTTGTTCAGGCCCTTCTAGGGACGAGTGTTGCTATGAGACTGGCATCAGATGTGTGTTTTATATGTGTATATTGCATATGTGTACATTCAAATAAAAACATAAATAAATAAATAATTCCCAGATGTTAAAAAAACACATTTAATGGGATAGATGACTCAAAAACGAGAATTCGGTCATTAATCACCTGCTATTACTGTGTTCTTGCCAGTTTCAGAAAGTCAAATTTAACATAAAGATTGAAATCTAAGACTTACACGACGCATTACCAAAAAAAAAAAAAAATCAGATCAAAGAAATTTTGTGGTTGCCAGCATCATCGTAACAATACGGTGTGTTACTGTTTTTGAAATGAATAACTAAATACCGTATTGTCAGCTGCAGTATAAAACTTTAATTTAACAGCTATATGCTGGAACACAAAATACAATAACACACTGTATTATTACGGTATGATGCTGGCAACCACAGCGGCAGTGGTTTACCCTTTTTTACAGGATTATTTTTTACAGATTTCCTCCCAATTTCAAACATTTATTAGGCTTCAAAAAATATAACATTTAATTTAAGTGGATTTACGCGTGAAACTTCGAAGCATTAGAATATTGTGCAAGAGTTCATTTATTTCAGAAATTCAACTTAAAAGGTGAAACTAATATATGATAAATATATATATATATACTTACATTCAAAGTGAGATATTTCAAGCCTTTATTTGTTATAATTTAGATGATTATGGATTAAAGATATTTCACAATATTCTAATTTTGAATTTCATATCTGTCAGCCATAATCATCACAATTGACCTTATGCACAGCTGCACTACTTCCTGAACTTAAGCCAGCTCCTTGTTTCCTGTCTGTCATTATTGGACAAACCGATTAATCCAGGTGTGCCTGACTTCAGTAGTCATGGCAACAATAATCAGACACACCTAAATTAATCAAGTTCAGCCAATAATGGCAGACAGGAAACAAGGAGCTGGCTTAAGATCAGGAAGTAGTGAAGCTGTGCATAAGGTCAATTATAACAAACAAAGGCTTGAAATATCTCACTTTGTATGTAATGAGTCTATATAATATATTAGTTTCACCTTTTAAGTTAATTAATTAAATAAATGAACTTTTGCACCATATTCCAATTTGTCGAGTTTCACCTGTAAAACAATCCTCACATAAATCCACAATAAATGTCATTTACCTATTATTTCTCTTCATGCTTGAATGATTTAAAAGCATTTGCATGAATAAAAGCGTGATCATATTATTGATATGTAACACTAACTAAAGGATGACAGAAAAAAACGGATGCATTTTTTTTACTTTTATCCTATTAGAAACAAAGAATTGCTAAAATTCAGATTCTTTTAAGAAAATATTATGACCTCAGTGAAAATTCCCCATTAATTTCCAGCAAGTGTCATTCATCGCTCATCTTCTCTGACCAGAGCTCCAGCTTTCTCTCCCAGACTTGAAAGATGAATTATGCTTACAAGATGACACTGTACATCAAAGAAAGTTAATTCTCAGCATGCAAAACACTGCGTGCATGTGTGTGTGTGTGTGTGTGGGGCGAAGACACTTCAAAGTTAAATGACTGGGCCGACACTATTTAGGAGAAGCAAGACAGGCCAATTACTCAAACACACAGCGCTCACATCTGACCGGACGGCGTTATCCAATTAGCACGGCTCGTTCTGAAGGTTGAGTAAATAAGTGTGATCCGATTGGCCTCGCCGTCTCACCAATCACACTCCGCAGAGAGCCTCGTCTGGATTCTGACATGTTTTGTCTCTGTATTTGACTATTGCCCCTGTATCTCTGAAAACACAGACACATCTACAGATATGCTTTAGCAATTTCCCCAAATGAGACGAATGCATCACTCGCAGAACACATTCATCAGGGCAGGAGAGCGTCTTCCTCATTCCTCACGCAAACGCATTCGCTCTTCGGCAGATACCGCCGGCTGAGAGAACGACAGAGCGTGATTTTTCATTTCGACTCTTATCTTGATGATGTTTTGAAGTGGCGCCGGAGTGTATTGTTCATTTGTGGCATTCTTCGGATGGTTTTTAAAGGGTCTTGAAACTCTGAAACGCTTTCTTTGAAAGGTTGAAGGAACAGTTCGCCCCAAAAAAGAGAAATTTCTCAGCTTATTTATCCACCTTCATGTCCAAAGCCAGAAGATTGTCTTTCTTGAATTGAGCACAAAAGGAGTAATTTCACATTGTGTTGGTCAATCTTTGCCATGCAATTAAAAGCTGACGCTTCAAAACAGATCCAAAAGCATCAAAAAACTGAATTATCTCTCATCTGTCTGTCTGTCTGTCTGTCTGTCATCTATCTGTCTGTCTATATGTCTGTCTGTCTATCTGTATGTCAATCATATGTCTGTCTGTCTGTCTGTCTGTCTGTCTGTCTGTCTGTCTGTCTGTCTGTCTGTCTGTCATCTATCTATCTGTCTGTCTGTATATCAATCAACTGTCTGTCTGTCACTGTCTATCATCTATCTATCTGTCTGTCTGTATATCAATCACCTGTCTGTCTGTCTGTCTGTCTGTCTATCATCTATCTGTCTGTCTGTCTGTATATCAATCACCTGTCTGTCTGTCTGTCTGTCTGTCTGTCTGTCTGTCTGTCTGTCTGTCTGTCTGTCTGTCTGTCTATCAATCACCTGTCTGTTTGTCTGTCTGTCATCTATCTATCTGTCTGTCTGTATATCAATCACCTGTCTGTCTGTCTGTCTATCATCTATCTATCTGTCTGTCTGTATATCAATCACCTGTCTGTCTGTCTGTCTGTCTGTCTGTCTGTCTGTCTGTCTGTCTGTCTGTCTGTCTGTCTGTCTGTCTGTCTGTCTGTCTGTCTGTCTGTTATCTATCAGCTATCTGTCTGTCTGTCTGTCTGTCTGTCTGTCTATCTATGTGTCTGTCTGTGTGTCTGTCTGTCTGTCTGTCTGTCATCTATCATCAATCTATCTGTCTGTCTGTATATCAATCATCTGTCTGTCTATCTTCAGGACACTAGGATTTAAAAACACGGACAGAACAATCAGCCAAATGTGACGAGATCAGACAAAGAGAAAACTACGAACACAGATAATCTACACAAAGCAACACATGTGAACACAGGAAACAGCCGAACCAACCCAAACACTGACCAAACGCCACACTCTGAAATAAAAGCTGAAATAAAAGAACATGATAAACTGTGATGGACTAACTGAAAAAACATCAGTTTAAGCTGATGTACAAAATAAAAAAATAAAAGTAAAGCTAAATATAAATATTAATACAAAATTACTAACACAAACTAAAAGTAAAATATAAAAATAAAACCCAAATATTAATAAATGCTATTATTGTACTCTAAAATGAATGCAACAAATCACACAATTACTTTTATTCACACACAGTCAGAATACTGTATATAAGACGAGTCATTTGTACAGTTTCTCTTTTACTGATATAATAAGTATGATTTTGGCATCTTAAAAACACTCTAATTTCATTTGCATGAAAAATAGCAAACATCCCACATCCTTTTCCTTTAGAGTTTAGAGCGACATGGGGTTGATTAAATAATCACAAGGTTTATTTTTTGGTGAACTATTCCTTTAATCTCATTGAGAAGCAATATAAGGCTGACTCCAGCAGTTTAACCCTGAGCTTCGTCTGACCTGCACTAAAACCAGCTTTAATCAGGACAGAAGAAACATGTAATTAGTTCTCCATGTTAGGAGGAAGATTCTTACAGGCAAAGACAATACAGTCTGTAATTAGTCAAATCATTTATTATCATTTTATATTGTGCTTGTCAGAGTCTCAGAACACAAATGGGTCAGAGAAGCGTTCAGTGAACTAATCGTCACGCTGTAACGAACGTCTGTAATCTGACAGGTCAACCTTTGATTGCAGATATTCCTCTATCACTCCTGTTTTCCTTCCGGTTGTGCGGCGCTATTCTGGGACAGCGCGTTCCAAGTGGAAAAATGACAAATTGCGGTGTCAGGCCGTGCTGGGATAAGTAACGTATCAAAGGCTTCTGCTTGAATTGCTTTGATAAATGGATTTTTCCAGAACGTGTTGAAACGCAGGGTCGCCGGAGGAAAGCTAAATATTTCCCTATTTGCCGGCACAAAACCAGTAACATCCTAGACCTTCCCAACATCTCTCGCTGGGAATAGATTGCTGATGTAGATGCTGATACTCAGAAATCAATTTGAAGAGAAAGAACATGGTAGAAAACATGCAGGGATGCAGATGGAAACCTGTCCCAGTGTGTGTCAGAATATCGGCCGGATAATCAGATTCACATTAGAAGATAAAATGGAGTTTTGTGTTTATACATTTTTTTTTAAATGAACTGTTTCATCCATATATTCAGACCAAGAATATTGATGAGTCACCTATCATTATCTATCCATCATCAATCATCTTAGAATATATCTGTCTATCTATCTACTGTGTGTGTGTCTATCTATCTACTGTCTCGTCTGTCTATCTATTTGTCTGTCTCTGTCTGTCATTGTCATTATCATCTCAGAATATATTTATATCTATCTATCTATCTTGTAACAACTTCAACCTTTCATAAAAGGTTAAAATTATTATAACAAGGGGAGTGGTCTATTATTTCCTTTTACTCAAAAGTACACAAAAACAGCACAGTCACCAAAGATTAGCGTGTTGAAACTATAAGGGCAATTTATACATTTGTCAGGCACCTGCAAACATAACAAATCAGTTGACTCTCTGTTTAAAACTCAAAGCAAAAAATAAATAAACATATATATACATACATATATATATATATATATATATATATATATATATATATATATATACACATATATGTATATATAAATAACAAACATACTCAACAGTCCTGACTCTTTGTACAGTGTCACTCTTTCTGCTTTGGGGTAGGTAGGCAATCCAAAGTCTGGATGGGAAAACAATGTCTCCAAAAAGAGAAAAGAATAAATCCACTGGTCCGAGGTCCCACAAGGAAAAGGTTATCCTCCAGTTGGAATAAGTCCCTAAAAGTATAGTCCACCACGTACATCCCAATGGCTCCAACGTCTAATAAACCATGTCTCTATTCCCAGAGGTCATTTTGGAAATTTTCTCTGAGCTAGGTTAGCCAAAAAACCATAGCACCTCACCAAACAAACACCTTTCAAAATGGCCACCCTTCCCCCTTTTTACCCTAGGCTCAACATAATAAGAGTCCTAAGATTCCTGGATGGATGGATGGATGGATGGATGAATGGATCATCCATCCATCCATCCATCCATCCATCCATCATCTATCTATCCATCCATCCATTCCATCCATCCATCCATCCATTTATCCATTTATCCATTTAGCCATCCATCCATTATCCATCCATCCATATTCAATTCATCATTCATTTATCTATCCACTCCATCCTATTCATCCATTCATCCATCTATCAACCATTTATCCATTATCCATCCATCCATTCCATCATCCATTTATTCATTTTACATTTATCTATCCATCTCATTATCTACATTATCCATCCATCCTATCTATCCATCCATCGATCATCATCCATCCATCCATCCATCCATCCATCCATCCATTCCATCCATCTCATCCATTATCTATCCATCATTATCCATCCATCCATCCATCCATCTATCTATCCATCTAATTTTCAGGCAAGGATTTCTCTAACCAAAATTCAGAGTTTGACCGTGTCAAATTGAACTTTTCTATGATAAAAATAAAGGTTCTATGAATCTCTATTCAAATTCAAATTGCAATTCTGCATCCTGTCAGTTGTAAATAATGGATAACTCTGGTTCCCACAGTGCATCTAGGGATCCTGGTCTGTTTCATGAGCGTTGTCTTAAACTCAGGGTAAGTCTGGCTCGAGCCAGCCCTCACCGAGACGAGACATAATGGGGCTAGAGCTCAACGGACACAAGCGCTTTCTCCAGGAGAAAGGAAGATCGTTGGAAATAACACTGACAAGCTTTTGTGGATCAACAACGACAGACGCTTCTTGAACCGAGAGGCATTGGGAATCTTTATGGCTCTGAGTTTTGTTTCTTGCATTGGATGGTGAAGCCAGAGCATCTATTAGAGGATGTTAATGAATGTTCTTTAATCGAAGAACTTACCCAATACTCATAAATGTTTGAGTAATTCTGTTAAACCCAAAAAACATGGCATTGCATTCTTCATAAGATTAATGCTTTAATAACGGCAAATGAACTGCCATGTCTGCCGAGGAGGAGAAGAAAACTATCGATTTACTCACAGCTTAGATAATGAAGGGCTTGCTCTTATTCCACAATGTGTTTTTGTGAAGATTTGCAGTATTCGATCTGAGGTCTATTAAAGGGAATATACAATGGGAAAACTTCAAATGCTCAGAGACCAGGCGATACTTGGGGAAAATTCACCAAAAATATTTGTAAGAGTTGAGAATATCTTTCAAAGTTGAAGATGAAACAAAGACTATTGGAGAAAAAGCAACTTAAAACAGGAGCACATGTCTAAAAAATACACCTAATTCAAAAGGAAAACAACATTTTCTAATGAAGCATAAACTTCAGTTAATTTACAGCAAACAAGCCACATTATCTTAAGTTGTTGTAAGTAAATGTATCTTGATCTGAAGAATGGTTCTTTTAACCCAACTTTGGGTCAAATATGGACAAACCCAGCCATTGGGTTAATTACATTTTTAACCCAAAGTTTGGGTTTGTCCATTTTTGACCCAAAGTTGTGTTAAAACAACCAAGCATTTTTAGGGTATAGATCTTTTTAATGGAAAACAAATATTTTTTCATAATGTTCATCAACTTTTGCTCAAGTATTTCATGTAGGTCAGCAACTAAAGAGTTCAGAATGACGTAGCGTGCAGAATCACGCATGCTAAAGTTATTATCAGTTGCAATCGTCCTCAAATGAGGCTTTTGTCTGGAAGCGTTCACCTCGTACGGATTCACACAGCAGATTTTAATCAGGGGCATTCAACAATTTCTCTAAAGCAAAACAAAGATAAAATGCCATATAAGCAACACGCTGAAACCATTCTACTGAAAGAAAATCTCCAATTCATCACTAAATGTGACTTTCTATAGAGCAATTGTAACAAAGGGGCGGAGCTTAGAGAAGAGTCAATGCTGCAGATAAACACTCTCCGACATGAGAGTCAATACTGTTCCCGCTAAACCGTCTGTGACTCCGAAAACAAACCACAAACGGATAGAAATACAGAAAACTCTCTGGCATTTTAACAGAGGGAAAACTGAGGAAATGACATCACTAGTGCAATATGCCGCTTATTTTGCAATCTGTTTAGCCAATGAAGCGTCGTTTTCTGTGAATTCCAGATTGGTGTAAAATAAACACTTTCCATCATCGTAATTGCCACGAGCGAGTTTCGCTCTGCTGATTCTGTTCCTGGCTGGTGGAGAGTTTCGTTGCAATAATTGGTTTACCCTTTAATTAGAGGAGAGTGAGTGTAGGTTAATTCTGTGTGCTTTTACACATTTTGGAAGAGTTTCGACCCCATGTGGTGATGGTAATCAGATCTATATTTCACATATAAGCACTGTGTTTTGACACGAGTAATGCAGAAACTAATTCTAATTTGTCCAACACAATAAAAAAAACATTTAAACCCAAATCAATAATTCAAGCCCAATTTTTGTACATTCAGTATGTATGCAAAGAGTATATAAAGAAAAACAGCAGACCTGAATATATACATAGCACCTGTCAAAAGTTTGGAAACATTAACATTTTTCAAATCTCTTCTGCTCACCAAAGCTGCATTTATTTAATTAAAATTACGGTAAAATTGTGAAATATTTTTGTAATGTACAACAGCTGTTTCTATGTGAATATACAGTAATGTATAATTTATTCCTGTGATTTTCAGCATCATTACTCCAGTCTTCAGTGTCACATGATCCTTCAGAAATCACTCTAATATGAGGATCTGATGATCAAGAAACATTTAAGATTATGATTATTATTATTATTGGATACCATTCAAACATTCGTGGTAAGATATAAAATAAAAGATTTTTTATTCAGCAAGTATAATTGATCAAAAGTGACGGTGAAGGCATAATGTTGCAAAAGTGTGAAAAAGTGTTCCAAAAACATTGGAAATAAATGCTGTTCATCAAACTTTCTAGTTCTAGATTTTTTTTAATCATCAAGACAGTTTAACACTGATAATAATCATAAATGTGTTCTTGATCATCAGATCCTCATATTAGAGTGATTTCTGAAGGATCATGTGACACTGAAGACTGGAGTAATGATGCTGAAAATCACAGAAATAAATTACACTTTACTGTATATTCACATAGAAAACTAATATTTTACATTTATAATAATATAGATTATGTCAATATTTAATGCCAATTTATTAATCTAAAAATCAGTCAAAATAAATACAAGGCCCTTTTACTTCCCATCACTGTCTGTGTTTATTTCGTGAGGATGACGATGCATTATTCTTCCTTACATGCGGACACATTTCTTATTGAGACAGGAAGTGGAGGCGAAACACATGGAAGAGCTCGTTATTCTCCCCGTTCCCCGTTTATAGCCAATCGGCTTTAGTCGATGTCACGGCCATGAATCAACATTTGCTATTTGCTATTTGCAGTCAGCAGCAGGTGGCAAGGACATTCTCGTTTCACAGAGACCATTTGCATAAGCCCCTGAGCAGGAAATGATGTCATCAATATTTTTGCTCCATTTTCCAAATGTTAAATGAGTTGTACAGAGTACATAACAGCACATAAGAGCCACAAAACTCATTTGGATGTCACAGCTGTGCTTTAATAATCTTACCTTGTCCTGAAGTTCGCAGGATGAGGATGTCCATCATATAAAGATAAAAAGTCATATTCTTCCTCCACAGCGAAGGATTGAAAAACTATATGAATTCTGCTCCTCTCCTCGGCTATAATAACCCATGTACAGTTCGCTCCGTTCAGGGTATCCGTGAGGAAAGCCTGGACTTTCTATGGTCCCATTTTTTCCTTTTAATGTCCCACCACATGTATAAATGAAACCTGTAAAAAGAAGGAAATATGAGTCAATAACCCACAAACATTTCACAAGATTTACACAATAATCCCCTTTGAAGGAACTTTCCCAGTTCATTGGAACACATTTGTTTTTTTACAATCAAATCAATTCCTGATGCATTCAATTTCACTTTAAACGGCTGTTGAATGCTTTAATCTGATTGGTTCATAAAGGTGTGCAGTAATATTCAGGGTAAAGTAGTTCAGGCAGGTTTTCAGCTCCATATCACTGCGCCGAATGAGTAATTTCAAAGGTCTTTACAGTCGACGACAGCAAAAGAGGCAAAACCCAGAACAACACTGACCTAGCAAATACATAAAGTAAACAATCACATAAAAAAACACATTATTTCCATGTTTTTGCCACAAAATTTAAGTGTTATTACGTGCAGAAAGCACATACTCTCTTTGCCGCAGAGATTGGATGGTACCGCCCAAAATAACATACTTTTACAAATGTGTACTTATCTAAGAAAAACGCCTGGGACTATTTGTAAATAAAGTTAGATTTTTTATTGTTCTTTACACATTTTATTGAACAATTACACATGTCTGTCAAGCAAAGGCTTTGACAAATCTATTTTTTGTTCAAAAACTGTTCACTATTGTTGTGTGATGTGTGATTTTCAGAAATAAATGACAAAAATCAAATTTCCGTTTTTGAAATTCTCTAGTTTATTGTACATTTTTCACTCATACTTCCTTTAAAAACACATTGCATGCATGCTTATGTTAGCTTAGGGTCTTCTGAATCCATAGATACCAAACACAATAGTGTTCCCCATTACATATAGTTTATAAGCCCAAATGTAAAAATAGAGAAAACGGACCAAAAAGGGCTTAGTCCCCAGAGGGTTAAGGACAAAACCCTGAAAAATGTCTTGAAACACATATTCAGCACAAGGTTTTGAGGTGCGGTAACTGTAAGCAGATGGGCTGTTACCCATACCCATCCTCAATTATTCCTTACTTATCTCCAAATTATGGAATTAAAAAGGTTTGCAACCTACATTATGACAACATCTCCTGAGTTATGACAGAACAATCTCTGAGCAATACAATTACCCTCTTGGAAGTGTTTGTATGGTTAGTTAGTATTCCTCTCCACGCCGAACACATCACTCAACTCTCTGAAGAAGACAAACAACTGGTGGCACCTGACATCACAATCACATTACTCAAACCGTGCCAGTTTGTGCGCTGATGCCCGTAATGGTTTGATTGTGTCATGAATAACTATAACTATGCGACGTGTTTGAGTCACCGTCGTCAGAAGGCTGAGGCGTTAACGGTTGGGTTTAATGAGCGTTCCTCGTGTCATCGTGGGTGAGCATCTACACTCACGTTACCAGGGCTTTTTATACGCCTCAACCTGAGCAAATAGACTGGTAATGACAACCAGCATTAATTGAGCTTTTCCATTTATCCCTTTCCGCTTCCCTTAAGGAGTAATTAGCTTTGCCGACTCCCTGAGATCAAGGATCTTTCCTCTCCCATCTCTCAAAGCAGGAGGAATGAATACAGAAGGGACCAACCCACAGCCACCCATCTCAGATCCACAGAGAATGCAGAAATAACACAAAGACTATTTTTGGGGCCATCAAGACTTTTTCCATCATTTTCATGTCAATTAAGCACATATTCTCATTAGTGTGATGCATTTGGAATTTTTCCATTAGACTGCCATTACTGCGATAAAAGCTCTCGTCAGTGTACGTATGAGTGCATGTCTCAAAATAGCAATAGCATTTTATGTATATATATTCAGGGACAGCCAAATATAACATTACGTTTGAATTGAAAGAAAATAATAATACAAATTTTATTTTCATTATTTTATTTTCGATTCATATGACATCAGGCCTGATAACTCTTATTAAAATGCATTGGTCCAGAAAATAGATCACTGCATATAGTAATATATAATTTAGAGCTGTCGATTTAATGCGTTTATATGGTGTGATTATTTATGTGGGGAAATAACACGCTACAATTAGTAACTTATTAAATATTATTTATTTATTATTGACTGCGTGATTAAACTGCCAGTAAAATTGAAGATATGAGAGCAAAAAAAGCCATTTTATGTCTTTTTGTCTTATTGTATATGATCTAGTTTATGGAACGAGCGAGAGTGACGTTTTTTCTTCTGAATATCATCACGATTGCAAATGTGATGTTGCTTTTGAATTTTAGAAGAAAAGGTTTCATCTAGAAGCATAAAGGGGTTATTAAACATTTTAGGGTTTCCATCATGGATTGAGTTTTAATGGAATTAATTTTAAACATACTTTATTTGTAAACATACAGTAAATATTTAGCATTATGCACCAATTTAAGACATTTCTCCTTAAATATTCTCCTTTTTGGCATTTATATGGTTCTTTAAAATTGAGTCGAGAACCCTAGGGTGCTCTATAGAAATTTATAATCTATTCAATGCTTTTCTCATTTCTAAACCAATAATGACTTTAAATTATCGTCATTTCTCAGCCAAAATTGATGTGGGATTAATTTGCGATTAATTCGATTACTTAATCGGCACATCATTACTGAATATAGATTAAAAATGTAATCCCTTGACAGCAATAAATAAGTGATATAACTGCACATTAAAAATCAAACATGTTCTGAATTGCTTTCAATGTAGACAAACTGATTCTCACGGCATCGGCACTTCTTAACAAATAAATCCTCCTCGCACCTGAATGATACAGGCATGAGCATGAGACATTAACACACCATGAAGAGAACGGAAAAGATCCCACACACACACACACACACACAGCAGCTTGCAAAAACATCATTATTAGTTATGCAACAGCTGAGGAAGAGTGTGTGACTCAAACACTGCAGTATATTGTTTATAGTGTGTGTTTTCTTCATAACTGTATTGCAATTTAAAATGATGCTAATACAATTATTTATGTATTTTTGTTATATGGGTGAAGTATGATCCAGACATGTTTGTGAGAAATCAAACATGCAACACATGTACACAATTCAACAGCTTATTTATTTATGCTAAACTCTAAAATGATATTTCAAATTAGCCACACTAAAATAAATCAATCTATTGAGAGAGAATAAACTGAGTTTATAATGGACAGCAGTCTAACAGGAGAGAAACATAATCAATTCCAAATGTACAACAATTAGAGCAAAAACAGAATAATTGGCATCTAGTTGTTTCTCACAAACAAAAGCTGTGAAATCCTCTAAAGGCCTTTTCATTCAAATCTGGACTGAATTAAGCAATAAAATACAAGATGCTGTTAGTAAGTAAATAGTCATGATGTGAATGCACCAATAAACAAATTTATAAGAAGATCCTAAAATGCCAAATATCACAAAATATCAGAATAAAATTACATATTGATATCGGCACAATCTATATGAACAGGTTGTGTCGATTAACTGACTAACTCCCTGAAACGCCTCCATTGTAGTCTCAGTTTCTCAATATTCCTCATTATAATAATTAATGCGCAGAATAAAGGGCGGGGCCTGGTTGAGTTAGTTAGTAGTGTGTTAAACTGGCGGTTATGGAAAGGGCGGGGCATTTCCCAAACACACTCGAAGCGCTTGACCAATCACAACACACTGCTCCAGCCGACCAATCAGAGCACAGTGTGCTTTTAGAAGGAGGGGCTTCATAGAGACAGGAAGTAAACAGAGCGTTACTGACAGACTGGGAAGAGAGGAGCCGCAACAATGGAGAATATGAGGAGAATAATGCGTGCAAACCTGTTCTAGTAGAGCTTAAAAAAACAAGACTTTGTGAAAAGGCATATTAAGTCCTCTTTAAATTAATCCATTAATTAGAAAACAATTAAACAGAAAGACAGGACCATGTCTACTGCATTATGCAGTTCTCATAATGAAAAATACAGAAAATCATTTTTTTTTCAAAGCTCAACATCAAAATGTTGACACAGACGGACCCAAAGTCCTGCAAGTGCACCATCTCTTTTATCACAAACCTTTTATGGCCAATTACAAACTAAACATGAGAAAATCCCAAAACACTTCAACAGTTGCAGTGAGTTTACATCACGGCACAGTGATCATAACACGTTTCAGAAACCACATATATGCTGTGCAGTTTACATACAGTAGCCTAGATCAGATAATCAAAGAAGAATTCAGAATTGCAAATGCATCCTAATGTCATCTAACCAAAATAAAACATCAATGCAATGTATTTTACTACAAGATTTGTGGAGCGTTTTGAATATATTTCCTGCTGTTTAATCAGAAAGAAAAGCTCTACTGTTAAAGAGGCCTAAAAATAATGATGTGTAATAAATGAGAACTAAATGAGAAAATGCTGTCTACAACATGACCAATCAAGTGATGTAAGTCACCAGAGGCAGTGAGTTAGTGATTAAACTGTAGTGCACTTACTAGAGGCAATGCTCAATGTTTAATAAATAATTGCATTTATTAATAAAAAAATATTAATCAGATTACCTTGTAGGTAATATATACTTTTAAGTATTTTTTCCATTTATTTCTCCTATTGGGATTTTTTTAGTCTTTGTTAAAGCATTATAAGATGAACCAGAGCAACCGTGCTACGAGGAAAATCACAACATTACAAACTTTGATTTGAAGCAGAAAAGGTTTGAAAATTGGAAAATATAAAAGACAAAGACTGTGAACTTTAGTGAGGGAAAGAACTATAATCCCATGATGCATTGCGAACAGCATAATCAAATTGAAAATGGTGTAGAAACATAAAACTACCCATTTAAAAATGTCGATTATACATATAAAATCAATATATTTAAGTGTATTGCAAAATATCCAAATAACCTACATTTCAGCATTTTGAGAGCGTAGATCAACTTCGCAGTGATTTATGGGAGTGGCGGAGCTATCGAGATATGGTGTGTTTGCTTGTTTTGACTCTGATTGGTGGAATTTTCTGTACAGCATCATGGGTAATGTAGTTTTTCACCATGATTCCACTGTTAAACGATTATCTTAAAACTCATAGCTCACACTAGGGCTGACTTTAACAGTTTATATGTCAGTTTCCCCATGGAGAACTTGAGACACCTGTTGTTCTCTGCAGAATTCAATAAAATGTACAATCACAGTTCATCGTCCAATCAGAAAGGTCCATTTTGGGACGTTGATTATGTGAGCAGCTGTGACATCTCTGTGGTGGAAAGAGTAATTCTGTCTGGATAATCTAAACCTTTCATTTGTTCAGGCAGACGAAATTGAAGGCAATACAAGAAGCAAAATCAGCTTTTGTTTCCATTATCAGAGTCGCATCGAGCAGGTGATGAAGGAACGACTGCGTCCACAGGCCCTTCACACACATTTGTTATTCTGTTTTAAGCACAAAACTCATATCTAAGTAGCACCTGTTTTATTTTTATTTGTATCCAACACATTATCTAAGCCAATGCTCAAAGCTTCTATTAAATTAAAGATTTTTTACTCAGTATAGGCTAAAAGATGCATGTAACATTAAAAAAGCAATTATTAACGTAACATAAAACTGTAAATGATGAGTGTTTTCCTAATATAGAAATAATTCTATACTGTTTTTGCTAACAAATTATAATTTTCTCTAATTATGATCATAAATAATAATATAATTCATATTAAAATAAAAACTTAGTGTGTGTATGTATATATATATATATATATATATATATATATATATATATATATATAACACAATCAGTATATTACAATAACAAACACTTATTTATAATGCATATGTTTAAATGTTTGGGCTCAATTTTTTTTAAGAAATAAATACTTTTTTTAGCAAGGATGCATTAAATTAATCGAAAGTGACAGTAAAGACATTCACAATGTTACAAAAGTGTATATTTCAGATAAATGCTGTTCTTTTGAGCTTTCTAATCATCAAAGAATCCTGAAAACGGTTTAATCACATGAATTAATGACACTTTACTTGAATATTCAGACAGAAAACTGTCTGATGAGCAGAATAGTCGTCTTTCCAACTTTTAAATGGTAGTGTAAATAAATAAATAACCTGAGTATTGTAAAATATTATACAAAATCCCACAACAAAGACAAACTCTGATTGGCACGAGCCCAAATCAAACCCTCACGCTCTCTCCGACCACAGACTGATTTAGACTATCTCCACTCCTCATTCTGCTTTACTTCCACGCCGGGAAACCGTTCTCTCATTGAGCAATCGCTCAGCATTATCCGCCGGCCTCCCCGTGGTGACCGCTGACACAGAACGCTATAAACTGATCCGAGAACAGCATTAACATAACGCAGAGATCGCCCAGAAAACAGGTCAGTCACACCAACTGCATCTAAACACATAAATCTCATTTATATCAGAATGTGAGGCGTGGCAATTTCCACCAGTCCACACACACACACACACACACACACGAGGGCTCAATCAATTTGAGAGGCAGAACAGAGATGACAATAGACCTCAATCTTATTTCTTCACACATAACCAGATGGCCAGAGAAGAATCGCAGTTGACAAGCTCCAGAAGCTCGAGTTCAGAACGCCAGTCTTCGTCTGGAAGATGAGAAAGGAAATTCCTTAAGGAATATGCTTCATGCATGCAGACAGATGAGAAAAGAGGTTTGGGCTCCGGAAAGGGTCAGTGTGTAGAGTTGTGGTTCAGTTTGAGATGACACACACACACACACACTGTCCATTAAGCTCCTTTAAATCTGCTTGGCTCATGGATGTTTAAGAAATAGTTTGAAAGATTGAAAAGAGCAACAAAACACCACATAAGGAGTCATATAACAGTCTATATATAATATTTAAATAATTGATTACTTTATTATTATATAATAATCTGGACTGGGCGTCTCCACTTAGACTGTTGCCTGGCGACCCGGCCCCGGATAAGTGGAAGATAATGATGGATGGATGGATACATGGATGGATGAGAGAGATAATGATGGATGGATAGATGGATGGATGGATGGATGGATGGATGGATGGATGGATGGATGGATGGATGGATGAAGAGAGATAATGACGGATGGATGGATGGATGGATGGATGGATGGAATGGATGGTAGAGAGATAGTGATGGATGGATGGATGGATGGATGGATGGATGAGGATGATGAGAGATAATGACGGATGTATGGATGGATGGAGAGAGATAATGATGGATGGATGGATGGATGGATGGATGGATGGATGGATGGATGGATGGATGGATGGATGGATGGATGGAAGGAAGGATGGAGAGAGATAATGATGGATGGATGGATGGATGGATGATGGAGAGAGATGATGATGGATGGATGGATGGATGGATGGAGAGAGATAATGATGGATGGATGGATGAGAGAGATAATGATGGATGGATGGAGAGAGAGAGTAATGATGGATGGATGGAGAGAGATAATGATGGATGGATGGAAGGATGGAGAGAGATAATGATTGATGGATGGATGATGGAGAGAGATGATGATGGAGGGATGGATGGAGAGAAATAATGATGGATGGATGAGTTCTGGTTAATAAATGAATGCATGAGTTTGTGTGTTCAGGAAACCTGTTTGAAACCAGTCATTATAAGTGTGATTCTATTGGCCGCTGAAGTGTCACACTTCATTCCTCGAGGATTAGCCGGGAGAATAACCGCTCGGCATTAGCATCACTAGCCCTCAGACCTGATATGTTAACAAGCAGAGAAACCATTAGACATGATGTGGATCAATCATCTCTGTCATAAGAGCCGTGACACCCACCCGGGTCGTCTCAGAAACCCGACAATCCTGGTTTAAGACTGTTCATTACATCTGAAAACAAACCATCAGCGCGCGCTGTGCGCTGGAATCGAAAAGAAAGTATTGATTTGTGGCAGAGTGAGTCTGTGGATGAGGCAACAGGGATCTCAAACATGAGTCCGGCTGATCAAAGCACAGAGATGGCCCTTTGAAGCCGGGAAAAGGGCAAACACACGCTTTCTTTTACTTTACACTGTTTTATCTATAGTTTAATTCCTCAAAAACTATAGTAGCTTCTCCAAACAAATGAACATTGAGACACTTCCTCAAAATGTACAAGAAATGAATGCAACATGTTACGACATGGGGATCATTTTCAGATCACATGACCAGTCAGATACCACTTAATTTATACAGGGAACCTGCCTAATATTGGAATATTATTTCCTCTTTAAAACTGCAGTGAACCAAAGACAGTCTCAAAAACACTGAAATCGCTGGTGTTTCTGACGTCACAAACCACCTTGTAACCAATCAGATCAACGTGTGATCAACCAGTGGAGTGAGTGAGTGGAGGCGGGGCTGCATATTTATAGAACCACGCATACTAAATGAGGTAAGGGTGTCCAGTTACATTCGAGATATTCTGAAGTTAGGAAAAAACTTTTTAATACGTCATTTTGGGGATCAAAGGTGAGTTTTAGGGATACAATTATTGACTACAGGGAGACTAAACAAAACACACAGATTCAACAAACTCCATTTTAACGTATTTCATCTGTCAGGCTTAATAGAGTTAAGAATGCAATGCATGTTAAGTTTTAAATGATACAAATATTATAACAGTAACATAAAACATGCTCAAGGCTAAGTCTGGAAACAGTCTTTTCAATGCACATATACAAACATCCTCAAAACTAAGAGGTTGAAAAAAGTTAAATTATTTTCTCCAGTTCTACTGGGAGATAAGCACTGTAGATATTAAATATGTGCTTGGGTTTTTTGTCAAGCTCACTTGAATTTGTTCTAGATCATTAGATGTGACAGTAAGATGATGTTTGTTTGAGGAGGTGAATGCTGCAGTTTCTTTTCTGACAGTCAAAGATGCATTTGGATGATATGTGATGCTTTACAATACATTAGATAACCATACGCTACAAGTGATGAACTTCACCTGGATCAACTAGACTTTACTCCAAACCTGAATGGTTTTCTTAAATATCCTAATGTTGTTGAGTCTCCTAAAACAGGTTTACATGCATCCAAGTTCAAAAAACACGTTAGTTTTCTCTAATATACAGTGATCATCTCCTCATTTCTCAAAGAGTCTGAAACGGTTCGTTTGAAGATTCAGTCTCTCTAAACTCCGCCTCTCTGAGAGCTGCTCTGCTCTGATTTGGCCAGACGGCCCAGTCTGTAGTGATTGGTCGACTGTCGGAAACTAAATGTTCATTAACATCTGATTTTCCTCAGTGATATAAAGTGTGTTTTACCGATATTAATCTCAGAACACAGTGTCTCCTTGACACAAACTGAACTCTTCCGGTCTCAGATACACTACAGTGTTAGAGGGCGGAGCTAAGAGACACTGTTCAGCCAATCAAAACCACAGGCTGGCATTATGCAAATGAGTTACATTGTTACATTGTAAACTCATTTCAGCAGTTACAGTCACTTCTTTCTTTAGGAGACGATAACTTTATTCAGTTGTGCACTTTAATCTTTTACATTCACAAACAGCTGTATTACAAACTACATGAAAGATAATATTTGAAAAAGCATAATGGGGCACTTTAACATATTTTTTTATAATGCAGAAGACATTAATACAAGCTCCATTTTTTAGGTGAACTGTCCCTTTAAGTATTATAATTTCCCCATGTCTAACTGACAAGATCTCCCAAATCTGAGACTCTTTGAGGAAATATTCAAAAGAGGCAATAAAAGTGGATTAAGTTCACTTAGAAGAGAAGAAAGCACTAAGCCAGTGATCAGAGGTAATCCCTTCTGACAGAAAGCAATCGCTGGACATGAACAGATGATGTGATGTGAATCAAAAACGCCTGAATTATTGAAGGGAACACAAACAAGGCGAATATTATCATTACACAGCAAACCCGAGGGGACTTCGGAGGAGAGTTAAAGCAACTAATCAAACTTCATCAGTGTCAATTACCAGAAGCTACAATCCTGCCGGCCCAGATCGGGTTAATAAACCAGTGAATGATAATTACGATCGCCCAGGTCTGCCATCTGTTATTCAGTGTGTGAGAACGCCTGCTTTCCAAGACCAGAGATTCCTGGGTTTACAGTGTTTCACAGGGTGTGTGTAATGAACTTAAGTGTGTTTGTCAATCCCGCCTGAGTAACCGAGAGCTTGTGCATCCGAGCGAGACTTGCAGGGCTTAAAACAAAAGACTGAGGAGTCTTCTGAGAAACGGATGTCAGAAGATAAATGTGCAGAGAAGCGCAGGTAGGAGACGAAGAGAGACAACATCACTTCTGTCACTCATGCTTAGGTTTAGGGATTTGTTCTAACATTTACCACACATGGTTTAGGTTACAAATATAATATCCTGAAATCAGGTGATGTATTCATACTTTTCTAAAGCAAGAACACTTATAATTTTCACCTAGTGGATGATAAAACACCTGCAAACTCCAGAGCGTAAAGATTTAAACATCGTTACGGCACAGGTTTTTGAATAAAATAAAATGTCAACTTCATAAACTCGTTAAAAAGCCGTTCAATAGTTTTGGATCGGTAAAACATGTTTTTACTAATTTTTATGTTTTTAATAGAAGGCTCTTCTGCTCACCAAGGTTGCATTTATTTGAATAAAAATACAAAAAAACAGTAATACTGTTAAATATTATGACGATTTAAAATAACTAAGTGTAATCAGAATTTTCAGCATCATTACTCCAGTCTTCCATGTCACATGATCCTTCAGAAATCACTCTAATATGATGATCTGATGATCAAATATTTATGCAAATATTTATGATTATGATCAGTGTTGAAAAGAAACAGTTATTATTTACAACTTTATTTCATGATTCTTTGATGAATAGAAATTTCAACAGCATTTATTTGAAATAGTAAATGTTGTAACACTATAAAAGTCTTCACTGTAACTTTTGATCAATTTAATTCATCCCTTGATAAATAAAAGTATTGATTTCTATGGAAGCTTGTTTCGCCACAGAATGAAAAATAAAAAAAGGTAATTGCGGACTTTTTAATCTCACAATTGCAAGTATACACTTGCAATTCTGACTTTAATTACTAGAATTGCGAAATATAAAGTCACGAATTCCATGATATAAAATTGAGATTGCGAAGATATAGAAGTCTGAATTGCCAAGATATAAAAAGTGTCGCAATTCGTGAATATAAAGTCGCAATAAACTGTTATAATGTCAGAACTGGTAGATATAAAGTCAGAATTGTGAGATATAAAGTCAGAATTGCGAGATATAAAGTCAGAATTGCTGAGATATATAAAGTCAGAATTGCGTGATATAAGTCAGAATTGCGAGATATAAAGTCAGAATTGTGAGATATAAAGTCAGAATTGCGAGATATAAAGTCAGAATTGCGAGATATAAAGTCAGAATTGCGAGATATAAAGTCAGAATTGCGAGATATAAAGTCAGAATTGCGTGATATAAAGTCAGAATTGCGAGATATAAAGTCAGAATTGCGAGATATAAAGTCAGAATTGCGAGATATAAAGTCAGAATTGCGAGATATAAAGTCAGAATTGCGAGATATAAAGTCAGAATTGCGATATAAAGTCAGAATTGCGAGATATAAAGTCAGAATTGCGAGATATAAAGTCAGAATTGCGAGATATAAAGTCAGAATTGCGAGATATAAAGTCAGAATTGCGAGATATAAAGTCAGTAATTGCGAGATATAAAGTCAGAATTGCGTGATATAAAGTCAGAATTGCGAAGATATAAAGTCAGAATTGCGAGATATAAAGTCAGAATTGCGAGATATAAAGTCAGAATTGCGTGATATAAAGTCAGAATTGCTGCGATATAAAGTCAGAATTGTGAGATATAAAGTCAGAATTTGTCGAGATATAAAGTCAGAATTGCGAGATATAAAGTCAGAATTGCGTGATATAAAGTCAGAATTGCGAGATATAAAGTCAGAATTGCGAGATATAAAGTCAGAATTGGTATAAAGTCAGAATTGTGCGATATAAAGTCAGAATTGCGTGATATAAAGTCAGAATTGCGAGATATAAAGTCAGAATTGCGAGATATAAAGTCAGAATTGCGTGATATAAAGTCAGAATTGCAGATATAAAGTCACAATCTGGTAGATATAAAGTCAGAATTGCGAGATATAAAGTCAGAATTGCGAAGATATAAAGTCAGAATTGCGAGATATAAAGTCAGAATTGCTGATGTATAAAGTAAAATTGTCAGATATAAGATAGATTGTCGAGATATAAAGTCAGAAATTGCTGATATATAAAGTCAGAATTGCGAGATATAAAGTCAGAATTGTGAGATATAAAGTCAGAATTGTCGAGATATAAAAGTCAGAATTGTGAGATATAAAGTCAGAATTGCGAGATATAAAGTCAGAATTGCGAGATATAAAGTCAGAATTGCGTGATATAAAGTCAGAATTGTGAGATATAAAGTCAGAATTGGAAATATAAAGTCAGAATTGGGAGATATAAAGTCAGAATTGTGTGATATAAAGTCAGAATTGTGAGATATAAAGTCAGAATTGTACGATTAGTATAAATCAGAATTTTGTGAGAATATAAAGTCTGAATTGCGAGATATAAAGTCAGAGAATGTGCGTTGATATTAAGCCAAAATTGCATGATATAAAATCGCTTGTTGCGAGATATAAAGTCAGGAATTGCGTGATATAAAGTCGCAATTGCGAGATTAAAAAGTCACAATTGCGTGATATAAAGTCGCAATAAACTGTTATAATGTCAGAACTGGGAGATATAAAGTCAGAATTGTGAGATATAAAGTCAGAATTGTGAGATATAAAGTCAGAATTGCGAGATATAAAGTTGCAATTGCGAGATATAAAAGTCAGAATTGTGTGAAATAAAGTCAGAATTGCATGATATAAAGTCAGAATTGTCGATATAAAGTCGCAATTGCGTGATATAAAGTCAGAATTACGAAATATAAAGCCGCAATTGCGTGATATAAAGTCAGAATTGCGAGATATAAAGTCGCAATTGCGTGATATAAAGTCAGAATTGCGTGATATAAAGTCAGAATTGCGTGATATAAAGTCGCAATTGCCGAAATTAAAAAGTCACAATTGCGTGATATAAAGTCGCAATAAACTGTTATAAAGTCAGAATTGTGAGATATAGTCTGAACTGCGAGATATAAAGTCAGAATTGTGAGATATAGTCTGAATTGCGAAGATATAAAGTTGCAATTGCGAGATAAAAAGTGAGAATTGTGTGAAATAAAGTCGGAAATTGCACGATATATTAAGTCAGAATTACGTGTTATAAAGTCAGAATTGCGTGATATAAAGTCAGAATTGCGAGATATAAAGTCAGAATTGCGTGATATAAAGTCAGAATTGTGAGATATAAAGTCAGAATTGTGAGATATAAAGTCAGAAATTGCATGATATAAAGTCAGAATTGCATGAATAAAGTCAAATTTGCGAGATATAAAGTCAGAATATGCGTGATATAAAGTCAGAATTGTGAGATATAAAGTCAGAATTGCGAGATATAAAGTCAGAATTGCTAAGATATAAAGTCAGAATTGCGAGATATAAAGTCAGAATTGTGAGATATAAAGTCAGAATTGTGAGATATAAAGTCAGAATTGCGTGATATAAAGTCAGAATTGCGTGATATAAAGTCTAGAATTGCGTGTTATAAAGTCACAATTGCGTGATATAAAGTCGCAATTGCGAGATTAAAAAGTCACAATTGCGTGATATAAAGTCGCAATAAACTGTTATAATGTCAGAACTGGGAGATATAAAGTCAGAATTGCGCAAATATAAAGTCAGATTTATATTTCATATACAAAAACGTTCTATTCATGAAAGAATCCTGAAATAAAAATGTACAACACTGATAATAATCATAGCTATTTCTTAATCATTAGATCATCATATTAGATTCCTGAAGGATCATGTGAGAATGAAGACTGGAGTAATGATGCTGAAAATCACAGGAATAAATTACACTTTATTTAATATTCACATAGAAAACTGATGATTACATTAGAAATAATATTTCACAATATTACCATTTTTTTATTTAGATTTTTATCAAAAATCTTACCAATCGATAAACTTTTGACTGGTAGTGTATGTTATATAACTTGGTTCTGAAGCTAACATCCGACAGCCTGAATAAATGAAAAGGCAAATTCAACAACAGGACAGGAATTTCCCCAAAAGACGACAAGATTGCAGGTTTAACAACTAATTATTTAAATAAGTTATTTGAAAAAAATAGTGCTTAAATCGCAGTAGTAGATGAACAGGGTCCCAAATACACTCATTAGTTGAATGAAAGATGATATTTGAAGCGCATATTAAAGACGGCCGGATGATACAAGACAAATCTGACATCCGAGCAACATTTCAAGTCAATTATCTCTGACGAGGACTGAGAGGTTGATGATGGATCATAATGTCAATTAAAGCGCCGTCTGCTTGACTGATTCAATTCATTTCTGCACTATTTCCACTCAGAGAAATAGAAAACCTTTTCACAATATTCTATTTTGAATTTGGGTTTTCAAATCTGTAATCCATAATCATCACAATTATAACAAATAAAGGCTTGAAATATCTCACTTTGCATGTAATGAGTCAATATAATATATTAGTTTCACCTTTTAAGTTGAATTACTGAAATAAATTAACTTTTGCAACATATTTTTGGAGTTTCACCATTGATTATATGATAAACTTTCGACATAAACGTATACCATTGTGTCCAAACAAACATAAACAAATAAAGATTGAAACACTTTAGAGTTAACTACACGTATCTTAGTAACTCTATGGCATTAATTCATTTCAACATTTACTAATACATTAAAATCATTGCATTTATAAACATTAGTTAATGCACTGTGAACTAACATAAACAATAAACTGTATTTTTATAAGCTAGCATTAACAAAGGTTAATAAATACTGTAGCAAATGTATTGCTCATTGATCGTATTTAAATTGCTGCTCTTATGTTTGTGTGGAAACTGTGATGCATTTTATTTTCAGGATTTATTGATGAATATAAAGTTTTAAAAGAACTGCATTTATTTGAAGCAGAATCTTTTGTAACATTATAAAAGTCTTTACTGTCACTTTTGATCAATTTAATGCGCCCTTGCTGCCCACAAAACTAAAATCAGTAGAATAACTCTGAAGCCTGAAATCAAATACTTCTCATTAAACTCCTTTCTAAACCAAATAGAAATAATGTTATTCACATCCATTTATCGCTCTACACTTTCACTTCTGGGAGAAAGCTCTGAGACGGATGAGAAAGCTTGTTTTTTACAGTAACTACATAATGGACTCCTGAAATACTGCCGCTATATAACCAGCGTTTGCTATCTGAGTGTGTAATTAAAGCATCGAATGAGCGCTGACGGATCACGTCCTCCACCGTCCATCACTGGATAAAGCAGAAATACAGGCATCTTCGGGCTTTTCCTTTGCTATTCAACGAGCACTCGACAGAAAAGCTCTGATCACGAGGCTTGATGTTGAAGCATTTAAAACAATAGAAATGTGAGAACTGTGCTCTTGATGTTATTGTTCATATAGCATGACTGTCAAGCTTCAGAAATTACAGAAAAGCAACATACTGTAAAAAAATGGTTAAATTTACGGTATAATACCGAAATACAGAAATTTACGGTAAATTCTACATTTATAAAACACGGTCAGCAAACTTTACCGGTAACATGGTTTTATGAGTTGTTCATTTTCACTTTAAAAACTGTAAATTTAATGGTATTTTACAGTAACATTACATGAAATTTACCATTAGATCTATCACATTTATTTACCGTATATAGTAATGAAAGGTTCTGTTAAGCAATTAACAGTTTTTGCGTTAAAATCACGATCATTTTTTACAGTGAAATGACTTGTACACTACTCTACGGTTCTAAGTCATAAATGCAAAAAATTGGTGAAATTTGCATTAAAAAGGCCAGAATTTAAAAATATTCTAAAATACAGTAGCAATATATTATGTTTTGAAGAAGCTGAGGTAAATACTAAGGGTAAATTTAACAGTATTTTACAGTTAAAAAGATTACATGAAATTTACCATTCTATCACAGTTATTTACCATATGAAAGATTCTGTTAATCAATTAACAGTTTTCACTGTAGCATTTTTACCATTAAAAATGTCTTTTACCATTAAAATCATGATAATTTTTTGTGGCACTACTCCACGTTTTTAAGTCTCACAGTTACATGCAAAAAAATTGGTGAAATACTGCATTAAAAAGGCCACAATTTAATAATATTCAAAAATACTGTAGCAATATTTTATGTTTTAACGAACTGAGGTAAACGTAAGTGACTGAGACAATGAGCAATGAGCTTATACATTTTCACTTTAACAACTTCGAAATTTAATGTTATTTTACAGTAAAATGAGATGACTTCTTATTTGAACAATTTGCTTTTATTGAAGGGTCCCGTTAGTTTATTACTATATATATAAAGAGAACTTGTTAACCGAACTACACTCTAAACAATGCTGGGTTGTTTAACCCAAATTTGAGTCAAATATGGACAAACCCAAATGTTGAGTTAAAAATGCCATTTAACATTTTTACCCAACTTCAACTTTCACTTTCATCTGTACATTTTTTTAATTACATTTTTAACCCAACATTTGGGTTTGTCCCTATTTGACCCGAATTTGGGTTACAAACAACCCAGCATTTTCTAAAGTGTAACAGTATTTATTGTAAAGAGTAATAATGTTTGTGAATGTAAAAGGTCTGCGAAGTTTTAAAGTTAAAGTAAAGTTATCATCTCCTAAAATATATAATTCTGAAATGTTGAAACGAGTCCAGTCTCACTTCCTGTTACAGTGTAACTCATTTGCATAATCACAGCCTGTGTATTTGCGAATCACTTTGAAGCACTTCAGAAGGACGGAGATTACAGTAAAACCAACGTCAGTCGTTACCGTTAGTATCACTAGCGCTGAGGTAGAGTTGGAAATCAGAAATGCTAATGAGCGTTTCGTTTTCTACACAGTCGACCAATCACAACAGACTGGTCCATCTGACCAATCACAGCAGAGCAGCTCTCAGAAAGGCGGAGCTTAGAGAAACCGAATCTTCAAACTAACCATTTCAGACCATTTTATTTATTAATGCGGTGATGTATAATGTGAAAACATGGAAACATACCGAGACTCAAACACATAGGAGCACTTTAAAAACTAGTCATAAGAGTCATAAACACAATTTGGTATTCAGAGATATTCTCCTTTCAGCTTAAGCATGTCAAACCATGACGCCAGACGTTTTTGAAACCAGTGTGAATGAGATTTGTGAGGCTTATCATGGGTTTTGTTTTACTTGTAGGTGTTCTGCACATTGTGAACAAGATCTCCCTAAAGATTATTAACAAAAATAAACAGCAAACGGGGTTTGTAACAACACGAGGGTGAGTAAATAATAAATAATGCATGAACTAAAGCCAAACACTAGAGATCAAGGTCATCCTCCAGTCGAGCAAAGCCACATGTGGAGACTCAATCTCAAACTGCTCAAATTACCAGCCCACGACCGATCGAGAGGACCAGATCAATAATATCAAATGAGATGAAAAGTTATTTCATTGGCCTCCCGATTAAACACAGAGCCCAATTTTCTAAGCGCCTCTTATTAAAAATGCATCAAGAGAGCCTTGAAGGAAGGCAGCGCTGTTGTTTGGCCAAGGACATTATATGAGAAATAACTTCAAAGCCGCGACTTGCAACTCCCGGCGGCCTCGTGTCCAAACACTGTGGATAGAAGAAAGAAACGGAATATTTGCATTCATGAAAAGAGCTCCATTATTTACCATTGTGACGTTATGATGAATGGAGCAGATCTTAGAGCTGAACTGCAGTAATCATGCGACGGCATTTCAATCCCTGAACTGGATGACATTTACCTACATAACTTCACATGCACGATGATCTGCTGTTGTTGTTCAGCACGCGAAAGATGAATGCCGAGGGAGGCTAATGTTGATGTTAGTGCTGCGGCAGCACAACTTCATTCTATGGTTTCCATTAGACTGAGTCACTAAACACTCGAGTTTGTTCGAAGTAGAAATGGTTTTAAACAGCGGTGTGCATGGGGGATGTTTACTCACGTCAAACGAGACTGGTGTTAATTAAGAGAAAGATTCATACTGTGCGGTGCTAAACAAACACATCTATCAAAATGCAGTTTGTTATTTGACATCCGGTGTGTCACTAGTTTTACCCTTCGTCGCTATATGTGACAGACGGGCAGTTATTTGTCAGTACTCTCTGTGAGGTTTGGTCTGCCCGTTATAAATCTAATGCATAAACAACATATGAAGAGCATCAATCACGCCTGCTGTCCTGTTCTACAAGACCCGTGCAACCTGTGCTTTTCATTATAGCAAAGCCCTGCAGGAATCCTGAACTGTGCACTTCATTAACAAGATTAATAAGACCAGTTCTTTAATACAGTATGAGAAACCGTATCAGGGAAAATGAGCTGTCACAGTACTGGAGAAATAGAAATAAAATGCTTCGTCAAATGGAGCATTTTAAGGGGCAACTGCAACAAATGTGATGCAATAAAAAAAAACATTAAATCAAATCATAAACCCATTCACCTCTAGATTGCATATTACCCAACTCTCCCTAAAATCCTCCATGTTACTGCAACACATATGATTAAATATGATGTGACAAGAGTATTACAAGGCTGCATCCTGGTTTATATTTTACAGGTGCTTATGTCATTGGGTTTTATAATATTCACTTATTTGAGCCTTTACTGTAAAATTTACTGATAATAATAAATGTGGAAGACCATATGCAACTTTTAGGAAAATTGAAATTTATGAAGAAAAAAAGTTTTTAAATAAATTCTAAACAAATGTGATGATTCACATGGAGGGAATTGTGGAAATGTCTCTTTAAACAAAAATGGAGGCAATTTTTTATTACATTTTTACTGTAAATCTATACATTCGCATTGTTAAATTGGCTACAATAAAAATTACAAAGCTTAAAATACTTTAAAATCCCATGTTTCATCTTTAAATGTAGTGTATGTCACGTTCACACGAAATATATTAGTCACTTCAAAATACAAAAATGCTATATGATGCATTCATATCGAGAGAGAGAGAGAGAGAGAGAGAGAGAGAGAGAGAGAGAGAATGTATGAAGATGATAGATAGATAGATAGATAGATAGATAGATAGATAGATAGATAGATAGATAGATAGATGAATGATAGATACGATAGATAGATAGATAGATAGATAGATCAGATAGATAGATAAGATAGATAGATAGATAGATTAGATAGATAGATAGATAGATAGATAGATAGATAGATAGACTTTTGTTCACTTCCAGATTTTGATGAGAACTGAGAATGAAATGAGAACACAGTTGAGAATCGGGACAAAACGAGAACAAACGCACAAATGCACGCGCTTTATCCCCATCAGTGGTAATGCACTCGACTCGAGAACGCATATAAACGCCTGTTAGTTCCGAACGCATATGAATGCAGGTGTGCTCAGCATTGCACAGATATAGAACTGAGGCTCTGTAAACTCTGTTTTTGCAGATCTGATCCAGAGACACCTGCAGATCCTGAACAGCAGCACTTACCCTGAACACACGACAGCACACAGCACAACACTATATTCCCAATGAGAAATCCAGTTTTAATCGTCATCGTGGTGGCGCGAGCGCATCTGATAAATCCTCTATTCGAAAGCACTAAAAATCCTCGGCATCCATCATTATCATCTGCTCTCATACTGTCAGGTGTCCGGCAGAAACGGGCATTCCTACGCGCTTCGAGAGAGAGGAGAGACTGATCTGGAGTCAGTCAGCGCTGGATGTATGGGAAGACCAACAGCAGCAGAACCTTGACGAGGACTCAACCATCTCGCCAACAGGGGCACAAAGTATTCTCTGTACTCCTCATACGAGTCTCCTCAGTGCTCACTTACACACAGCGCATGCCGCTGTCGTGCATCTCTAATGAACGCATGCATTCGCTTCTCATGCACGCGGCATTTCACGACGAGTCCCCGCGCGCGCACGCGTTACTGTGTAAATGATGCAGTCGCATCAACCAAAAAAAAGTGAACGCATGCAGACGGCGATATCGGTGCATCGTCATTGATCACATGCAGGATAATATACGTCTTTAAAATTAAACTGATTGCCAACTGCACGCTTTACATGTTTCTGTTTTTAAACGTAATTGGTAAAAACATGCATGCACTCAGAGAACTGCCATCGATCGTCACAATCAATGCAGATTATAACGTTTTAAATTGCATTTACAAATAGTTCGTTGTCAATACTAATACAACTGTTCAAATGAACATGCATCAACTAATGCAATATCTTATAAAGAGAAATTGCACGGTCATACGTGCCTAAAATCTAATTTTGCAAGTAGCTTTTACACACATTACTATTTCAAATGTCTGCAATGCACAACGCAAAAGCAATGCCAGAAACACTTTATTTTAGAGTCCTTGTTAAACATGTTACATGCAGTTACTATGGTTATTATTGTGCATTATTACATGCAAGTAACCACAACATAATCTTAACCCTAATTACACAGTAAAACAGACACTTTTGAATAAAGTGTAACCACAATGCATAATTCTAATAAATGCACATATGCATGCATTTAAAAAAGTGCTTGGTCATTAAACACTGCATGAAATGCACAACACGCTTTAAGTTTAGCATAAACTTGCACTTTTATGCATTAACACTTTTGCACTGCATCCACTGAACCCGATGCATCAGTTTATGTTTTGCATTATCATAATCAGTCCATTCCAGCACTTCATTAAAAGTGGGAGAGTGTCCAATTTATCTATGTTTAGCCCCCCCTAAGGTACATTTAATCAACGGTGGGATGTTCAGAGGGAGTCTTCCGCCATCTGTAGGTTCAGGACCACTCTCTTCCACACACACAGAGAGAGAGAGAGAGAGAGAGAGAGACACTCTCTCACTCACTCAGCTCACAGCCAACTTCTCTCTTACCCTCTCTCTAATAAAACTAATACTTAACACACACACACAGCCAACGCATCTCTCTCCCTCTAACACCCGCACATCTGCATGCACACACTCAGATAAGGATGACAGCTTGAGCTCCTTTGGAAAATGTTAAATGTTATAAAAGGACTTGTTCAAGATGTTTTCTATAGCAGGGCTTTAAGGCATCAAGAGTGTGTGAACACACACACACACACAGGTCAGTCAAGAACGGTCCGTGGTGCTGAATTAATGGCCGCACACTATATATTCCAGAACATCCTCTTAAAGGAACAGTTCACACAAAACATCCTTTACTTTACATCAGTCACACTGAACCATCAACATGTGATGCTGTTTGATATTCAATCTCAACTAATGTTCAACACAGCAATCAGTTACGGCCACAAAGGCTTTAAAAAGGTCAACAACAACAAACTTATTTTAAGTCTTCTAAAGATATGTGTGAGAATATCCACTATGAATGATTCATCTTCTCCTCGGCGGATTCTGTGTGCTGAGAATATTAAAGCTTTGGCTTGACCTGACATATAAAAGGTTTTCAATTCATTTGATTCAAGCTAAAACACTTATGAGGGAATTAACCACTCGTTTAATCTAGCATTGCACATAATCAGCGACGTTACATGATCAAATATAAAACTAATAACTAAAAGATTATTCTGCGAATTATGCAGCGATAAACAACGGGTAACTGTAATTTCCATCACACAAAACACACTTTTCCATTGGTTATCAACATCACAGCTTGAAAGTGTATATGTTATCTTAAAAAACAGGATTAAAGAAAACATGCTTTTTATCAAACTCTTTGATTTAGTGTGTTTAGGCTCTTCTAGAACAGGTTTGCATGCATTATTCTCCTCATATTCTCCATTGTTGCGGCTCCTCTCTTCCCAGTCTGTCAGTAACGCTCTGTTTACTTCCTGTCTCTATGAAGCCCCTCCTCCTGAAAGCACACTGTGCTACTGTGCCAGTTTAACACACTACTAACTCACCCAGGCCCCGCCCCTTTATTCTGCGCATTAATTATTATAATGAGCAATATTGTGACGTGTTTGTTCCTGGAAGAAACTCAGAGATATACTTGCGTAGCTTTTGCATTCTCAAACAGCAACTTTACACACACTAAAGAAAGAAGCAGAATAGCCTAAGTAGTCGTAAAATAAAAATTTTGAATGTAAGTTATTCTGAATGATTCATCAATTCTTCCAAAGAAAGTAGTATATTATGAAGCATTATTGGAACACTGTAAACTCCATAACTGCAGAAAGTTGTTCGATTTCCAGAAAGTGTTCTTTGGACATTTTTGATTCTCGAGGTGTTGTCCTGCACATGCTATTAGAGAAACGCTTGTAAAAAGCACAAGCAATAAGCCGTATCCAGAGTCGTCGTTGATACATATTGCATGACATGAGAACACCAGGTGCTTTTTACTCTCGAGCTGCCAATCGGTGAAAAACATCTTTTGAGTTCCAGTCACTTTAAATCAACTGAGAAAACCAAGACAAGCATTTCTCTCAACTCTGATAGAGGAAAAGCTGTGCACGTCTCACACACTCCAGCCGAGGATTAGCCCACACACTGCAACCGCACCACTGCAATAATAACACCCTCTGTGTGACACACTCCTGAATGCAGAGCGCACTGCTTTATGGGCTTTATTTCTAGAGCAACCCATCTGTCCATCGATCTCGTCTCAAATGTCTCTCATATCAATATAACTGAAAATAGATAAACAAGCAGTGTTGAGGGTTGTGATCATTCTTTCAAAAAACATGCATGCATTTTCTAATCAATGTGATTGAAAACTTGAGTATATGAGCATGATTCAATACAATTCACATTTACTTTTCACAACACACATCGCTTCAAATTCCACATTATAATGTATCTGTTATCAGAGGTAAATGTCTAAGTTATGTATTTCAGAAATGTACATATGCAAAATCACAGATAAAAATGCATTAAACAATGTAATAATTTATGAGATCATTGAAGTAATGAATACTTGTTTGTTAAATGATTATGACATTTAGAAAAAAAATGGCATAATCATGATAATTATGACAAAAATGTCATAATAAATGATGGGAATTAAAGTTCTGGAGACATGCACAGCGGGACAAACACTGTTCGGCTCACTCGGAGATTTATGTTTTAGAAATGCCAAAATACTGTGGGTAAGCACAAATAAATCCAGGCATTTGAACAGAATCGGGTTATAGTTGTTATTTGTGAGTCTGGGGTTTGCTGGATTTGCTCTGCCCTGGAGATCGAGGAGACGCACTGTGAACTTCACCAATGCAATTTTCATGGAACGGCCAATATACGATTGCATGCAAACATGACTGTGGGCAACAGAGAAAAAATAGCAAAACACCTCAATCCTGGAGCAGAGAGAGACTCAGACAGACAAGTAACGGAGCAGTCTATAAAGTCAAGAATTTCATCAATTATAATATAACATTAGTCATGTGAAAAAATCTACAGCATGCTGTTAAAAAGGTATTAAAGAGAAAAATGTAATATATTTTAAATAATAATATAATATATTATAAAATAATATTTTTTTGCCTTTTTTACATATTAAAAAATATAATATAATATAATATAATATAATATAATATAATATAATATAATATAATATAATATAATATAATATAATATAATATAATATAATATAATATAATATAATATAATATATGGACAAGGAAAAATCTAGATTTAAATCTAGTGCATTCTGTTGAAAAGGCATTAAATAGAAACATGTTATACATTTTAAATAATAAAAAATATAGTATAGTATAATATAAATATTTTTATAAAAACATTTTAAATAATATAATATATTATAATATAATATAAATGGACAGGGAAAATATAAATCCACAGCATTTCCAAATAAAGTCCAAATAAAACTTTAGTGTACAGTATATATATATATATATATATATATATATATATATATATATATATATATATATATATATATATATATATATATGTATATATATATATATGTATATATATCACTGGCCACTTTATATATATAGGTACACTGTTCACTATGATACACTTATATTTCTATAGCAGCCAATCACATGGCGGCAACTCAGTGCATTTAGGCATGTAGACATGGTCAAGACAATCTCCTGCAGTTCAAACCGAGCATCAGTATGGGGAAGAAAGGTGATTTGAGTGACTTTGAACGTGACATGATTGTTGGTGCCAGAAGGGCTGGCTCTGAGTATTTCAGAAACTGCTAATCTACTGGGATTTTCACGCACAACCATCTCTAAGGGTTTATAGAATGGTCCGAAAAGAAAAAACATCCAGTGAGCGGCAGTTCTGTGGGCGGAAATGCCTTGTTGATGTCAGAGGTCAGAGGAGAATGGCCAGACTGGTTCGAGCTGCATAGAAGGGCAACAGTGACTCAAATAACCACCCGTTACAACCAAGGTGGGCAGAAGAGCATCTCTGAATGCACAGTACGTCGAACTTTGAGGCAGATGGGCTACAGCAGCAGAAGACCACACCGGGTGCCACTCCTTTCAGCTAAGAACAGGAAACTGAGGCTAGATTTGCACAAGCTCATCGAAATTGCGACAATAGAAGATTGGAAGAAGTTGCCTGGTCTGATGAGTCTCAGTTTCTGCTGCGACATTCGGATGGTAGGGTCAGAATTTGGCGTCTACAACAAGAAGCACTATCCATCCTGCCTTGTATCAACGGTTCAGGCTGGTGGTGGTGGTGTCATGGTGTGGGGAATATTTTCTTGGCACTCTTTGGGCCCCTTGGTACCAATTTGAGCATCGTTGGCAACGCCACAGCCTACCTAGTATTGTTGCTGACCATGTCCATCCCTTTATGACCACATGTACCCAACTTCTGATGGCGTACTTTCAGCAGGATAATGCGCCATGTCATAAAGCTGGAATCAGTCTCAGACTGGTTTCTTGAACATGACAATGAGTTTCGCTGTGTACTCAAATGGCCTCCACAGTCACCAGATCTCAATCCAATAGAGCATCTTTGGGATGTGGGTGGAACGGGAGATTCGCATCATGGATGTGCAGCCGACAAATCTGCGGCAACTGTGTGATGCCATCATGTCAATATGGACCAAACTCCCTGAGGAATGCTTCCAGCACCTTGTTGAATCTATGCCACGAAGAATTGAGGCAGTTCTGAAGGCAAAAGGCGTTCGAACCCGTTACTAGCATGGGGTACCTAATAAAGTGGCCGGTGAGTGTATATATGTATATATATATGCATATTTTGCTAATGCATTTTCCTAGTTCGGCCTATACTGTACGGTAGCATGCAAACATGTCTGTAAACACTAGTCCATAGCAAAAAAATATCACCTCTGATGAGAAAAAACTGCAATCTAAGCAAAACCCCTCAATTCTGGAGGGAAGAGAGAGAGAGAGAGAGAGAGAGAGAGAGAGAGAGAGAGAGAGACTGAGAGAGAGAGAGAGAGAGAGAGAGAGAGAGAGAGAGAGAGAGAGAAAGAGAGAGAGAGAGAGAGAGAGAGAGAGAGAGAGAGCGCTGTGAGAACATGTAGCTCAAAAGTAAATGTGCATGTTATTTTCTACAAGATGATTTTATAATGAGTATCACAATTTTGTAACCCATTACATTAACCAAATGAATGAGCAAAAAAATTAAATAAAGTAATAAGTGTGTCAAGACCCTGCATTAAAACACATGCCCACACAGAAGTCATGCAAGTGTTTGCATCATTCACACTGCATCCTGAACACAAGCCTGTGGGCGACACACTGGAGAGAACACCACACACACACACACACACACACACACACACGAGTCTGAGTTGGTAACAATGGGCTTGATCTGAAGGTTTGGTTGAAGATGAGGAACTCATTAGAGATGCACTTTGCAAGGTCTGGTTCTGCTAAACAATTTAATAACTCGCCTCTCTCACCCCGTCTGATCCGCAACGCTCTCTGAATCACGGGCAAGTCCCTCTTACTGTCCTTCCAATTTATTCTGTTAACCGTTGAGGTGCTCCGTTCATTTCCACCACACTGATCTCGCCGCTCGATTCAATTCAAGGTTACAATACACTCAAAGGATTATTAGGAACACCTGTTCAATTTCTCATTAATGCAATTATCTAATCAGCCAATCACATGGCAGTTGCTTCAATGCATTTAGAGGTGTGGTCCTGGTCAAGACAATCTCCTGAACTCCAAACTGAATGTCAGAATGGGAAAGAAAGGGGATTTAAGCAGTTTTGAGCGTGGCATGGTTGTTGGTGTCTGAGTATTTCACAATCTGCTCAGTTACTGGGATTTTCACACACAACCATTTCTAGGGTTTACAAAGAATGGTGTGAAAAGGGAAAAACATCCAGTATAGGTCAGTTCTGTGGGCGAAAATGACTTGCATGCTATTGGGAGGGGAAAAGACTAAAGTTTAATAACTCTACTCATAATCTGTGTTCTCCAATAGACTGTATTATTCCCCAAGGGCTGGGCAATTAACAAGGCCATGTCGAGTCACATTAACAGTATACATAAAAGCATCACACATTTAATAAATAACACTGTGCACGAAAATACTATCTTAATTACAATCTGCTGCAAGCAGATAACTAAAACACAAGTCCATAGCATGTATGAGAATGAATAAATCTACCAGCCGCCGAAGGTCGTCGAGCATCTCTCATGAGTCTCTTCTTGACAGAGAAACGTTTATCTGAGATTGCAGGAGAACGTTGAGTTTTGAACAAGATTGTTTTTCTGAAATGCTTGTTATTTGAGGATTTCAACCATTTGTAAAGTGTGTAATCTGTTCTTTGGTGTTGTTTTTAGTATATATATATATATGCATTCCGAAATAAGAAATGCACCTTCTTAGAAAATGTTTAAATTATTTCTCAAAACTTAGCATTAGTGTAAAAGGTGATCTCAGTGGTTGTTAATGTGATGTATTTTACAGGTTTACTATATGTCTTGGATACTTATTTTTTACATTGTTTTTAGAGTTGTAAACTTATACTTATATAAGTTTAGAATAAATACTTATTTTTGTATTGTTTTTATCATGCCTTTTAATTTTTTTTAAATTCTACTTATGTAAAGCGCTCTGAGAATTGACTTTAAAAGCGCTATACAAAATATATACAAAATAAATACAAAATATATTGTATGTACACAAACACACACACACATACATATATACATACATACATACATACATACATACACACATATACACTCACCGGCCACTTTATTAGGTACCCCATGCTAGTAATGGGCTGGACCCCCTTTTGCCTTCAGAACTGCATCAATTCTTCGTGGCATAGATTCAACAAGGTGCTGGAAGCATTCCTCAGGGAGTTTGGTCCATATTGACATGATGGCATCACACAGTTGCCACAGATTTGTCGGCTGCACATCCATGATGCGAATCTCCCGTTCCACCACATCCCAAAGATGCTCTATTGGATTGAGATCTGGTGACTGTGGAGGCCATTTGAGTACAGCGAACTCATTGTCATGTTCAAGAAACCAGTCTGAGATGATTCCAGCTTTATGACATGGCGCATTATCCTGCTGAAAGTAGCCATCAGAAGTTGGGTACATTGTGGTCATAAAGGGATGGACATGGTCAGCAACAATACTCAGGTAGGCTGTGGCGTTTGCAACGATGCTCAATTGGTACCAAGGGGCCCAAAGAGTGCCAAGAAAATATTCCCCACACCATGACACCACCACCACCAGCCTGAACCGTTCATACAAGGCAGGATGGATCCATGCTTTCATGTTGTAGACGCCAAATTCTGACCCTACCATCCGAATGTCGCAGCAGAAATCGAGACTCATCAGACCAGGCAACGTTTTTCCAATCTTCTATTGTCCAATTTCTATGAGCTTGTGCAAATTGTAGCCTCAGTTTCCTGTTCTTAGCTGAAAGGAGTGGCACCCGGTGTGGTCTTCTGCTGCTGTAGCCCATCTGCCTCAAAGTTCGACGTACTGTGCGTCAGAGATGCTCTTCTGCCCACCTTGGTTGTAACGGGTGGTTATTTGAGTCACTGTTGCCCTTCTATCAGCTCCGAACCAGTCTGGCCATTCTCCTCTGACCTCTGGCATCAACAAGGCATTTCCGCCCACAGAACTGCCGCTCACTGGATGTTTTTTCTTTTTCGGACCATTCTCTGTAAACCCTAGAGATGGTTGTGCTGAAAATCCCAGTAGATTAGCAGTTTCTGAAATACTCAGACCAGCCCTTCTGGCACCAACAATCATGCCACGTTTAAGTCACTCAAATCACCTTTCTTCCCCATACTGATGCTCGGTTTGAACTGCAGGAGATTGTCTTGACCATGTCTACATGCCTAAATGCACTGAGTTGCCGCCATGTGATTGGCTGCTTAGAAATTAAGTGTTAACGAGCAGTTGGACAGGTGTACCTAATAAAGTGGCGGTGATATATATACACACATACACACATATATATATATATATATATATATATATATATATATATATATATATATATATATATATATATATATATATATATATATATATACACATACATATATACATACATATATATATATATATATATATATATATATATATATATATATATATATATATATATATACAATTAGATCCATAAATAAAAAAAATACATAAAAGCCAAAGATATTTTTAAAATTTATTTATATACATTTTAAATCCCTTAAAACCCCCAAACACTGCACAAATGTACAGTAAATAGGTGAACAAAGTGAGTGATATTACAATTTTTTTAAATAAAATCCATTATGATGCTATAAAATCACATTTAACAACAAAAGAATACCTTATATTAGGATAAAAATACACTGATAATTTTTTTTTTTCATTTTTAAATTGCAATATAATATACAGAGAGAAAAACAAGAAAATGTCATGACAAAACATAACATAAAAGATATATAGATGATTTCATTAAATTAAAAATTTTAATATAATAGCCTATTATAATATATTATACGTAATTATGTTGCTTCGGGAAAAAATATCAGAACACACTGCTAATTCTGAATAGTTGTCCATACAGATTATTTTATTTATTTATTTAATTTTTTTTGGCGCAGATGTTTAGTTATGGCGACTGACCTTTGACCCCTTCGGCATGACATGCCTCTGATTCAACCAATGGGTGATCGAAGAAATGTTCAGGAAACCTATTTAAGCAGCATTTAATTTTTTATTTTTTTTCAATTACAATTAAAATTGCAAATGCAGTGTAAAGAGTTTGGATCGCAGGATCTGCACAATATAATGCTAATAATGGTCAGGTGTGCAGAGATGTCACCTGGAGTGTGTTAATCCAGCAATACATCAGCGAATGGCGCACCGGGGAACACACTCTTTCGCTGCACTTTCCCCACTATTATTAGACTGTTTCTAAAGAGAGGTTATGGTTTTACAAAACACTGGACTACAGAGTTATGGTCAGCTGTATAAGTGTGATGGGTAGTAGGCAGTTAACCAATACATTTCACGTTTTACTCGAGGCAAATGCTGTTCTGAAAGACATAAAAACTGGAGGCAAAAAACAGCTTTATGATGTTAGTGAGCGAGAGCTGCTATCATGTGCACTTCTGATTCAAGGGTTGTTCAGGAAAACACACTTTTACATCGACATTTATCCATCAGAAAGTAATCACAGATCGCAAGAAAAAATCATATTATATTTATTTTTCAAATGATATTTGCTATTATTTTTACAGTTTCACTGTTTTATCAGTGCCTGTTTTTTTTGGCTCTCTATATTGTTTTCCCTTTCTATTCTATGCTATCCTATTAATCGCGTAATTGTAATTGCATCTAACATAAAAGACTTTGTTTACAAGATATGTGCATATAGATATTATACTATACTACTATATATATATATATATATAACATATGCGTGTGTGTGTACATGTCAGTGTATATAGTCTATATACATACAGACATACCAGTGTACTAGTGTATATGCAATGTTTACAGGTACATATACACACAGAGACATATATACATAATATGCATAATATAATATTTACACACACACATATATTATGTAAAAGACTTTGCTTTTCTTTCTTTGAATAGTATATATTTAATATAATATCAATTATATGTAATATACTTAATTTATTATATGTATGTAGCCTATATATATATATAAATTAAAATAAAATAATTTACTAATAAGCAATTCATATATAAAAAGATAAGATATAATAAATACTGACATAATCAGAACGAGACACTGCGATTATAATATTGTTTAGCATTAGCAACATACTAACTCTAAACCACTTAAAGCAATTGTTAGACAAGTTTGCCAGTGATAGCACTCCATGGCTCTGTCCCAAACAGCAAACTTCATTCCGATTCCAGTGGACTTACAACATGTCCAAGTGAGCCCACAAGACTGTCACTAATGAGGTGTCACATTGAGTCAGGTGCCTATGTAGTCAGCAAACCGTATAGGAAGATCACTGTCTTGAAACAGAGCCAAAAGCGAGTCTCTTTGATTACCCACTATTGCAGGGGTTCTCAACTCCAGTCCTCGCGACCCACTGCTCTGCATTTTGTGTATGTCTCCCTTGTTTAACACACCTGATTCAGATCCTTAGCTCGTTAGGATAGACAGAGCGAGTCTCATCCTAGCGAGCTAAGGATCTGGAATCAGATGTGTTAAACAAGGAGATATACGATATGCAGAGCAGTGGTCGCGAGGACTGAGTTGAGACCCCTGCACGATATAGGCTACTCTAGTAGCGGCGGGAGTTTTACAGTGGTGATATTTCAGAGACTGTTCGGATAACAGACTGGCAGAACAAACACGGGAACTCATTGGCACTGCATCTTTGCTCCGCAGATTTTAGATTTTGGGACGGGGTATTACCGCCACGGCAAATCCACCACGACAAAAATGGAACCAGCCGGTATTCAAGAGTCGTTCGCGACTTTATGTGGCTATGCTATATATAGCCTCAGGAAATCGATTGTCTTATATTTTTACAATCCTTATTTTCAAAATCCTATTTTTCAAATATATTTGTATTTCACTTTTAGGTTCAACCACAGCCTTATATCTTACAAAGAACTAAAGCCGACACCAACATTTTCCAAAAAGAAATGTTTCATTTCAAATTAGGACTAGCCTATAAGAACACAAATGTAGCCTACACAAAAAGTCCTGTGAAATTAAATGAATAAATTGGCCTAATATGAATAAAATTATACATAAAAGTTAAAAGTAAATTAACTATAGGCCATCATTTTGATAACTGAACTTTTGCTCAGACGCGCACGATAACAATTTTAATTGGCTTATAACAATTGTACACACAAACGAATAAATGGGCCTAATAATATAACTAAAAATGATATAAACAAAAATGTAAAAAAATATATATCATTAATGTTTAAAAGTAATGAATTATTAGGGCCAGATTTTGATAAGCCTAACTGAACTTTTGCGCAGCGCACACTATTAAAATTTAAATTGGCTTAGGCCTATATCAATTGTACACAAAAAAAGATGTAAAATTAAACGAATCAATAGGCCTAATTATATAAATAAAAATGTGGCTATATAGGCATACATCAAAGTGTTAAATTAAAGAGTAAATTAACTATTAGGCCACCAGACTTAGGCTATATCTAACTGAAGATCTAACTATAGGCTCTATCTACTTTTGCGTAGAGAGCACGTGGAAAACAATTTAAATTGGCTCAAACTTAAAGAAAGAATTGCTTTCCTTCTTTTGAGTTCACCCTCTCTACGCTCGCAGACCCGCTTGCTGAATACAATGTAAGCAACTTTAGCAAAGCGGGCGGGGAAAAGACGTGGAATTTTCTCGTGGTGTGAGCGGAGCGGGAAATAGGGCGACGCTCCGTCCTTTAGAAATGCCGCTCTGCGCTCTGTCCAAGATCCGCCCGCTCGCGCTCCCAGCTCGCTCTGCTCACATGCTCTGGTATGCGCGCCAGAGAAGCGCTCTTCAATTTTCTCATTCCTCAATAGCGACACACCGCGAGCAGGTATGTCGAAGAAACAGTGCGGACACGCATTTAAAACACAACGCGATCGGGCATGTCAGAGAATAGCGCAGACCGCGGACATGCATTTAAAACACACCGAGATCAGGCATGTCGAGAATAGCGCGGACACGCATTTAAAACACACCGCGATCGGGCATGTCGGAGAAACGAGCGCGACACGCATTTAAAACACACCGCGATCGGGCATGTCGAGAATAGCGCGGACACGCATTTAAAACACACCGCGATCAGGCATGTCGGAGAATGAGCCGCGGACACGCATTTAAAACACACCGCGATCGGGCATGTCAGGAAGAATGAGCGCGGACACGCATTTAAAACACACCGCGATCGGGCACGTCGAGAATAGCGCGGACACGCATTTAAAACACACCGCGAACAGGCATGTCGGAGAATAGCGCGGACACGCATTTAAAACACACCGCGAGCAGGCATGTCAGAGAATAGCGCGGACACGTCATTTAAAACACACCGCGATCAGGCATGTCGGAGAATAGCGCGGACACGCATTTAAAACACACCGCGATCGGGCATGTCGGAGAATAGCGCGGACACGCATTTAAAACACACCGCGATCAGGCATGTCGGAGAATAGCGCGGACACGCATTTAAAACACACCGCGATCAGGCATGTCGGAGAATAGCGCGGACACGCATTTAAAACACACCGCGAATCAGGCATGTCGGAGAATAGCGCGGACACGCATTTAAAACACACCGCGATCAGGCATGTCGGAGAATAGCGCGGACACGCATTTAAAACACACCGCGATCAGGCACGTTGAGAATAGCGCGGACACGCATTTAAAACACACCGCGAACAGGCATGTCGGAGAATAGCGCGGACACGCATTTAAAACACACCGCGATCAGGCATGTCGGAGAATAGCAGCCGCAGACACGCATTTAAAACACACCGCGAATCAGGCACGTACGGAGAATGAGCGCCGACACGCATTTAAACACACCACGAACAGGCATGTCGGAGAATAGCGCGGACACGCATTTAAAACACACCGCGATCGGACACGTTGGAGAATAGCGCGGACACGCATTTAAAACACACCGCGATCAGGCATGTCTGAGAATGAGCGCGGACACAGCATTTAAACACATCGAGAAACAGGCATGTCTAAAAATAGTGCGGACACACATTTTAAACACACCGTATCGGACATGTCAGTAGAAAGCGCGGAGCCGCGACACGCACATTAAAACACATTGAGCAGGCATGTCTGAGAATAGCGCGGAGCCGCGACACGCATTTAAAACACATCGAGAACAGGCATGTCTCAGAATAGTGCGGACACGCATTTAAAACATAGTGTGACTCGGGCATGTCTGAGAATAGCGCCGAGCCGCCGGACACGCATTTAAAACACACCGCGACCGGGCATGTCAGAGAATAGCGCGGAGCCGCTGACATGCATTTAAAACACACCAAGAACAGGCATGTCAGAGAACAGCGCGGAGCCGCGCGACACGCATTTAAAACACACCGCTGATTCGGGCATGTCTGAGAATAGCGCGGTAGCCGCTGGACACGCATTAAAACACACCGCGATCGGGCATGTCAGAGAATAGTGCGGAGCCGCGACACGCATTTAAAACACACCGCGATCGGGCATGTCAGAGAATAGCGCAGACCGCGGACACGCATTTAAAACACACCGCGATCGGGCATGTCTGAGAATAGCGAGCGCGACACGCATTTAAAACACACCGCGATCGGGCATGTCAGAGAATAGCGCGGAGCGGACACGCATTTAAAACACATCGAGAACAGACATGTCGGAGAATAGCGCGGACACGACATTTAAAACACACCGTGATCGGGCATGTCAGAGAATAGCGCGAAGCCGTGACACGCATTTAAAACACACCGCGACGGGCATGTCTCGTGAATAGTGCGAACACGTCATTTTAAAACAGCACCGTGATCGGCGGCATGTCAGAGAATAGCGCTGACCGCAGACACGCATTTAAAACACACCGCGATCGGGCATGTCTGAGAATAGCGCGGAGCCGCGGACACGCATTTAAAACACATCGAGAAACAGGCATGTCCGAGAATAGTGCGGACACACATTTTAAACACACCGCGATCGGACAGGTCAGAGAATAGCGCGGAGCCGCGGACACGCATTTAAAACACACCGCGATCGGGCATGTCTGAGAATAGCGCCGAGCCGGACACGCATTTAAAACACATCGAGAAACAGGCATGTCCGAAATAGTGCGGACACACATTTTAAACACACCGCGATCGGACATGTCAGAGAATAGCGCCTGAGCCGCGGACACGCATCTAAACACATCGAGAACAGGCATGTCTGAGAATAGCGCAGAGCCGCGGACACGCATTTAAAACACATCGAGAACAGGCATGTCTGAGAATAGCGCGAAGCCGCGACACGCATTTAAACACATCGAGAACAGGCATGTCCGAGAATAGTGCGAACATGCATTTAAAACACAGTCACGATCGGGCATGTCTCAGAAATAGCGGAATATTGAAATATTTAAGTTTACTATAGGCTATCTACTATAGGCTAACTATAGGCCATCATCTTTTGCGTAGAGAGCACGTGGAAAACAATTTAAATTGGCTCAAACTTAAAAAAAAGAATTGCTTTCCTTCTTTGAGTTCACCTTCAACACGAGATTTGGACAATGTCTGAGGCTTCAGGCACATGCGATGGTTTCTTGAAAGCAGAGCAGCAGCGGAAAAACCCTCTCTACGCTCGCAGACCCGCTTGCTGAATACAATGTAAGCAACTTTAGTCAGAGCGGGGAAAAGACGTGGAATTTTCTCGTGGTGTGAGCGGAGCGGGAAATAGGGCGACGCTCCGTCCTTTTAAAAATGCCGCTCTGCGCTCTGTCCAAGATCCGCCCGCTCGCGCTTCCCAGCTCGCTCTGCTCACATGCTCTGGTGTGCGCGCCAGAGAAGCGCTCTTCAATTTTCTCATTCCTCAATAGCGACACACCGCGAGCAGGTATGTCGAAGAACAGTGCGGACACGCATTTAAAACACGACGCGATCGGGCATGTCAGAGAATAGCGCGGAGCCGCGGACATGCATTTAAAACACACCGAGAACAGGCATGTTTATATATATATATATATATATATATATATATATATATATATATATATATATATATATATATTTTTTTATATATATATATATATATATTATATAAATATATATAATATATATAGATCGCATTTTATTCTGGCATGTTGAATTATGCATATAACAAAAAAAATGTATAATTGACTCCTCGCTCACAGAACTGTTCACCCATCCGCTCCCCGCTCAAAGCCACACCAGGCCGCTCTGCTCATTATCGCTCAGCGCTCAACGCAGTTTGCTTCGTGCTACAAAGAACTAAAGACCAACAACAACATTTTCCAAACAGAAATGTTTCATTTCAAATTACATAGTAGGACTAGCCTTTGTAAGAACATGAAAAGCCTACACAAAAAGTCCTGTAAATTTAAATGAATAAATTGTCCTAATAATATGAATAGAAATTATATTTAAAAAAAATATACATAAAAGTTTTAAAAGTAAATTAACTACAGGCAAGCATTTTGATAACTGAACTTTTGCTCAACACGCACGATAACAATTTAAATTGGCCCTAATCAATCAAAAACACTAACAGTAACATTAGCCTACTGCACTTTATAACAACTGGTTCAGATGTGCTTGGGAAGAAATATCTGTAAAAAATACTCAAGACATTAATATGCCAGATAACATTAATATGCCACTAGTATATATAGCCTAACATGCCATATGGTAACTAAATAACGTTAACGTTAGGTTAACAGCTTATTTGACATTTAGCAAAACATAATTTTCGGGTTTTACCACAATAGTGTCAGAATATCCACACACTGACACTATATCCAAATATATATTTATAAGATATATTTTATATCCAAATCCAACTTTAAAACACAACCTTAGACAAAAAAACAACAAAGACAAATAGCCCAAATAGCCATAAATAAACGTTACATAATAGAAAACAACACTGAACAGCTGTGATCTGAAGCGCAAGCCAAAGAACAAACAAATTTATCTGCTGATGAAATGGGGCACTGACCATTATAAGCTCACCGGTGTGATTATTTTAAATATAAACACAAATGTAATATATATATAAATATATAGGCCTATATATATATATTAAACGGTAAAATATAAAAGCTGTCGGCCAAAAGCATGTAACGAGGTTCGAACCCCAGGTCGTTTGGAGATCCATGAGGCCTCATTGATGTAGCCTAATAGGTTTCTACTGTAGGCTAACTGTAATGTTTTTAAGTTTTCATTATTTACTCAATTTAATATCAGTATTGTGATTAATTAATTAATTTATCTATGTTTCACTTGAATTAATCTGCTACCACCAGCTTTCAATTCAATCACTCTGAATGAGCCTCAGTTTGGACACTTTATCACAAGTCTGATTGTAGCGCCTCTTAGCGGCAAAAGGCAGCAAATACACCCAAAATGTTACCGCCGCGGCAGAACTGTGGCGGTAAAAGCCGCATTATGGTTGTCTACCTACTGTGCATATTCTTCATCAGCTGGTATTCATGGAGCATCCGCAGGTTAAGTGTTCTGCTCAAGGGCACGACAGCCGTATAATCCCGACAATATTACTATCAAAGCCCTGAGCAGCTCCTCCTCTCACCAGGAGGCTTGACTCTCATGAATCTGACCGGCTCATTTGGCCTGATCGCTCGCCTTTGCTTGACATTGCAGACTGGAAGAATGGAATAGCAACTAGATCTGTCCATCTTATGAAGGAAAGCACAACGCGTAACGACTGCGATCTCCACATCTCCTCTGGCCTGACCGGGTCAATACTGGTCTTTCTCTGGAGAGAACAAAACTATTCCGACTGGTTAAATAAAAGCACAAATAATAGCTTTTATAAATAAAAATCTCCTCTATGAAAACTATCATTCATGTCACGCAAACTTTGCGTGCGTGTGTAAAAAAATTGTGTGTGTGTCTAAAAAAAGCTTTTGTAACATTACAAATTAATTTACTGTGAACGCTATAGTTTATAACGATACAAAAGCTTTCAGATAAATGATCTGATAAATGATAAATGAAATGAATTTTAACATTTAATTCAAACTCATACCTATAACACACACTCTAATTTGCCTCCAAAAACTCAATATTGACTAAAATAAGCTGGACTCAATCCCTCCCTGTACAATACAATCCCCCGCGCCACCGTTAATCATTCAGCCAGGACCAGGTGTCTGGATCCTGCCTCTAATTAGCGCACTAAAACAAGAGTCTGATTAATATGCAGTCATTGTAAGTCTTGTTTAACAGGGAAAGACCAGTCTAGCTTGTTAAATTCAGGTTCAAGGGCTCACAAGGGCTGCTTTGTGTATGAACGAATGTGGATGCTCAAACATTTGATTGAACAATACAGGAAAATGGCGTTTGAACAATGAACGGACAGATGATAAACACACCGGCTGTGAGCCGTATTGGAAAAGAGCCGAAGTTTGCTGTATCATGCCTTTGTTCAGAGAGATACACGACTTGACGGACTACAGTAATTAAGGAGGAAAAACTGGCACCAGTTAAGACACGGACTAATCCCTTAAGCCTTTCTTTGCCTTGTTACAGTTGATTTTAGACTCATTTATAATGATCTGTTGAAATCCATTTTTCCTTGTTAAAATCAAATGTTCTAGAGTCAAGTGCGTCACGGCCCTCGGGGCATTAAAAGTCACACTGTAAATGTTATGGAAATTGAAAGGTCAAGGTTAGCATCTAATGAAAAGCATAGGTTTGGTTTTCGCTGTCCGTTCATTCAGAAGACTATCGGCTTTTTAATACATCAAAAGAGCAGACGAGCGTGGAGACCGTATCTAATAACTACAGACCTCAGGGCCTGCGAACGACAGAATAATATTCATTCAACTTTTACAGTGACTATTGACTCTAGGGATGGTGATTTAGTTAGTGCCGGTGAATCATTCTTCCCTCTTTGTATCGGTTATAAATAGAAAGTGGTTTGTTTGGCCATTCAACCTCCAAAGAACATTAACAACAAATCTGACCCTCATAAAGCCGGTATTATAAAAGCGGCATACTGTATGAATAAACAACCTGTGACATTTGTACAGCCGAAGCCCATGTAACCCTGTTGAACGCAGGTTGATGACTTCCATTGAGCTGTAATTGCCAAATAGTTGTTCGTTATTTAATTAGTGCCCATTAATGTCATGGTAATTATGGCGACTCAGTGTTACTCATCAGTTCTTAAAGAAACTCACGTGCTCTTTGCACACCGAGAGCCGGATTCATATCGCTATACTTGGATTGGGTGGATGGACACATATCGGATGGATGGATGGTTGGATATATTTATCCCTATGAATGGATGGATGGATGAATTCAGATGGTTGGATATATTTATCCCTATGAATGGATGGATGAATTCAGATGGATTGGATGGATGGATATATTTATCCCTATGAATGGATGGATGGATTCAGATGGATTGGATGGATGAATGGATATATTCATCCCTATGGATGAATGGATGGATGGATACATTAATCTGGATGGATTGGATGGATTGAAATATTTAACCCTATGAATGGATGGATGGAGAATGTATCCCTATGAATGGATGGATGGATGGATGGATGGATGAATGGATGGATGGATACATTAATCTGGATGGATTGGATGGATGAATGGATATATTATCCCTATGAATGGATGGATGGATTAATGGATATATGTATCCTGATGGCTGGATGGATGGATGGATGGATGGATGGATACATTTATCCCTATGAATGAATGGATGGATGGATGGATGGCTGGATGGCTGGATGGATACATTAATCTGGATGGATTGGATGGATGAATGGATATATGTATCCCTATGAATGAAAAGATAAATGGATGGATGGATGGATAGATGGATAGATGGATCAATGGATGATGGATAGATGGATGGATGGATAGATGGATGATGGATAGATAGATGGATGGATGGATGGATGGATGGATGGATGGATACATTTATCCCTATGAATGAATGGATGGATTGGATGGATGAATGGATATATGTATCCCTATGGACAGATGGATGGATGGATGGATGGATAGGATACATTAATCTGGATGGATTGGGTGGATGAATGGATATATGTATCCCTATGGATGGATGGATAGGATACATTAATCTGGATGGATTGGGTGGATGAATGGATATATGTATCCCTATGTATGGATGGATGGATGGATGGATGGATATATTTATCCCTATGGATGAATGGATGGATACATTAATCTGGATGGATTGGATGGATGAATGGATATATGTATCCCGATGGATGGATGGATTGATGGATGGATGGATGGATAGATAGAGGGATAGAGGGATAGAGGGATGGATGGATACATTTATCCCTGTGGATGAATGGATGGATGGACCCTGTTGAACACAGGTTGATGACTTCCATTGAGCTGTAATTGCCAAATAGTTGTTCGTTATTTATTTTCTGCCCATTAGTATGATGTAATTATGGCGAATCCGTGTTACTCGTCAGTTCTTATAGAAACTCCTGCGCTGTAAATTGTACAATCATATCGCTATATTGACAAATCTAATTGCAGTCACAGTCATAGTGCAGCACACAGTAAAGCCGAGGTTATAGCGCTCCACACACGATTCCCAGGACATCCTGCAAAATCGAGGCTCAAAAAGCCAGGACACATGAGGATGATTCGCCATCGAATCGTGATCACAGGTTCCTGAGGACAAATCTCAATCTCTGAGATCTTACAGACAAAGTAAAGCGTTCTGACGTTTCGTTTTTACCGCTCGTCTATTTCTGCTCAAGCCTCACCAGATCCCTTGAAGAAGGCTAATTTTAAAGTTTCATTTAAAGTTCCCATTGTTCGCAAACATGCAAAAGAGCGCATGCCTCCTGCCAAAAAGTTTGGAGATGGACTTGAAATAACTTGACAAAGAGTAAGATAAAAGTCCCCAGCACTACTGTAGGTCTCTAGATGTATTTTTGTCGATAGCCCGTGACTTCACACAGGAGTCAGAGAGAGATGGACGAGCTCGGATGCTCTCGTTTATAAATAGTTCCTGTGTTTGAAGCGTCGCAGATGAAATGGCTCTTTGAGGCGAGCGGATGAATTAAACTCAAGAGAAGCTCAAAAATAGAAGGATCAGCGATGCTGTTAAAAGCACCATTGCACACAACCTTCTCGGCGTCCATGACAGGTCACTTAACCTTTTATAAAGGATAATTATGACCCCAATTTCCCATACAGCACTACAGCATGTGATGAGTATCCATGAAGCTGCTAATAAGACTCTGGAGATACCGCTCAAATATTGGCTCTCGCTAGGGCACGAGATCAAGGTTATGCAATGCAACACTTTATTACAGTGTATCACACTTCAAGGTGAAGTGTTGCAGTTTTCTATCTTAAGATCCTCAATCTTAGAGATAAACCAATGGCAGGTGTTTGGGAAACCTGGAAAACTTCAAATCAATAGCAATTCTGCATTTAGAGTCACAAAAATGACCTCAATGAACAGTAGAAACCATCAATCTTCAAAATAGAAACACAGAATTGGTCAAAAGTGTGTTAAGAGTGGACTTCACACACTCCTCAGCCACTTGCACTGCATTAGTGGAGACATCGATGCATCATTCACAGGGAAATTTACCCATCAGCCATTGCGCACCATCACAACATACTGTAATTTAAGCAAAGCACATCTGTTTACATATTAAACATTGCAGTTTACGCATTACCAAAGGGGTTTCAAGTATGATGAATGACAAAATTAGAAAATTTGAATGTTTTTGCATTCAAATATCCAATAAAACTCTAATAATGCTGCGTTATAACTTATTATTGTCATTTATTTTAAGGAGCCATAATAGTGAAATCAATTATAAACCCAATAGTCAAGTATCACCATGTCAAGGGGTTTCGACTTCTTTATGCATTTAAATATTAAATTATATGTTTTAATAACGTGTGCATGATAATAATACCTTAGTAACGGTAACACTTAGGCCATTATAGAAAATGCATTCTAAAAGTATATGTTAATGCATTAATTAGGCCTTGTAATGCCTCATGATGATCTCATGAATACCAGTTATAATATTACGTATAAGTTGTTACACCTTTAGAAAGTGCATAGCACTAAAACCCATAATAAACAACCAATTACAGATAAAACGGGGTAAATGCAACTATTATATTGCTTTTAACTTTGGTTACAATTAGTTATGAAGCGATATAATTAGGGCTGTAAGCGATTAATCGCATCCAAAATAGAAGTTTGTGTTTACATAATATGTGGGTGCACTGTGTATAATTATTTTGTGTATATATATATATATATATATATATATATATATATATATTTGTATTATTATTTTTATAAAAATATAAAAGTATATATATATATATACACACACACACACACACACACACACACACACACACACACATGCATGTATATTTAAGAAAAAAGTAGAAATAAAAAAATAGAAATAAAAAAATATTACTTATAAAATATAAATATAAAATATTTATATTATATAAATAAACATTTAATTTATATTAATAAAAAATTAAAAAAATAATTCTAAATTTATATTATAATTTCTGTATTAAATGTAATATTAAATGTATTATATATTATACATGGAAATATTTCTTAAATATATACAAGCATGTGTGTGTATTTATATATATAAAATAATTATACATAGTTCACCCACATATATTATGTAAACACAAACTTTTATTTTGGATGCGATTAATCGCGATTAATCGTTTGACAGCCCTAGATATAATGCATTTTACATAAAGTGTTACCTTAGAAATGACAGTACTCACTGATATTATATTAACACTAAAAAGGACTCAGCTTTCAGTGATGTTGCAGGTGTTAAATGAGCAATCCTCCGTGTTTCCAGCTGATTGTTTGAGGAGCCGTATAGGGACCCTTGAATAGCTACACTATCCATAGGTCGGGTCTTCAGCAGGAGTCATCTCAACGCATCGTCTGATTGGCTCATCACCTGTTGAGTTTCTCCATGTTAACCTGAGCTCAGCGCTCTCAATCACTCCAGCAGCAGCTCTCAGTTCTCATCAGCGAATCTCCAGACCTCTCACACACACACAGAGGACTGTGTCACACACACACTACGGTCTATCGGTCCTGCAGTAATTACAGTCTGACCGGCCTGATTTCCTCCATATCAGTCCATATACAGATACATCGACCACACAAATGCTTCCGTTTTCCCCAAAGCATCCACACATGAGGGTAAAGAATGACATCTCATTCGGAACAGCAGAGCCAACTTTCTACTCTTCCACACAATTAATGGTGCAATCAGTATATTTTTCCTATATTAAAAATGTTTAAGAATAGTCATTTTGAGAATGTGTTCAGTGTACATGAGATGCAGTGGCCAGTGTGTTCATCTCATACATGGGCAATGACAGGTTGACTCCTCACACCAGTTTCAATTTTTGGAAGGCCAACAAATTTGCCAGGAATTTATTAACCGGAATAAGCTAAAAGACTAGATCACTCAAAGATACAATTTCAAGTCATTTTAAGTTGATTTTAAAATCAAACATGACTGGAAGTGTCTGAGCGGGAGAGTTGTTTGCATATGCTTTAATTAGTCCATTTCCACAGATTTGAGCCGATCTGCAAACATTCATGAGCACAAGAGGCAGAAATTACTGCAATCGCAGAGTAATCAGCCAATCACAGTGATGAATCATATCAATGATCATGAGCCAATCACAGTGATGAATCATATCAATGATCATGAGCCAATCACATTGACAGTCATATCAATGATTATGAGCCAATCACAGAGATGAATCATATCAATGATCATGAGCCAATCACAAGAGATTGACTAGAGATAATCATATCAATGATTATGAGCCAATCACAGTGATGAATCATATCAATGATTATGAGCCAATCACAGTGATGAATCATATCAATGATCATGAGCCAATCACAGTGAGCCGAAGAGCAGCAACGAGGCGCCAGAGAGACACTGGGCCTCGATTAAAACACTATTAGTTTTGAAATCGCATGATTTTTGATTCACTTTTTTGTTGTTTTTGCCAGTTTTAACAAACATAAGATACAAAAAACGGACAAACTTTCAGACAATAAACAAGTTATAGCTCAATAGTCAACCAGAAAAATAATATTAAGCCACTTATAATTTACCTATTTAGAATTATTTGTCAAAGAAAAAAGAGAAAAACCAAAGTTGGCACAAAAATGAATACAAGCATATTATGATAGAGTATTAAACATGATAAATTCTAGTTGTTTTAATAGCTTTCATTAGACGTTAAAATTTAACTTAAAGGGAAAGTTCACTTTGAAATAAATTTTTTATATGTTTTAGCTTATCTCAAGGGCATCCGAATGTAGGTGTCTTTGTTTCCACAGTATTTTCAATTTTGATATTTTTAGGTCAAACTGTTCTTGTCTGTCAGTCATATAATGGAGGTCTATGGTCACCACCTCAAAGAGCATGCACAGAGAAGTCCAAATTAAACATGATTTAATGACTCGTAAATGTAAGTACACATTGATGGCCTAAGACACGAATACGAGCGGTTTGTGTGAGCATTATATGACTGACAGACACGACAGTTGACCTAAAAATATAAAAATTTAAACTACTGAGGAAACGAAGAGCACCGACATCTTAATGCCCTTGAGGTAAGATAAAACATACCAAAATTAATTTCAAAGTGAACTATCCCTTTAAGTCAAATTAAATTCTTGTTTGAAGATGTCAAAGCAGGGTTTTGATATTTGGTCTAATGTTTCTTATTTTGTTTCTCTTATTTTCTTCAGACATTCTTAAATTCTTAAATGGTTACATTTTAAATGACATTTTTAACTCAACAGTTGGGTTTGTTCATATTTTACCTAAATATGGGTTAAAACAACCAAGCATTATTTAGTGTATTAGTAGACTGCAGGTTAGAGCTCAGGTTAGTAGAATAAGTTGACATGTCGTTGTAAAGTTACTAGTTGGCAGAATATCTGTTGAAGAGCATCAAATTAAATTTCGCTCTAAAAATGCTGGGTTGTTTAACCCAATTTCGGGTCAAATATGGACAAACCCAAATGTTGGGATAAAAAATGTAATGTAAAAATTTAACCCAACAGCTGGGTTTGTCCATGTTTGACCCAAAGTTGGGTTAAAACAACCCAGCATTTTTTAGAGTGAAGTGTTATCAAATATTAAGTTGACTAATACTTCAGTGACTGACACTTGACATGTAGATACTCATTGTTACACTCTAAAAAATGCTGGGTTGTTTTAACCCAATTTCGGGTCAGAAGATGAACAACCTCAAACATTGGGTTAAAAATGTAATTTAAAAATATAACCAAATGGCTGGGTTTGTCCATATTTGAGCCAAAGTTGGGTTAAAACAACCCAGCATTTTTTAGATTGTAGTAGAAAGTAAAGTGTAGGGCCCTATAATTTCTGCTATCACGGAATAAAAAGCACACTCTTTTTACAACTAAAATAACAGTAAAAAATGAATTCCCAAAAATTAAAACGAAAAAAAAAGGAATTTGCAAAAATTAAAACGGAAAAAACGGAATTTGGGAAAAAATAAAATGGAATTTGGGAAAAAATAAAACGGATTTTATAGGGCCCTAAAAGTGGCGTTTTCTCGTTTTCTCATCTAAACTCGTTGTCACTGTTTCCCGGGTGAAAAGAAAGCATCTTCTATCTGTTCAGTATATTATATACGAGCGCCATGGTATGTTTCCGCATGGCAGGATGGATGTGAAAATAACAGGTATAATCGAATGATCTATTCCGTGGCATAAAGTAAATCAGTGGGCTAATAATTTTACTAAAGGAGCTTCAAGATAAATAACAACATCAGATTAAAGCCCGCGCTGCATATTAATTATGGAAACAAGGGAGCCAGCCGGTAATTTAGGTGGGCGAAATGAATCACGACGTAGTTCAATCAATTTTCCGCAGAAGCTCCAGGATTCCTCTCGGATCTTCCCAGGTGGCGATGGAGGCGAGTGGCAGAAAGCCAATTCAATCCCTAGATAGTGGACAGGCTTTTGTACCCTTGGGCAGGGCATTCAGAACGACAGTGCCAAGAGGTGCTAAAGCACAAAGAACACAATAAACCGTCGTGTCTTACTGCTGTACACTGGGAAAAACAGACAGGAGGAATCCGTCTCGACCCGATGTGTTGAGACTAATATATGAGTATACACTCCATGAATAGGAATATACATGCCGTACTAAATAAACATGGTACAACACGGATAGATAATAAGTTTATTTGGTGGCACTTTATTTTACAGTGTCCTTGTTACATGTATGCCGTAGTACTAACAGTAAATTATGCAATTAACCGTCAACCAAACCCTAATCCTATAGTAAGTACATGTAGTTGCTTAATATTACTCAGTTCCTAAATATTTGATCACACTGTAACAATGACACCTTAAAATAAAGTGTAACCAACTGTACCGTCTGTATATTTTTTGTGTAGGCCTACTTCCCATGGCGCTCCAATGTAGTACTGTGTAAACACTGTGTAAACAGTAATACTGTGGTGTTAGTTGCCCTGATGACTCCTTGTTTAGCGTTTTCCAAAAGTTTCGGATTAATGTAGCCTAGTGTAAAGTAACGAATTACAAATACTCACGTTACTGTAATTAAGTTGTTTTTTTTCCAGAAATTGTACTTTTTTGAGTAAGTTTAAAATTGTGTAATTTTACTTTTACTTGAGTAGGCCTACATTTTAAATGATGTATCGGTACTTTTTCTCCGCTATTTTCCTTCTGTTTGCGGTCTCGTTACATGCTTGCTCTAATTTTATTTTTATCCATCAACGTGTTTGAATTGAGTCATCGGTTCTAGTGACTGACATCAAATCAAATTAAGCATAGACAACTTTAACCTCCTATTCCTGCTGTTACTCGTGACTGAGGTGGAAGTGCATTCTTCACGCATCAATTCAATCCAGATAGCAGCGTCTTACCTCTAATATGCTAAGGTACATTTCACATTTCTGGTTAATATGATATTTATATAGTCTGGTCTGTCTACAGGGCCTAACATGTGGTCTGAGGTTGGGGGTATCGCGTGACGAGTTCATAATGCGGTGAATTCCGCTCCAATTTACTTCACAATCACATTATAGAGAGACGCGCGTCACGTATGAGTATGTTTTTTCAGTACTCTTTCCACCACTGATCTTACGTTATGGCCCCGTAGAAGCAGTTTTTGTAAAAATAGGCTAACAATTGCGCAGTGTGATGTGTTAATGTGGCCAAACTGAAAGCCAAAACGGAGACAAAAAGATGGTTTGAAATGAAAATGTAGCCTATAGTGGCTGTTTACACGACATCGTTTTCAACTAAAAAGTTTAATGCGTTTGGCCGTTGATTTACACGACAGCGGCATTTTGAGTGTCTGAAAATGCAAACGGAGTTTCAGAAGCATGTTTTATGAAAACAGTCTCCGTGTAAACAACTCTTTTCTCTCTTTTCAGATGTATCCGGATGAATGTAGACGTGGCCTCTGGCGCAGCTCAAATCTAACAGAATAACAGCAGGCCTGTCGTCCACTGAGGCGTGATGGAGCACACACACACACACACACACACACTGTGATGAAGCAGAGACCGTGACCACCGGCTCTTCTCAAATATGTGGCGGCACAATCGCATTACTCCTCGTGGAGACCCTCACCGGTCCCTTTAACACACGGGAGCGGGGCGCGCGGGGAGATTTTCACCAATTCAATTCGAAATGTGCTTTACTGGTATGACAGTTGTTTCAATGTATTGCCAAAGCATTTCCAATCATCGACATCATGTACACATTCATGCATAAAAAAAAATAAAAAAAGATATTCAATGAACAATTTAGAATTCAGTGTGTGTGAGCTCATCACTGATTAGTCGACTCCTCTCGCTTTTTGTGACAGGCATCAATATATCTTGTTGTTTGTATGATATAGCCTACATTTTTTCGCCTAATTTTGAAGTTGTGTTTTGTTTTATTTGATGAAGTTTGGGCAAATTTTGAACAAAATGTCTCTCTAATGTCATCACAGTCTCTCAGTCTCCCGTCTCTAGTCTCTCTCTCACCGAGTGAATCTCGCACGACCACCGGCGTCAGACATGCATTCAGCAGCTCAACGGCAGCCATAGCAACAGTGTCAGTTCACACACTCACACACACACACACACACACACACACACACACACACCAGTTGACCGGCCTTCAACTCTACAATTACAACTGCTGCACGAGAAGATGCTCATGCTGAGATTGAACACAGTCTGAGTGACAAAATGCAGGTCTCTGGCGTCAGGGTGTGTGTTGGAGCAAATCCCGCACTTAAACTGCCTCTTTACGCCACTTACTCAAGACCAAAGCCAGGGATTGACAGCTGGAAACACAGATATTTTTTAAGGTGATGTATAGTTACACATTTAAATACTGTTAAAAAGATTTAAGTTAGACTAGGATGCATTAAATTGTAAAGTAAAGACATAGTTGGATAATGAAATCATTATATTAGAGTGATTAGAGGATCATGCGACACTGAAGACTGGAGTAATGATGCTGAAAATACAGCTTTGAATGCAGGAATAAATTACACTTAACTGTATATTCACATAGAAATCCGCAATTTTACATTGGAATAATATTTCACAATTTTTACTGTATTTTTACAGTAATCATTTTGCCTTAGAAACATTAACACACACAGGTTGTATTAGGCTACAGATTGCAAATCAATAGCAAATAGGCCTACTTGCAAGGATTCACTTACAAGGTTACAATGAGGCAAGGGTCAGGTGAGCGAGCACATAGGCAAATCTAAACTAAATAAATGAGTGTTTATTTCAAATGATTTATTGCTGCACATCATTATTGTGATAGATTCATGTTCCTGATAGACCTGAATCATAATAACTTCAGCGACATCTCTTCTCTGATGATGAGGGCGGGGCTACAACCTGTCACTCACATGAGATCCACCAATAGCAAACCACAACCATCCAATCAATTCTCCACAGACAAAATCAAGCTCCGCCCACATCACGTTGTTTCGTTCCAGAAGACGTTTCACGACTAGGCCACCTGATTAATCCAAACTTCAAGCAATTTTTTAAATTGTACTATGGATATGTTAGCCTTGGTTACAGCCTGACTCCACCCACTGGCAATATTTGAAAAAATGCTGGAAAAGTGGGTGGGGCCCATTGGAGGGGGCGTGTCTCTCTGTAGGCAAGGGCGTGGTTAGCTGGTGCCTGCTTAAATCACAGGGCTACACAACTTCCAATAGGAAAATTAAACTGCAGTACCCACCATTCAATCTGAAGAGGGCAGCACTCAGACGTTTTACACCATATATTGTAGAATTAAAACACTTTATACCCAAAATTACTTGAATAATCAATGAACAGCATTATTAAAGCACCACAGATTATTAAAAAAAAAAAAGTTGTTTTAGGGTTTAGTTACCCTTTTAGGGGCACCTATTTCAACTTAATAAAACTGTTTAGAAATCATTTGAATGGTTAAATAACCTGTTCTGGGGAGAATGGACGCTTTCCCCAGCGAAAAAACAGTAAGCGAAAAGCACCCGGATGATTTCGCTGAGTTTTTGAGAGATCAGTTTATTTTTTTCTTGCTCTGTTCTGCACATTGAGGTACACACACAATTTTAAAAAAATTGTTATTCCCTTATTCCCTAGACAACGCACTGTGGGACATAACAATTATACTGACTAAGTAACTTTTCAACAGCATGTCAACTTATTCTACTAACCTGAAACAGTCCACTAATACTCTAATGAGAGTTCGTTGACATGTAGGTGCAGTCTATGAAGATAAAGTAGGCTATAGCTGAGGTTTTTGTAAAGGTTGGCCGAATAAGAATCAGCAGTGTTTGTCAGACGCCTGGTTCAGCGGGACTAAGAGGACTCTGTGGAGCACAGCGGGCCCTCGGCACGGCTAGCAAAATATCAGACTAAAAAACACTCAATAACATTTAGATTTTTTTTTTAAATCAGAGGGAGGGGAATAATCCCACAATCCCCGTGCAATCAGCACTAACAACTATAGACAGGCGCACATCGAGCACAACCTGCAAACAAGAGCTTCGCGGTTTACGTGCCATCATGCCGGCGGCACTAAACGCACCATTTGTTTGGTAGAAAAGACTTTCAGTGTGTGTGTGCATTTACAGATTCAGTCTTGACAGGTGAAGATGCCATTATCTGTACGAACACAATGACAGTCGGAGGACACATGCAGCAAAGCTTTGCTTTAATACGGTTTACAAGTTAATGAATTCATGTGCAGAAACACTCATTAATGCTGCATGTGTAGTTCCACTGCGCTGCACTTCTCCTGTAATTAAATGTCCCTTCCTTTAGATTTGGCATATATAATTGTGCAGATATCAGTGGAAAGGCCTGCTTTATGTGCTTTATACATGGGCAAATGAGAGTATGTGCCAAAGGAGTCAAGATAAGGAAGAATTTATGTGTGGATCCAGAAAAAATAGTGTTACAATCATGTTCATTTACGCACGTCAGGTGGTAATATGAGGACCATCCAATCATAGAATTCACCATTTTTGGTGATGCTTTACTTTAAGCCTTTATGCATTATAAAGGTATTCATATTATATATCTCTTTATTTAACTAAAGTTAAAATGCATTATTTGCAGATTCCTTGTTGCATCTGAAACTGGTTGTTTGTCGTGTGTTTTTATGCATTATACTTTCTAAAGGTGTGTTCAATTATTATAATATTCTGTGGTTGTAATTATTCATATTAAGGTGCATAACAAGGTATAATGCATTAAATACTTAAAGCTTTAAGGAAAGTGTTACTCAGTCTCTTGTTATAAAGTATTTGAAGCTGTTTCTGTGATTTCATTAGTCAAATATTTAATTCACTGGATTATCTCAAAATATGCATGCATATTGCATGATATATATAAGGGTTTGTCAGGAAGATATTTTTTGAAAGAAATTAATAATTGTATAAATCAATGTCGGCATAAGCATTAATTTGTTTAAAAGTGACAGTAAAGATATTTATACTGTTACAAAAAATTATATTGCAAATAAATGCAGTTCTTTTCATTTTATATTCATCAAAGAATCCTGAAAAATAAAATGCATCACAGTTTCCACATAAATATGAAACATCAACAAAATATGAATATCAAATCATCATATTAGAGAGATTTCTGAAGAACTGAAGAGTAATGATGCTGAAAATTCAGGAATAAATTACACTTCAAAAAACTAAAATAATTGGCAACGTTTTATCTCACAATTGCGAGATTTGAAGAAATAATCAGAATTGTGAGAAATAAAGTCGCAAGTCTGATAAAGTCGCAATTGTGAGAAAAATACTATTTTCTCAAAATTGCGAGTTTACAAGCAATTCTGACATTATAACGCATAATTGCGAATTTATATCTCGCAATTCTGACGTTATGACGGGCAATTGCAACTTTATATCACGCAATTCTGACTTTATATCTCGCAATTCTGACTTTATATCTCGCAATTCTGACTTTATATCACACAATTCTGACTTTATATCTCGCAATTACTGACTTTATATCTCGCAATTCTGACTTTATATCTCGCAATTCTGACTTTATATCTCGCAATTCTGACTTTATATCTCGCAATTCTGACTTTATATCTCACAATTCTGACTTTATCACACAATTCTGACTTTATATCTCGCAATTCTGACTTTATATCTCGCAATTCTGACTTTATATCACGCAATTCTGACTTTATATCTCGCAATTCTGACTTTATATCTCGCAATTCTGACTTTATATCTCGCAATTCTGACTTTATATCTCGCAATTCTGACTTTATATCTCGCAATTCTGACTTTATATCTCGCAATTCTGACTTTATATCTCGCAATTCTGACTTTATATCTCGCAAATCTGACTTTATATCTCACAATTCTGACTTTATATCTCGCAATTCTGACTTTATATCTCGCAATTCTGACTTTATATCTCGCAATTCTGATCTTTATATCTCGCAATTCTGACTTTATATCTCGCAAATCTGACTTATATCTCACAATTCTGACTTTATATCTTCGCAATTCTGACTTTATATCTCGCAATTCTGACTTTATATCTCACAATTCTGACTTTATATCTACGCAATTCTGACTTTATATCTCACAAATCTGACTTTATATCTACACAATTCTGACTTTATATCTCACAATTCTGACTTTATATCACGCAATTCTGACTTTATATCTCGCAATTCTGACTTTATATCTCGCAATTCTGACTTTATATCTCGCAATTCTGACTTTATATCACACAATTCTGTCTTTATATCTCGCAATTCTGACTTTATATCTCGCAATTCTGACTTTATATCACGCAATTCTGACTTTATATCTCGCAATTCTGACTTTATATCTCGCAATTCTGACTTTATATCACGCAATTCTGACTTTATATCTCGCAATTCTGACTTTATATCTCGCAATTCTGACTTTATATCACGCAATTCTGACTTTATATCTCGCAATTACTGACTTTATATCTCGCAAATTCTGACTTTATATACACGCAATTCTGACTTTATATCTCGCAATTCTGACGTTATATCTCGCAATTATCGACTTTATATCACGCAATTCTGACTTTATATCTCGCAATTCTGACTTTATATCTCGCAATTCTGACTTTATATCTCGCAATTCTGACTTTATATCGCGCAATTGCTGACTTTATATCTACGCAATTCTGACTTTATATCTCGCAATTCTGACTTTATATCTCGCAATTCTGACGTTATAACGCGCAATTACGACTTTATATCTCGCAATTCTGACTTTATATCTCGCAATTCTGACTTTATATCTCGCAATTCAGACTTTACATCTCGCAATTTCAGAGAAAAAAAGTAAGAATTGTTAGATAAAAAGTCACAATTAACTTTTTTATTTTTTCATTCGTTCGCCGAAACAAGCTTCCATAGATATTTTGCATTGCAAAATTTTAACTGTATTTTTGATCAAATAAATGCAAACTTAAAATTTTTTTAAATTGTAGGCCTACAGTGTGAATTAGCATTACTGCAATTTAATAATGCTCATATACCATTATGTGTACCGTGTTTTCCGCACTATAAGGCGCACCTTTAATGAACGACCTATTTTAGAACATTTTTCATATATAGGGCGCACCGGATTATAAGGCGCATAAGATACTGCAGTCACATGTTTGACTGGGTTTGCTTTTTGCATCCACTAACGTCAGATGTGCTAAAGGGAATGTACCAAGTGCGCGGCACCGGAGGTGAGGCGTTTATTAGTAAGTAAGCATGAGCACTCTTAACTCACATTCATATGAGTATTTAATGTGTGGTGGCTTGCTGACAGCAACAGCTGGCTGTTTCGACCCGGTTACTGTGAACGGGGAGCGCTTTATGATCATTCTGTGATGCGCGAGCAGCGGCAGGGACAGTGCGTGAGCGCTCGTGAGCAGACACGTTACACACATTAGCTGATTTATACGAGGTTGAACTGGCCGTGTGACAAAGCGGGCATTAGATGGACACGAGCGCGAGTTTGCGGGCAAATTTAATAACGTTGAGCGTTGTTAACCAATTTATCCATACATAAGACACTGCGTTTTACTTGAGAAAATTAAAGGCTTTTAAGTGCGCCTTATAGTGCGTAAAATACGGTACAATATTAATAGCACACACCCTTATGACCTGCTAGTTTCACCCGCATGAGTGAGTGCAGAAAAATCTCTGCAGGAAGGAAAACTTTTTCATTACAGAGTGAAAGAAAACACTCGAGTAATCTGGAGCATTTAGTGTGTATGTAGGACAGCTTGCAGTCAGCAGTTTACCGGGACAATGCTCTCCTTTCTCACGCTGTTCCTCTCTCGTGCTTGTGGATAGCTGAGTTTTTTGTCGGCCGTGGAGTTCATATTTCTTCTGGTTAAGCCAGGTGCACACCGGGCCTTGACTTCGCCATCTGAGACAAATATCACGAACAGAAAACATTTGTTTCTAAGGCAGTGTTAGTGTGACACGCTCCCCGACAGATGAGTAATTGCCTTTGCAATGAACTAGTTTGAGTTTGGCTCAGCATGACGTCTCTCACGACAGCCTTCTGATAAACAACCAATTACAGCATGCATTACGCTTAAAAAATGTAATGCATAAATAAACATGTAAATTATGATTAAATGCATTTCATAGGCATCAAACTAACAAAACCTTGCAAAAATATGGGAAAAACAAACAAGAGCGTACTTTCGACTATTTGAATTTACTGACTTTTTTCTACTTGACAATTTGCATGTAAATTTAAATGATTAATGAATAAAATAATAATTATAATAGTAAAAATGACATGTTCTTATAAACATAATTTTGCAACAAGGTTTTGAAAACAGACTTCAGCTCTTCCCTCTTTGGTCAGCCATGCAGGGTTTAATATTATTCCTTTTCCAGGCGTTGCAGTCATTAGCATAAGGGCTCAAGGGTTTTTTATTTAAAGGGGACCTATTAGTCTTGATTTTGGGTTTTGCTAGAACAGGTTTTCCTGCTTGAATGTTGATTATTCACCTCATATTCTCCATTGTTGCGGCTCCTCTCTTCCCAGTCTGTCAGTAACGTTCTGTTTACTTCCTGTCTCTATGAAGCCCCGCCACCTGAAAGCACACTGTGCTCTGATTGGTCGGCTGGAGCAGTGTGTTGTGATTGGTCGAGCGCTTTGAATGTGTTCGGAAAATACCCGCCCTTTCCATAACACCAGTTTAGCACACTTCTAAACGAACTCATCCAGGCCCCGCCTCTTTAATATCCGCATTAATTATTATAATGAGGATTATTGTGAAGTGTTGCTGGAAGAAACTCAAGAGTACAATGTCAATGAGCATGTCAGATCATGAAATGACTGATAATATAAAATGACCAGGTAACATTGTTACGGTTCAGATTGCATGATCAAACAAGCACCATGCAATTGACTAAAAGAAGGGTGATACAAAGGGTGAAAAAAATAATGATCTTGCGTGATTAAGTGTGTCATTTGCATTGTTTTGGGGTCGCTCTGGGTCGTCAATTTGATAAATATTAACAATGCGTGATTATTTAGTCTTCTTTTGCCTTGATTGCCGGAACGGAGAGCTGAAGTGCTGAGATGAAGTGTGGCAGTAATTGAAAGCGCTTTATCACAGCTCTCAGATTTCCTTGTCTGAGTGAGTTCTGTTGAGCTTTGATCCCACAATTATCACTGAGACGTGTCATCTTTAAAGCGAGCATCCCGACTCCCGGCGTGGGAACGGCTTCACATTTACACTCGAAAGATTTGATGTGCATGTCTGAGGAGGGAGATCCGATGCCCGTCTCCAGGGCCGGGAGAGATCTGGAGCATTCAAAGCAGCAGCGCTTCGTGATTAAAGAGAGAGAACATACAGTCAGACTTCATTACAGGGAGAGAAGCCTTCATGACCGGGTCTGGATCCTCCAGGAGGAGTTTATTCTGTGTAAAGGCCGTCTGACTGTACACTATCGGCTGAATGCATGCGACTCAGCAAAACAGATAATAAATATTGATTTGAGATTAAATAGATAGTCATGTAGCCAATAAATAGTCATGAAATATTGATTTGAGATTTGACAACGGCCAGTTATAACAGAATGTGGGAACAGGCCGATTTAAATATTTTTTTTCAGAAATGAGATAAATAAATCGTCATATTTCTCTAACTATTTTTGTTATATGAGATTCAACTTTATTTTTTAATAATTTTTGCTAAATTCAACTCTTTTTAATAAGTTATATGATATGAAACTATTTTTAATAAGTTATACGAGATTCAACTGATGATTCAACAGGTTGACAAGTTATACGCGATTCTACTATTTTTTTATAAGTTATACAAGATGCAACTTATTTTTTATAAGTTATAAGAGATTCAATTATATTTTTAATAAGTTATAAAAGACAACTCTTTTCTTAAACAAGTTATACGAGATTCAACTATTTTTGTTATGAGATTCAATTATTTTTTTAAAAGTTTCGCTAGATTAAACTTTTTTAGATGTACGAGATAAAACTATTACGCGATTCTACTATTTTTAATAAGTTATAAGAGATTGTACTGTTTTTTTATATGAGACAGCTCTTCACGTACACGAGATCTTTTTAATAAGTTAAACGAGATTCAACTCATTTTTAAGCAACTTACCAAATCGTGAGCTTAGAATTATAAGGTTCTATCTCCGTTTAGGGTAGTTCTGAGATATTGAGCATCAAAGTTTTTACATCCTACCTGGCAAAACTGTTATGTAGTATAATCTTCTATTATAGCTTTATCTATTAATCTTTTTTTTACAAAAATAACACCACACAGGCATTAATAAACACCTAATGGATCAGATTATGTCAAAACTCAATTTCGACCAAAAGTGGAGATAGAACCTTATAATTCTAAGCTCACGAAAATATGAAAATAATGATCTGAGATTTAACAATGACAATGCAGCTATAACAGAAAGCTGAAAGAGAACGATTTAAAATTATTTTTCAGAAATTAGATATTTAACATAAATCATAATATTTCTCTAAAAATCTAAATATTACATCCCATTTCTATAAGATATACAAGATACAACTCTATTTTTATGTTATACGAGATTCAATATTTTTTGTAATATTTGATTCAACTATTTTTAATAAGTTTTGCCAGATTCAACTCTATTTTTAATAAGTTAAATGAGATTCAACTCTATTTCTAACAGGTTATACAAGACTGAACTATTCTTTAATAAGATATACAAGATACAACTAATAAGTTATACATTAAACTATTTTTAAAATGGTAGGCTATACAAGATTCAACTCAATTTTTTTAGAAGTTTAATATAATTTAAGTTGAAATTATCAGTAAAATCAAGTTGATTATACTAAAAAAAAGTAAGGCAGCAACTGAGTTTAAGTTGAAATAGGTAGAAATGTTTTACAGAAGTTGAAAAATTAAACTAAACAGAAAAAAAATTGAAATGCTGCCATGTCAATTAAAAGTTGAAACACAAAAATATGAACTCAAACAGACTCACTCAAACTGAAATAAAAAATAAGCTAGACCTAAATAGCAATATTTTAAAAAAATGAATAAAATTAATCCAAAATTAATATTAAAAAAAATATAAAAAAGCTAATGTAAAATATTATACAATAAAACTAAGATAACACTGATCTGAATTACACAACGTAATTCTATAAATTATTTATGAACCTTTCATTTCACATTGAGTGTTAGCAGGTTAATAGGTTATGATGTTTGACATGCAATTCATGTGATTATAACTCCACAAATAATAATTATTAAATTAAATAAAAAACTGCAGCAACGAGCATGTCAGCTTCGGGGAGCTTCTGCCCTGGTTCCTGCATATAGGCTACTGTATATGTGCATCGTTCGCAGATTTCCTGACCACAAACACTGAGTGTGTGTCTAAACCTTAGCCCCTCACAACCCATAGCTCTACTGCTAACAATATTTAAATCATGCTAGCAACATGAAAAAACATGCTAAAGCATGGTAGCATTGTGAGACATCATGCCATAATTCATGATTGAAACATGCTAGGGAAGTGTTGAATCATGCTGGAAACATGTTAACAACAGTGTTCTATTATAGGATGCTAACAATGTGCTTATTTATGCTAATTTGTGCTAGAAACATGCTAGAGAAGTGTTAAATCATACTGAAAACATGTCAGCAGCAATGTGCTAAAGAATGTTAACACATTAAAACATGCTAGCAGCAATGTGCTAATTCATGCTAGCAACATGCTACAAATGTGCTAAAGCATGCTAGAATTGTGCTAAGTCATGATAAAAACATGCTAGCGAAGTGTTAAATCATACTGAAAAAACTTTAGCAAAGTGCTAAAGAATGCTAACAACAGGTTAAAACATGCTAGCAATGTGCTAATTCATGATAAAAACATGTTAGCGAAGTGTTAAATCATGCTGGATAAACTTTAGCAAAGTGCTAAAGAATGCTAACAACAGGTTAAAACATGCTAGACAATGTGCTAATTCATGATAAAAACATGTTACGCGAAGTGTTAAATCATGCTGGATAAACTTTAGCAAAGTGCTAAAGAATGCTAACAACAGGTTAAAACATGCTAGCATTGTGCTAATTCATGATAAAAACATGCTAGCGAAGTGTAAATAATGCTGGAAACACTTTAGCAATGTGCCTATTCATGTTAACAACACATTAAAACATGCTTACAATGTGCTAATTGATGATAAATCGTGACACTTCATTCTAGAAACCTGCTAACAGCAACTGTAACCACAAAAAAATTCAACAAACTCTTTTCTGTTTACAAAAATTGCATACAATAACACTTCATTCTTAATTTCAAAATCTACTATCCTTCTCCACAAGTTAAAAATTAAAAAAATAAATAAAAAAAGCACAATGTTAAGTTGATGCAAGGATCATCATGTCAACAGAACTCAAAATAATGTTTGCAGCTTAAAATGCTTAACTAAACCAATGCATTTGAATGTTTAACTTCCATCCATTTATTCAAGTTGTGGTAATGAATTTCTTTTTAGAGTGTAGGCAATACATAAAATGCATAATTTATAGTTTTAAAAACACAACAGAAACGATGCACGTTTCCACCACAATTTGAGCTAACATGAAAATAAAACATTAAAAAGTGAATGGTGACAAAGTGGGCTCCAAAATAATGATGCATTACTCAATCAATACCTTTTATTGCAACGTTCCATCTAGTTGTTTAAGCCGCCAGCAATCAGAGAGCGAAATTATTCATGCCTCAGTCTGAAGCCAAACGCCACAGCTTGCCAAGAATCCCGATAAAGTGTTGAAACAACAAGTCCAGCTGTGTCTGCGAGACTTAAACCAGAGCAATTAAGAAAACATGTCTAACACTTCTTTATCTGCATGGTTGGTTGGAATAAAAACAAAAGTGTTAAACTGTGGATTGTCGAGAAACAAATGACATAAAAACCAAGTTCAATAGATGCCATTTAGATTGAAAATGAAAGCCTGATTACGCCTGACAATTCAGTGATTTTAACAAGTCAGTGTTCATGCATGATCAACTGTTAATAGTCCTGGAACAACTACAAGTATCAGAGGAGGAAAAAAGGATGGGAAAATAAACAGCACAAAACAAAATATATCAAATATATACGTATGTATAAAAAATGCATGCACACCTCAAGTAAAGTTGTTCCAGGAGTATAAGTGCAGTCAAATGTTTATATGAGCTTTTCATGTAAGCTGGTGCTAATGTTTATAAACATCTTAATGCATTATAGTTTTATTTAGTTGCATTTTGAGACGATTTAAGCAATCAAGCAATTGCAATTTGCTTATATGTGAGTCTATACTGTATGTGGATACAATCAAAATATATATTATCCAACTTAATATGTGTGATTTTATAGCTACATTATGCGACAGATTTAATAAATGATAAGACTTTACAAGGTCTCATTTTCAGTTAATGCACAAACTAATAACGAGCAATTTATTCATATTAATAGTAATAGTTTACAGATATGAAAACCTTTTCACAATATTATAATTTTGAATTTGGGGTTTTCATAAACTGTAATCCATAGTCATCAAAATTATAACAAATAAAGACTTGAAATATCTCACTTTGCATGTAATGAGTCTATATATTATATATTAGTTTCACCTTTTAATTTGAATTACTGAAATAAATGAACTTTTGCACGATATTCTAATGTTTCAAGTTTCACCTGTAATGGTGATATTAAGAATTTTGAAATCTGAGATTTTGTGCAATTTAAAAAAAAAAGAAAAACGACCATCCAGAAATTTCTCAGTCCTATTTGGAAAAATCCCAGATCAATCCAGAGAGGTTTATTTCTAAAGCATCAATCCACAACAGTCCAAACTCAAACTCCGAAACCCGAGATCCGAGACTATAGACAGTGTTCCCGGCGTCTGGGTGAATCACAGTGGCTCCGATGAGAGACAGAGATAAGCGATCATCTTCGTGACCAGCTCAATTATTTACTTCAACAACACTTCTACAAAACTCACAGCAGACTGAAAGTTTCAATCCAGTCGCATCCATCTGGTCGGCGATGATAAAAGATGTAATAGGAGGAGAGAGAAAGAGAGTCGAGCTGCAAATCCAAGGTCAGCAAGCTCGGCTATTCTGATTCCGGGCCTCGAAGCGTGCGCCCCCGCACAAAAGATACACAACCAGCTCCAGAATAAGTTTTCTCTGGGCTTGTCACTGGTGAAACACGGTTTCACAGCAGTCATTAAATCCTTTAGCTAAGGGAATCGTCCCAGCGTGCTTCACACCCCCTGTGCTGTAGTAGGTGTCCAGTGATTTGTAACAATTGATATTTCCTGACAAGAGTCCTTTGGGCGGTTGCCTTTGGGGTTGGTATTGACGGATCGCATTTGGCGGTCGAGACGACTTTTGAGCTAGAACAGTAATTCCCCCGGTCTCTCCTCAGCACCGCCATTCAGACGGGAAAATAAAGTCATGGGAAGCTGGCAGGATGGAGTCGGGGTAGTTCCTGCGTAACACACTCCTGACTTTTGGCATTAAAGATGTCTGAAAATATTTTGGCCAATTTGTATGATCGGGGTGCTGCTATTGGACCTTTATGATTCAACTCGTACATTTCCATTCAATTAACACTTGACATATTCATATGAAATTGCCAACTTGTAAAATAGTTCCCATTGGGATCCTCACAGTGGCATATGCTCGAATGGCATACACAGCATATCCAAAAACACATTTTTTAAAACATACTGATACAGCATCAATATCAGGAGAATATTTTCGGATGGAGTTGGGGTCGTCCTACGTAACCACACTCCTGACTTGTGGCATAAACAATGGAGAATGATGCAATTAATTTAAGTTTGGGCAAATTGGCAGCTAATTTATATGATCGAGTTGCTGTTATTGGACATTTATGCTTTTTTTAATCGCCACCTTGTAAAATAGTTTCATCCTCCCATTGGGATCCTCTCAGTGGCAGATGGCATGTCCAAAAACACATTTTTTAAATGGCCTTCAATAGAGAAAGATGCATTTCGCCTGCAGAATATGTAATATCTACAGCATCAGAGCTTTGCCTGTGACTTGTCCACTTTTACACCTGCGACATTACCTCTCTGTTACATTCTATGAAATTATCATTTTGTCCTTTAGATGTTGTCCCTACTGCGCTATTTGTACAAGTTTTTGACTACATTGGCCCCTGTATTGTTGAGATGCTTAACTCCTCACTCTTTAATGGTGTTGTTCCTGCTTTTTTTAAACATGCCGTTGTTAAGCCTGTACTTTAAAAACACTAATCTGGACCCGCTACAACCGAAAAACTATAGACCCATTTCTAAGCTTCCTTTCATGTCTAAAATCCTAGAAAAGGTGTAGCTGAAAAACTCACTATTTTCCTAGAGAATCATGAGTTGTTTGACAAATTCCAGTCTGGTTTTCGCAAAAAAACATTCCACAGAAACGGCATTGCTTAAAGTTTCAAGTGATATTATGATGTCAGCTGACTTTAAAGAAATACACAGTGTTGGTCTTATTGGACATCTCATCAGCTTTTGACATAATTGATCATAATATTATGATAAATAGACTCTGGTTGGCATGTTGGGATCAGTTTTAAAATGGTTTTCATCCTACCTGTCTAGTAGAAGCTTTAGTGTAAATATGAATCAGACTATGTCTGAAACTGCAGGGTACCACAGGGCTCTGTCTTGGGTCCTATTCTGTTCCTCTTGTATATTTCTTCTCTCGGTAAGGTTATTAGCCAGTTTAGCGACATATCTTATCACATGCGGATGATATCCAACTGTATTGCTCCTTTAAGGAAACTGAGTTGTTTAAATTGTCCTCTACTGAGTCTTACTAGTATTAAAAAGTGGTTATGTGAGAACTATTTGCTTCTCAATCCTGACAAAACAAACGCTAATCATCACCCTTGAAAGTAAAATCCCAAATATAATACAATATATCTGTGACTAAGGCTTGTCTGTTCAACCGAGCCTCAGGAGCTTTGGGGTTGTCTTTGAGTCAGCTATGTCTTTGGAGCTTCATTCAAAACAATTAATCAGAAACTGCTTTTTTCAACTGAGGAACATTTCAAAATAAAGATAATTTGTGACTAAAGGCGAGTTAGAGATCATTATTTACGCGTTCATCTCCTCCTGTTTAGACTACTGTAACAGTTTTATGTGTTTGAGTAAGAAGGAGCTATATTGTCTACAGGTTGTTCAGAACTCGTGCAAGGCTTGTAAATCGTGTTAAGAAAGAGAACACATTACATCTGTTTTAGCATTACTTCACTGGTTACCAGTCCTTTTCATTGAATGTACAAGACATCTGATTCATTAGCTGGCATAGTGAAATAACTACAAGATCAAAGTGCAGTAAATGGTAAAACTATTTGTGATGAAACAACGCATTCTCATCCTAGGGCCACATATACTGACGCTTTTGACAATGCGAATACATCCAAAGCACATGGCACCCTTTAGCATCAATAATAGGTAAGTTTAGTTCTGGTGTAGGGTTAGGGTTAGACCACTAGGAGGCGCCTTCTGGGCCATCTATATCTGCGTCTCATATTGACGCTAGAGGGTGCCATGTGCGTTGGATGTATACGCATTGTCAAAAGCGTCAGTATATGACGCCTTGGGATGAGAACGAGCTGATCCCAGTGTTCACGATTATAACAATGAAATAAAAAATTCTGAAAATAATATATAGCATAACAGACTGTTTTGGTACTGTTAAAATAATTGGAAGTGAATGACACTGGAGGCTAATATAGTAAAACTACATCATTTCACAAATACCCATGATTTTCCCATTTTTGTGATTTTAGTGGAAACCCTACATTTTGAACGACAAAAACACAGCTCATATAATGGTGCATTGGTAGAGGATACCTTTATGCTTGTGAATATCTAGTATACTTGATAGTAAGTCAATAAAACAAAGATTTGATGCTACTTACATGGAAAACTTCATGATCCAGCCGTTCTTTCTCAACATGCTGGCCTCCTGCAATATGAAACCCTTCCAGAATTTCAACTGGTGGTGGCGCTGCAGAGTTGGTGCGAGAGACCACCAAGTTGGTGAGATTACTATTTAGGACCATCTCTATCATTGCACCAAATTTCACCATTTTCCTGCAGAAGAATAATGAGAAAACCAAAGAAACAACATCTTCAGTAATTAAATATGCAAGTTGTCACAGAGAAGACATTTCTGCATTGACAAAGCAGGAGAATTCATACATTTTTAATGAGATTAAATATCAGTGACATTTGATGATACCATTTTTAATTCAATGCAAATGAGCACTGACACAAAAAGTGGAGAAATTGGGAAGAAATAAAAGTAAACTTCACTTTTGTCATGCCAGAAAGAGAGAGCATGTGATACATATGCATCAGAAGTGTAAGTGAAGGGTTCAGTGCACAGACAACACATCGTAATGCATTGAAAATTGCATTAGTTTGTAAATTACAATGCATTATCTGTCTGTCACAGTTTGAAGTTGTCCACTTGTGCTTGTGATCTGTGCCCATGACGTGTGTTTTTATTTGGTGTTGCATTCAATTGCAGGTTTATAAGATGGGAAAAGCTGCATAATCGTTTGGGAAGTCATGCCACACACTTCTGAGCTCATCGCCTTTGATGCGAGTTTGTGTTTTGTGTGTTTTGACAGCTCTGGTCGACGAAGCCGCTTGCACTTGTACATCTGTTTACTCTATTGTCTTCTCCAGCGGCTCTGACACCACACTTTGTCAAGAGTTCAAGAGAGGATCTTGCAATCGTTGCGCGTGTTTGCGGATTCATGTGCACACGCATATCATTTATTCAATAATTCAGCCATTCGACACTTAACAAAGATGGTTTTGTACAAGAACTGCTTTGGTTTGGCTGCTTGGGACTGTTTCAAGGCATGTTTGCCTTTGAATGAAATATTTAAAGACACACAAAGCCAGCAGAAATAGAGCAAACCTGTTGTAGAGGGAAGTGGGAAATGAGTTTTAGAGAAGCAGCAGTTCTGAGGGTTTTAAGCCGGGCTCAGGACATAAACACCCCACGGCACACACTAAACTAAGTAAATCCTCTGGTTTCTCACTCGCAAACATCATCTAGTTTCTCTAATACTGCCGCTTTACTCACAAATGTTTCCTTGTCACCACAGAGGAGCCTGGGTTTGATTAACTGCGAGGCTGACAGGACTTTGAATGAAGCTGCTAGACCATAACTGGTCATCTTTATCACACCTGGAGAAAGCATCCATTAGCATTCACATTCATCTCGAGCGTGAGGTATTAAATCTGCCATCTTTGCTCAGTTCGGGACACAAGAGACAATCACCTGAGCTGTAAATGATGCTGATGGAACGTCATCTCCAACCCTTCACGAGTGACTATGAGCTATGATGTCGAAGCACACAGAGAAAGTCTATTTCACAGTTTCGGGAGCTTCCAAATAAACCTGTCACTGGATATAATATTGTAAAAATACTTCTAAAGTTCTGTTCCTTTCTGCTGGGTTTCCCTCACAATGTCTTTTAGTGGAGAAATGGGTTCACAACCAGTGACATGTTTGGGGACCTTAATACTTTAATTCATCAAGGATGCATTAAATTGAAAAAGGTTTTAGATAACCACTGCTCTTTAGAACTTTCAATTCATTACAGAATCCTGAAATATATCAAGGTTTTGGTTTAAAACATAATTGTGACATCTCACAATTGCAAGATATAAAGTAACAATTGATATAACTCACAATTATGACTTTATATCACGCAATTATGACTTTATATCACGCAATTATGACTTTATATCACAGTTATGACAAACTCACAATTCTGACTTTATATCAAGCAATTGCGTGTTATAAAGTCAGAATTGCAAGATATAAAGAGACAATTCTGAATTGTGAGTTTATTTCTTGCAATTGTGAGTTTATATCTACACAATTCTGAGGAAAGATGTCATAATTGTGTGATATAAAGTCATAATTGCATGATATAAACTCACAATTATGACTTAGTTTCTATGTTATCTATTTATTTTGTATATCTCGCAAGTATGACTTTATATCATGCTATTATGACTTTATATCATGCAATAATGACTTTATATCTTGCAATAATGACTTTATATCTCACAATTATGACTTTATATCTCACAGTTATGACTTTATATCACACAATTAAGACTTTATATCACACAATTTCATCTTTCCTCAGAATTGTGAGATATAAACTCACAATTCTGACGTCATATCAAGCAATTGAGTGTTATAAAGTCAGAATGCAAGATATAAAGATGCAATTCTGAATTGTGAGTTAATGTCTTGCAAATGCGAGTTTATATCTCACAATTTTGACTTTATAACTCACAATTGCACTTTATGTAAACTTGCAATTGTGAGAAAAAAGTCATAATTATGAGATAAAAAGTCGCAATAACTTTTTTTATTTCTCATTCTGTGGTGGAAACAAACTTCTATAGTTTCCAACATTGATAATAATCAATAAATATTTCTTGAAGCAAATTAGCATACTAGAGTCATGTAATTCAACATATTTTGACACACACACACACACAGGTGGTCAAACATGTTAATCTGTCCGGCAATGAGTTCAGTTCTGAAAGTTGGTTTTGTGAAAGTATTTTCGACCAATGATAATTCAATGCTTTATGAGCTGGTCCTTCATGCAATGACTTACTATGATTTTACTTTTACATGCAATGAAAGGAGTAAGAAAGAAAAGCAAGGAACAAATGATTCCCATGAACCCATCCTGATTTTTCACCAGCTGACAGGAGCAATTGTATTTAAGCATTTGTTTTCGCCAACCAAATTAAAGGTTTAAATGAAACTGACAATCTTTTCCTCATCCATGCACCCAATTAAAGTGTTTCTACTTCACCATTGAAAGCCATGAAACTGTTGTAGCCAATAATGCATTCTGGGTCAACTCTACTTCCCAAATAAAGTTTGAGAGCAAATTGGACAGATGGATGAATTATTGAAATAAACAGCAGCTTTACATCCACCTCTTCTGAGCCCAAAACACATCACAGTTCACTTTTAATTATCTCTGTGAATGATAGACAAGTTAATCGTCTTCATCAACTCTCGGCCAAGTAATTCTGGAGATCCAGATCTAGTTTTCCCTCTGCTAATGCCAGGGAAAACGATTACATTCCCGGCTCGTACGCGAAACTCGATGGAATGACACAGATACAACGATAAAGAATTTAATGGAGAGATTAAATGCCCTGCTCAGACGACTTCCTCATTTTTACAGAAAACATCTCTGTGGTTTACGGAGAAACGCATCTTGCGATGCACGTCTGGCCCAGAGCTCAGACTATAGAGGGTTTATCTGGTTAGCTCATCTCCTTTCATGTCTGGCATTCAAAACGCTTGTCTGCATCCCGATAAGCCACATTCAGGAGGAGCGTTCTTCCTCATCCTACAAACACTTTCACAAACTTTCAACACGTACAGCTCTGTTCCGCTTTGGTAAGAGTTTGTGGAAAATATCCAGGGTTAGTCATGGCTTTTCAGACTGCCGTCTACCCAAATCACATGATGTGCCAGAGAGGCTTTATTGTTGCTTGTAGAAACTGTTTCCAACTGCAAAACTGCCTATAGCTTTGGAAATTTGATCACAAACAAGATGCATTGTCCACCATTCCACAAGCAATCAGTTTTCTTCCAACTAACTTGTTTGAATATAAATTGGAGAAGTGCGAAACATCACATCATGACCAAGACGGACGATTATGAATGCATGAATCAAACTCACTCAGACAGCATGAGAATTCATCACACAGAGCTCTTATTACATCCCTGTGTGTGGGCAGAGAAAAACCCTTACAGTGAAAAAGTAGACGAAAAGCAAAAGCATATTTGTGTCAATGCTCATTTACATAGAATTTACATTTATTCATTTAGCTGACGCTTTACAATTGCTATATATGTCAGAGGTCGCACGCCTCTGGGAGCAACTAGGGGTTAAGTGTCTTGACTCAGGGACACATTGGTGTCTCACAGTGGATTCGAACCCGGGTCTCTCACACCAAAGGTATGTGTCTTACCCACTGCGCCAAATCTTATTCAAATCATCAATGTCAATGCAAAAATGTGATCATTTACATATTTAATTTGACGCCAAGCACTGAAGGTGATGTATCTGTACCCAAACAGAGAGTCTATGGCAGTGAAATTTGGTGCAATGATGGAGATGGTCCTGAAATAGTAATCTGGCCAACTTTGGGGTCTCTAGCACCAACTCTGTAGCGCCACCACAAGTTCAAAAATTCACTTTTCATTTGGTAATAACTTCTGAACCATTTGTCCTAGAAACAAAATTCTCAGTACCTCTAATTTCCTCTCCTCACACTGATCACAATTGATCCTACATTTAGACTCCACTCATTACAGTAGTCACCGTTTTGAAACATAACCCTATTCAATATATCACACACTTATGACTTTATATCATGCAATAATGACTTTATATCTCACAGTTATGACTTTATATCACACAATTATGACTTTATATCACACAATTTCATCTTTCCTCAGAATTGTGAGATATAAACTCGGCAATTTGACGTCATATCAAGCAATTGAGTGTTATAAAGTCTTGTTATAAAGAATTGCAAGATATAAAGATGCAGTTCTGACCAACTAACAGTGAACTCCAACCAGGGGTACTTGGAACGATTACGATTTTGCACCATTAAACAAAAACAAAAGCTTAAAGTATGTTAGGGTTGGCGACAGCTTAAAAGAAATGAAGGAAATCCATTAAAATAAGAATTAAATCAGGTTGAAATGTTGAAAAGCAACACTGACACAGCTCCAAAACTACACCATCATGACATCAGAGTCAATTCATACAGTCCAACTCGATGCCATATGACCTTATAGGGGGAAAGTTCATTTTAAACAGCAGGTCTTCTTGAAACCTAATGTTCGGCCTGATCTGAAAACAAAGCTCAGCGGCGCACACAGAAGGAATTGGATCTTTTGACGGCGTGTGACCTCTCCATTATTCATACGCTGTTGTCCGGAGCGCAGTAACACTAATCACACACATACGCCGGCTATAAAACCACAGATCCGCCAGCCCAGGATTCACACGGGCAGCTGGGACGCCCGCAGTGCCGTGGAAATGAGCGCCTGCCATCACTATCAGTCACACGATGGAGAGAGCTTCATACATTACAGCGGGTTTATGGTCCTTCAACTCTATGTCAATGCCACAAAAACCTCGGAGAGCTGTTTTATTCCACCTTGTGCTTTCCAAAGTCCTGCTTATATTGAACTCTGGCACCGGCTGTCCCGCTGAGCCCATCAAGCCATCAATCATGTTTTGTCAACCTTGATATTGACTGCCCAATGGAGACGTGACAAAACCACCAGTCCCAAAGCACTTCTCAATGGCTGCAACCCAAAATGTCCTTAAATAATATGTGAAATCACTGTACGTGGTAAAAAAGCATGCCAAAGGTGGATTGTCAACCTTCAGACGTGTGTTGGCAAATAATAGAGCTCAAAACTGACAAAAACATATTTGATCCTCAAAATGACAAAAGATCTTCCTGCCTTAAAATAAGCTTGAATGTAACTCAACACCGTGCCTCATTTAGAATGCGCTCTATGAATATGCAAATGAGCCCCGCCCCCACTCACTCACTCAGAAATCCACTGGTTGACGATCACACGTTGATCTGATTGGTTACAAGGTGGTTTGTGACGTCAGAAACACCAGCGATTTCAGTGTTTTTGAGACTGTCTTTGGTTCACTGCAGTTTTAAGAAGGAAATACTGAACTTATACATGGTTTAAGCGTATTAAAAACACCACAGACATAAACAACATTAAAAGCTGGGTTTTCACCACAGGGGGACTTTTAAAACTGATTGAGCAGTAAATAATAAATATGCCAAAGGAAAAAGGCTGTAAACACTTTTCAGGACAGTAAAACATGCTATTGGAAGAAACATTAACAGCTTAAACTAAAAAAAAAGGTTGAACTCAAAGCTTGAGCTATAGGCCCTATGAGTCTCAATGTTAACCCTCTTCAGGAATCACTGATGGAAATGATGCAGGTGAACTTTGTCTCACGTCCGGCCATTATTAATATTCTCCAACTCCTGAAATTGCTCATGAAACGTGACCCAAGCTGGAGAAAAAGGCAAACCATTCCCGAGCGTGACTGCAGATCATTCGATCGTTTCACCCGGTCAGAGGCCAATCAATGAATCTCACAAGATAATGAAATAAAACGCCACTGACTGAGGTGATGAGGGTAATGAGATACACAAGTGAATACTGCAAATTATGTGATAAACAGCGCAACTACTGTACAGTTTGGGGTCAGTAAGATTTATTTGTATTTAATTTAGATGTACTTTTATACTAACCTGGCCCTAGCCAGATGAATGTCGTTCCGCTTAGCTCTGCCGCCAATCAGGACGCAGGGCGGGAGTTTCATAGATGTGACGTAGTGGAGAAGCGACCGTGAGACTGTTTTGATTCAGACAACAATGGCGGCTCACATCGAGGAAGCAAGCATTAACATTGATGCTGCTATTTCATCCGTGTTGTCCAATCTACCTAATATTGTTTCATTAAAAGAACATCAGAGAACGGAACATCAGAGAATGTCGGCTGTTCTGTTTTGTTTTTTCTGCGTCGCTCTCATCAGCGTCACGGGTTGGCTTCGGTGTGAGTGGTTGAAATAGCACGTCGATAAAGATGACGGACAAGTGGCTTATCCAATCATATGCAAGTATTTTTGATAAGGCCCAGCCTTCTGAAACGCCATTTCATTGGATCGTTTCCAGTTGGATGAGTGGAGCTGAGGCGGAGCGAAATTCATCTGGCTAGGGCCAGGTTACTTTTATACAGCGAGGATGCATGAAATTGATCAAAAGAATCCTCAAACAATGATCATCTCTGATCATCATATTAGGCTGATTTCTGAAGGATCATGTGACACTGAAGACTGGAGTAATGATGCTGAAAATCACAGGAATACATTATATTTTATAATAAATTCAAATAGAAACTGTTTTAAAGCAAATAAAATTCCACAATATTCTGGATCAAATTAATCCAGCCTCAGTGAGCGCATTTCTTAAAAAAAAAAGCATTATTGTAACTTTGGCTTTGTCCTAAAGGTGCCAATTAGAATAACCCTCTCACCTGGGTTACGCTCAGTCAAGTCATCTTCATTTATACAGCGTTTTTAACAATATAGATTGTTTTAAAGCAGCTTTACAGTGATAACAGGAGATTACAGTAACAGATGGTTTAGGCTTTAAAGCAGATATAGAATAAAGTTATTGTCCAGATAAAGTTAGTTTCGAATGATTCACTTCCATTGAAAAGATCAATAGTTATTAACTACGGGCTGCTAAACATCGACATTGCTCTACCAAAAACGTAAATTCTTTTTGTCCAGTTTCAAACGTAAAAATCTTTCTGGACGAACTTTTGCACGACAACAGTCCCACTAAACATTGGACGTCGAGATAGACGTGCAGAAATGAGTCTATGTTGGGTCTGTTGGCCCATGACCAATTCTGGACATCTTTTAAACGTCCATATTATTTCCATTATTTGGATGTCCAAACATGACCCAACTTGGGAAATCAGTGAAACACTGACGTCGTGCACATGCAAATTACATGTTTAGTCTATCTTTTTGTGCATTTGAATATGTGTGTGTGTGTGTGTGTGTGTAGTCTTTCTTTACAAAGTGACCTCACCAAATGACTTATCTGGCAGCATAATACAGAATTTTTAGTTGCTTCCACAGATCCAGGGTTTTCTTCTGGGAAGTGTTGTTGCAGTGGGAATATTTGCATGCTCTGAAAACTGGGACAGGACACCAAAAACAGAGACTGTCCCTGGAAAACACTATTAGCCTTTACAGCAGTCTTGCTAGGAAGCATCCAAACTGAAAAGGCTCCTCATAAACAACTGATATTACTCCTACAAACTCCCTCACAGCTGGTTGCTATAATTTAGCATGTTGCTCGGCTTCACAAACAGCACACTAATATACAGAGTAACACAGTCCATTTGACTTACATAGGACAATTTTCTGCACTTTTCACTGCACAGACATTAATAAATAGCATTTATATTAAACAATGTTCTCGGTTTGCTATCTTTGGATTTTGTCAGTGCTTTACTTAGAAAACCTCCATCATTATGCATTGCCTTTATGTAACAGCTTTCACATCTCAACATGTAAATGCTGCCTACTTAGGGAGCTCAATATGTTTCCTTTTATTTTGGTTTGGGGAGAAGCACGTTCAGTTCAGAGACTGATGGAGAGAATACATTACATTTACAAAACGTTCCAACATATAGTGCAGATACAGAAACACAGCATTGAAATTCACCTCAGCTTCAGTGGTTGGTAGTTCAGCGGCGTCATCCTGCAGAGATCTGAGCCGGACTGCAGACAAAATCACAGTTCAGAGGGTTTCACTGTTAAAACATCTTATAATATTCCATGTTAATATGCAGAGGATGTCCAATCTGATTTGATGAGTGTCTTAAACATGCACTTTAAACCAGAATCATTTGGCAAAAGTCAATCAGTAGCCTCATTTTTTTTTTAAGTTAAGAGTAAGCAGAACTGACAGATTTTTATTTTGTACTTGAATATTTCAAGTTAAAGAACCTTTGGTCTAATAAAACATCGGTATCTAGTCAACCGTTCTCTGAGATTTGTTTTCATGATAATTGAATGTAAAGAGTTTTATCTCTAAAAGCTGTTTAGCGTATAACTCTAGTAAATGGGGGCATTTAATAAGTAAAAAAAAATCGAAATTTTAGCAAACTCGCTCTCAAAGCAAGCTCATGCACCACTCGTCACCATAACGGAAACTCTCCTAAAACCAACATTAACAGAAATACTTCTCAATTAGCATAACAAAACATTAATCACTCCTAAATTTCCCACTTAACATTAATCTTGCACAAAAAAGCATTATATCACATTTAATTTGAGCATTTACTCTCCCTTTCGAGTGTCATGATGGAAAATAGTTAAACTTAAGTCCATCTTAAACTCAAAACAAAGAAATAGTGTCATTTACTTAAATGTATCAAGTTCTGCGAACTTGAAAGAAAAAGAATATGCTAAATACTCATAAAAGTTAATTTGACTGAACTAATTGGTTTAATTTACGTTTGTCCTACTCAAACCAATTAATAATTTTGAGCGTTATGGTTTACAGCCCAACAGCGACACTGGCTCAACCAATGGCATTGGTCAGGGGGTGGGACTATCTATTTGGGAGACCAATAGCAAGACACATTAATTTACAAATGCTTTATAAGAAGCGTCAAGAAAACCAAGACTGTAAAACTCACCAGTTATGAAAACAATGCCATAATTCAGCTTCAGCACTTACATTAGTCAACATTTGAAGTGGATCAAATCCTTACCGCAAAGAACATTATACATGAATTTTAAACAACACCCGTTCTTGTCCTGGACAACTTTGATGTTGACTACTGTATAAAATGAGTTCAATTCAGTTCACTGTTGATTCAGTTTTGTTCAATAACAGAAATATTCCACCATTACTGCAGCAAATCTCATTTCATAGTGTCAGTACTTGATAATATTAATATTAGTGTTTTGGAAACCGGTTTCAATTAGTGGCATTAAAGTGGCAGAGAAATGACTCACTTTAAGAAACAGAAAAGAAAAAGCTTAATTATCTCGCTAAGGCTTTATAATTAGGCCTAATGGTTTGTAACTATTCCCTTCATGGGCTGTCAGAGCTTTACTCCTCCATTGTATGAAGATCTGTTCATATGCTTAGCTAATGGATGTCTTAATAGTTGTCCCTTATGTCACAGGTTTTCCTCACAGATGCTTTCGGCTCGTAGTTCTGGATTAGACACGTGTTTACATCTGCATTGTCAAATTCACTTAAAGCTGAAATGTTGTTTCGACTTCTTGCGTCACCAAACCGTTTCTTTTTCAAGCTTCCTCCATCAGTCAGAGATTATGGCAATATTTCGTCTTGTTTTATCATCTTAATCTAGTCACAGATCATTAGTTTGAAAAGTAAAAGCACGTCGTCTCCTCACGCTTCATGATTTGAGTTTTTATGCGTGATAAAAGTGACAGTACTTCTATAAATAAGTCCATTAGGGAACATCTGTCCTCTTAAATAAGTGTGTGTGCCCAGTGTAATCAGATCATTATAGTTTGTGTTGAGCTCGTTTCTGAACGAGAGCCATATGGGCATTAAATATTCCTGCAACAGATCAGATTCGTTCAGTGTTGACAAGGTTTCGCAGCAAACAAACAAACATGTAAAAGACCATCGAAATGCAACTCGTCTTATTGTAAAGTGGCGATTTCACATTTGCAAAGTCGCTTCCGCCATCATCAATAAGAGCTCTGAGCTGTTCTTCACGAGCGCCATGGAGAAAGACAGAGAAAGAAGCGATTTCATCTCTGAAAATTGGCTGAGAATTTATTCCTCGGTTCCTGAGGTAAGCAATGTGAAAACGCTGACACTTGGGGAGAATTTACCGACCTCCAAACCTTGAACGAGTTTCTCAAACACAAGGTTAACCCGCACAGAAAGCTTTTGTCTAAATCACCTGCAGGCGTCTGCAAAAGCCAGTCTGGGTCACTCTGACAGTAAGTGCTCTGGATTATCTGCTCTAAATGTTAAAAACATCGAGCTTTTAGAGTCACAGCTCATTCTGGGGCTTCTGGACATCGTTAATAGAATATTGCAGTGCTTTTATAACCGATTTACACATGCAGTTTTTAAAAAATCTATGCATTTTATATCACAAACATCAGACAACAACCTGTCACTCACATGACATCAAACAACAAGCATCCCTGATGGGCAAAATATAATATTTTTCTTCATCTATATTGTAGCTTTCCTGTAGCTCAAATAGTAGAGCGTTTACGCTTGCAATGCTAAGGTCATAGGTTCAAATTCAAGGGAAAGCACTTTGTCACTTTGAAAACCAGAACGCATGGATAAAACACACTGATACTGGACCACCTTTTCATTTAAGCCATAACTGAATGTGTTTACAAGTGTACTCTGCCAGAGACGGCAGATTTTACCTTATTTTTGTTAAATTGACCTTTCAAGTGCAAGAAACACAGAAGAGCTCAATTTAGTAATCGCACGATGACAGAGGTGCAGCTTTCTGTGCACGCGCTTCTGCATGTTTGCGCACTCGTAAACTCACACCGCAAACTTCAAACTTGCATAAACTTCACACACGACTTGAGTTCACAATGTAACTCGACACCCTTGCTTTATTTAGTATTCGTGGTTCTATAAATATGCAAATGAGCCCCGCCTCCACTCACTCTCTCACTCACTCCACTGGTTGACGATCACACGTTGATCTGATTGGTTACAAGGTGGTTTGTGACGTCAGAAACACCAGCGATTTCAAAGCGTGTTTTTGAGACTGTCTTTGGTTCACTGCAGTTGTAAGGAGGAAATACTCAGCAATGCTGTCCACTTATCAACTTACACATGTAAGAACTTACGCGTATTAAAAACACCACATAGACATTAAACAACATTAAAAGCTGGGTTTTTTACCACAGTGGGACTTCAGTGTTTTAGATTTATATTAGTTAGGCTAGTAGTTTCAGCTGTTGTATCGAAAATGGAATGGAGAATTGTGAATTTGCATTGGTATCTAGAATTGGTGTCATTAAAACAGTTTCATGCCTGTTTAAAATAGTTTATGGCTGGTAAATATTCTCAAGTCATTGGCAGTTTAGTTTATCAGCGGCTCAGCTCACAGAACGACACTCATTATCCCACACACAGCTCGAGTCCGCATGAAGTGGCTTGTGCTTTGACGAAGCATCATCATCATCATCATCATCATCATCATCATCTTTCTGACTGACATCAATTCTCCCAAGAAGCCTGACGGTCTCAGATGATCGGCAAGGCAGATTTAAGCCATTAGGAGAGGTGTGTTGGTATCTCAATGACTACGTTTACATGCAGCCAATTTTCGGGTTATGGTTCGGGTATAAGGTCACTTTTCGGGTTTTCTGAAACATTAGGGATAACCCGTTTACATGCGTGAGCAGAAAGAGTTTCTCCTGTATACATGGAATTGCAATATCCCGATGTAAACGGCCACGCGCGGTTAGCGTCTTGACGTACGGACAACCTTAAAGACGCAAAATGCGTCATTTCCGATTCTTTTTCCTGTATACAAAGACAACAACAGCAGCAGCATGTGGATAATGAATAGTTCGGGCGCTGTGATGCTGGTAACGTTACTGAGCTCGCTACAAAAGTATGCTGTGCTGTGTCTCGCCATGTTTACTTCCGGTATACTGCACGCGGATTTTTGTATGCGCCGAGAGGTTTCTCTACTCAAAAGACCAAGATTCCTTGCGAATAGAACATGCGCAGAACACAAATCACTATGGGGATATGCCGATACGCGTTTACATGAGCAAAAAAATCGGGTTTAAAAAGGGGTACCCCAGGTATAATATTCCGGTTTTTAAAAATCCGGGATATGAGCATATTCGGGTTTTTGCCGGTGTTTACATGGCCGTTCGCGACCGGGTTATTGCTAATATCCCGGTTTTGAACAGGTTATTGGCTGCAGGTAAACGCAGTGGAATGACACGCGTCTGGTTCGCTATCTTTATGGGGATTCTCCATAGACGCAATGGTTTTTATGCCAACCTCCACACACTGACCTGACTCCTAAACCTTCCCATCACACAATTAGACACTTAAACGTATCATTCACACACTAACCTGATCCCTAAACAACCATCACACACACAGTATTACTTGTCTTGGTCTGCAATCTTCCATATTTCCTCTCATCACACACACATCCTTCATTCATCTTTCCCACCCACACCTTTGCTAAATCAATATTTTCGTTAGTTTTGAGGATTTACCAGATTACCTCCGAAGGGCGAGACTCTTCTCTCTTCTATCGCCTGTGTGCTGGGAATCTGCTGTTGCCATGGCAATTTCAGAGAAGAGGAGGAAAAAGGAAAGTAAGAGAGTCATGACTTAACAGCGACATAACTCGCCTCATTTTATTAATCCGACGCGATGTCCATCATTACTGACAAGCTGCTGTGAGCCACAGCTGCTGTGTTTAATCAACACGGGTCGCTGGAACACACACACACACACACACACACACACACACACACACACACACACACACACACACACACACACACACACACACACACACACACACACACACACACACACACACACACACACACACACACACACACACAGGCCATCGAGAACACACATCTTCTGCTCTATTCCTCACACAATGTTAAGTGCATGCTTGTGAACACTAACATGAAGGATAACACACCGATTCTTGGAACACGCTTACTAATCTGTCTACTTTAGATTACTTTCCTAATTTATGGAAGTTCGTTTCCATCACAGAATGAAAAATTAAGAGTAATTGCTACTTTCTCACATTTGCGACTTTACATCTCACAATTCTGACTTTTTAATCTCACAATTGCTTGATTGACTAATTGTGTGTTAAGTCAGAAATGGAAGATATAAACTCACAATGACGAGAAAAAACAAAATTCTGACTTATTCCTCAGAATTGCGAAATGTAGACACTAAATTTGTGATAAAAAGTCGCAATTATCTTTTAAAATGTTTTATTGTGTGGCGGAAACCAGCTTCGTAGAAATTTAGCAATAATTCGTTTCTACAACTACATTTCCCCCATGCACTGAATAAACATTGGCTTGACAAAACATTTCTTGAATAATTCATAAAAATATAAATAAATATCATTATCAAGAAGCCTTCAAATGTGGAGATCATCAAGAATTTATTAGAGATTAAAGAAACCAATCCAGTAAAATTTCCCATTTTAGGCTAAACAACAAATGAAAACCTAATTGAGCCACTAGTGCATTTGACCAAAGATAGATCTTTATATTTATCATAAATTATAGATATATAATCTAGTATTGCTGCTTCTTATATGCAGGTAAAACAAAAAGACAGTTTGAAAAGAATTAGAAAATAATGTGGAAAAGTGATGCTTTTGTCTCCAAATTAATAATGTTGTTTCACCCACGCTCCGCTGCTAATGGGATTTATGAATACGCCAGTATAATCTTTACAAGAACCACATCAGACGTTTTTCAGCTTCTAACTGAGAAATGCAACAAAAAAATGTGCAAATGTGTGTTCAAAGTGACATCTTCATTCAATCCACTTTTTGGAACTCAAATGTGATCAAACGTCAAGGACAGGAACGCATTAATGAACAGTGAAATAAACGCATTCAACAAATAAAACATAACACACTGGTAACATTAAAACACCAATTTATCATGTTAATGCATTAAAACCAAGCTGTTGCAAACTGGTATTTCACATTATTATTATTATAAACACACTGGTTTTGAACAGCTTGGTTTTAATGCATTAACATGATAAATTGCAATTTTAACTGCTACCAATGTGTTACACATTTATTTTTGTTTGTATTATTGAATGCATTCATTCATTTTTTTCCATAGTCTTGGTTTAAAAGCGTTATGAGCCAGTGAATCAAATCAGCCGGCACATTATAACCTGTTCATTTGAAGCAAAAACGTTTTGAAAATCAGACAAAAATAAGAGATAAAGACTGAACTTAGCAGTGTTAGTGAGGGAAAGAACTACAATCCCATGATGCATTGCAAACAGCATAATCAAATTAAAAATGATGAAAATACTCATTTAAAAATACTGAAGTTCATTGCAAAATATGCATGTTATACACTTCAGTATTTAGAGAGTGTAGAGATCATTACCCTGATAATGTAGCAAAAGTTGCATGAACAGTTTAGAAGTCGAGAGCCACTTATGACGCTGTAAAACGCACACACACACACACACACACACACACACACACACACACACACACACACACACACACACACACACACACACACACACACACACACACGCACACACACACACACGCACACACACACACGACCTACTGAAAGTGCTTCTACAATTACAAATAAATGGACAGCAGATGCAACCCTCTGATCGCATGTAATCGCTCTTCCTCAGGAATTCTGTTAAACACTCGCGAGACGGACACCGTGCTGCGGAGAAACAGTCGTACACTCTTCATAGTGCACGTGATTATCCGGACAGCCTCGGTCAGACCGCAGGCGTTTAGTCTGTCAGAGGAGCTTTTAAAGGTGAAATTCAAGAAAAACTTCCTTCAGACACAGAATGAACACACACCACAAAGAAAAGAAGACTGTTATGAGAGATGCAAACATTTTTATTGTACAAATCGCACAAAATCTGTAGAAGGATCTCTCCTTGAGCTCATCATAATGGTGTGTGTGTGTGTGTGTGTGTGTGGAGATGTAAAAGGCTGGATTCTCTCTTTAGCTGTTGTGACCCTGAAGACCCTCGGCCATGAACAGCTTCCCGAGGTTCTGCGAGGTGAACTCCTTAATGTTCTGACAGTAGTTGTTGATTTGTCCTTGTGAAGAAGAAGGAGGAAACAAATAAATTATAGACGACTAGACTGATGTGTGTTATTCAGATTAAAAATTAGGTTTCTGTGTTATAAACTGTGTAAATTCTGCTTATTTGATGTGGAGATAATGGCGTCTAATTGGCTAACGGACGTGTGATTGGATGACTGGAGTAACCAGTGGACCAATGGCGTCGCAGCGTCTCTAATGTTGGTTTGGTGTGAGTCGAAGTGTGTGTTTCAGAATGAATGGGTGTATTCCCTCCAGAAGGGGCACACACACACACGAGTGTGTTCCCCGTAACACCAGCATCCGAACGCTAGAGAACTACAACAACAACGTCCGACTGCTCGAACACACACTCGTTAATGACACACACTCGTTTATGAGTGGAAAAGAGTCTATATTACTGATATTCTGTGCCATTTATTGCTAAAGAGTGTATTCTCTTGAAGACATGGGAAGGAAACGCTGCTTCATTTGTTGTACATCATATCCCAGATGAATTTGCAACTTTGAATGGAAAGTTATTCTGCATTAGTATGCCATGGTGGAGTCATGATGGAGTTATTATAGAGTTTCATGGCTGGATACAGATTATCTGCCTTTCAATTTAACACCGTTTGCAAGACCTTTTCAAAAGATGAAGACTCGCATCACAACGCAAACCTAATCACCCTGATCAACTGATAAAAACCAACACAGAAAAAATAAATACATTTTGTTATATTAATACTGGATTGAAAATACATAAGACATTTTTACTTGGGGACAAAAATAGCAATAACAAGTGTAATATATTTTTGTTTTAACTCACTTTTATGCATTTGACCAATTTTATGATTTCAAAAAGCAATGAGTGAAAATTCAGTTCGGTTGCATTAGAGACCTTTTAAGAGATTTTAATGCTAATTAAGGCCTTATTTTTACATTAAGGAATTTAAAGACGATTTAACACTTTTTAAGGATCCGCTGACACCCTGTTTGTAAGTTGCTAAAAAACGTAAAGCAATATTGGCAGTGCAGGTTTACAACCAATTAACTTCCATTTATATATATAAATAGCTAAATAATAGAGCATTAAAAATAGAGCATTATCACATAAAAAAAAAAAAAAAAAAAAATATATATATATATATATATATATATATATATATATATATATATATATATATATATATATATATATGCTACTATTATTCAGCTATATATATATATGAATAATAAGCATTAAAACTAGAGCATTATTAAATAAAAAAATATATAGCTAAATAATAGAGCATTAAAAATAGAGCATTACATTTAAAAAAACAATATATATATATATATATATATTAGGGCCGGGACTTTAACGCGTTTAATTACGATTAATTAATTACAGACTTTAACGCATTAATTAATTACACAAAAAATTAACGCATTTTAATCGCACGTATTTTCCCACCGCGGAACATTTCTCTCTGGATTAGTTTCGGCGGACTGATTATACTGGAGCACCAGCTCAGCGTTCATGACTTTTTTTACAGTGCTTCAGACAACTAAACAACAAACAGTGAACACGAAGAAGCTGATGAGACCGCTTTGGTTGGTCCCGTGGATGGGAAATTATGTTATAAAAACGAACGGATGCAGGGTTTGACATTAACACCCGCCAAATGCGGGTGGATTTCACGCGTGGCGGGTAACACAGTCACTCCCACTAGCCACTTTGGCATGTTGAAAAATTGTAGTCTTGTCAAAAGACATCTGACATAACAAACGAATTGCACGAACATTAAACACGTGGAGATTAAACTCTCGGGCTGGCCGTCGGACTGAGGGCTGTTCTAGTCTGCCCTTAATTATCAACTTAATTTGATATAGCGATCTTTTTAATAGCAGGATAATCCAGAACATAGGCGCGTCTCGCTCTCCTGCAGTGCCGCTGTGCGAGGGTGCGTGCGCCAAATATGACATCCATTCCAGACTTGTCAAATGATCATCACACGCAACTGGTCACGCGCGCACACACATCAACACAGCGTTCAGTCAGTTCGTGAGTGCGTGGCCGATATAAAGAAAAAAATAATAATCTTCATGATTAAGGTACACAGTGTAACTACTAGCAGGGCTCCCCTTATGTCACGTCATATCACATTTGCTCATTGTTTCTAATGCAGATAATTGTTCTACTCTGTATTATTTACTGCTGTAAAAAAAGATGCAGCACTTTTATTATATACAATTAGAATCTATAGAATCTAAGAATAGACAACATGTTTTCAAAAAATGAGCTTTACAACCAGAGCTAATGATAAAATTATTAAATTTTAGTACGTTTTAAAGCCCCATTTAAAATGTGGCTAGTAAAAGTGCTGTGTGGCTAGTAATTTTGTAAAACCAGCCACATTGGCTAGTGAGCAAAAAAGTTAATGTCAAGCTCTGTATGGAAGCGTCATTAAGAGCAGGGTTGTGTGCAAGCTATGCAACAAGGAATTTGCATATCACATCGACCCTCAAGTTTCACCTCAATGCAAAACATACAATTGCACTGGTCTGTTGGACTTGGTTGAACAAAAATAAACAATATTTTGTTGCTTAAGCTTATGTATTCAGTCATTATTCAATAGTATAGGCCTACTAAAAATCCATTTGAAAAAAATATTTCTCACTGTTCTTAGTGCAAATATTTATGCGAATTAAAATGCGATTAATTTCGATTAATTAATTACAAAGCCTCTAATTAATTAGATTAATTCTTTAATCGAAGTTCCCGGCCCTAATATATATATATATATATATATATATATATAGCGCTATATATATATATATATATATATATATATATATATATATATATATATATAGCGCTACATATATATATATATATATATATATATATATATATATATATATATACTAGCTATATATATATATATATATATATATATATATATATATATATAAATACAGCTAAAATCTTAATTTCTGGCCAAATTGGGACAGAATAAATGATCTGTATTGCGGTGCCATGACTACATTTAGAAAAAAAATAAAATATGATGTGAGATTAATCATGTTAATAGCAAAAAAAGAAAAGATGGTTCTCTCGATAAGAAGGGCAAATCTTCCGCCTCTCCATCAGGATAAGAAGATTTAAGACCTGCAGTAAATTCCCCATTCCCATTTAAACTGATCCGTTTATTGCTGAATTGACCAATTCATGGATCAGATTCTTCTGGACAGAGGACCATAAACATCCAGTGGCCTGAGAGAGTGTGTGAAGAGCGTACCTGCGATGAGGAGTGTGTCCATGCGAGGAGGAGCCTGAGGCGGCTGAACATCTTACTGATGTCCTCCTCGGGTAACGGCGGCTCTCCGCGGCTCTGGCGCTGCGTGTTCTCCTGCTGACGCCTCTGGAGATACTACAAGATGCAGGAGAAACACAGAAAATGAGTCCAAATAAACCAGATACTGTGGACACTAGTATCATTTTTCAATAATGTATTTAATATGTTGTACATGTGTAAGCAGAGAACGAGGAACATGCATTTGCTATAGTTTCAGTCAAGGTCTACCATTCGCCTTTAAAGATGTAGTAGATCAAATCTGAACATGGATAAAAAAATAAAAGAGGAATCTCATGTCCTACTCGAGTGTGTGCGACTTATGTGACCGCTGAGGATACCGGCCATTTCTGCAGAAATTAGGCATATGATTTAGGAACGCAAACTGCCAACACAGCGGCAATTCTCTTGATATTAAATGGTGATTGATGCGGGTCATTTGGTTTATATGGTGCACCGGGGCCCAGAGTGTGTGGAGTGTGTGTGCAGACGGGAAGGATGTGATCGATGACAACAGTAATTACAGTAGATTTCAGCGTGGTTGATATAGGAGCGTCCAGATGACCTGCTCGTGACCAAGCCTTGGTCAGGACACACTTTAAATGTCTTTGAAAGGCTGAACCGTCCTGTCAAACTAATGGTGTCATAAACACCGGAGAAACGTCACACTGATCGCAGAGTGTTTTGTTCTAGAAGAATGCAGTGTTTTTTAAAAGTCCTAATGAAGCGAGAGCGGAGAGGAATAGTTCACCATAAAAAATATAAATCAGAACACCATCAAGTCATTTTCAAAACCATATGAATTTATGGAACCCCAAGATGAGAAGTTCAGTCTCAGGAACAGTGCGTTCTGGAAGTAAATCTTTATGAATCTTATATTCCAAGAACTTATAAAGGTGTTAAAAAAAATCTGTAGAAATTACAGTATATTACAGTATTAATGGCAGCTGCTTGCCAGTAACTTACTGTAGATTTAAATGATTGTTATTTACTGGCAACAGTTTGTTCAAAGTTAAATGGACATTAAACAAACAACTAAGTCTATATTTACAGAATAAAACTAAAATAACAGCGTCATGCAAAGCATTCTGGGAACTAAAATCTGAAGGAAAGAAAAACAGAAAAAGGTTGATGAAGATCTCTGGTTCCCAGAATGCTTTGCATTGATTGTTATATTTTAGTTTATTCTGTAAAGAAAGACTTGTTAATGTTTAATTTTCATTTAACTTTAAACAAACTGTTGCCAGTAAACATATACATTAATTTAAATCTACAGTAAGTTACTGGCAAACAGCTGCATAATTACAGCAATTTTTCTACAGTGTACTGGTGAGTGACGAGGTTGTTCATCGATGGTATTTGCTTCTGTTGGAGCCGTTAGTTTAACAGTGAAAAACTACATTACCCATGATGCTTTACAGAAAATTCCACCAGAGTGAAAACGAGCAAAATCCGCCAAAATATCTCGTTAGCTCCACCCACTCCCATGAATCACTGCGAATGTAAACAGGTCGATCTCCCTACACTCTAAATACTTAAGTGTGTATATATGCATATTTTGCAATATATTTCATTTATATACATCAATTTTGAAATAGTTTTGTTTCATCATCGCTTTGATTCACGTATGCTGTTTACAACGCTTGTAAGGGGTTTGAACACTGGCTGGTTATGTACATGCTCAAATTTATTTTGGATAATTTAACCCCAAAAAAAGTTACGGACTGCAGCTTTAAATTTCAAAACAAAAAATTTAATTTCAAATTCAGGCAGTTTAAGCCCCTTGTGTGAACCATTCCTAAAAAAAAAACTTTTGCTGATAATTTACTCACCTCATGTCATCCAAGATGTCCATGTCTTTCTTTCTCTTCAGTCGAAAAGAAATGAAGGTTTTTGATGAAAACATTCCAGGATTTTCTCCATATAATGGACTTCAATGGGGTCCAAACGGTTCAAGATCCAAATGAGAGTTTCAGTGCAGCTTCAAAGGGCTTTAAACGACACCAGAAGATGAATAAGGGTATTATTAGAGCGGTCATTTCAAAAATAAATAAAAAGAGTAGAAGTTTTATAAGCACAAATGCTCACCTTGGTCTGTTCATCCAAATGAACAAATCTTTTTTGAAGTCATTTCGTTCGTTGAATGAATCAAATGACTCAGATTCATTCATTTTGATGAACGAGTTCAAACAGTAGTCATGAATGTGCATTTTTTATTTATTTATTAAATGAGCGATTGTTTGCTTGATAAGACTCTTATTCATCTTCTGGTGTCGTTTAAAGCCCTTTGAAGCTGCACTGAAACTCTCATTTGGACCTTGAACCGTTTGGACTCCATTGAAGTCCATTATATGGAGAAAATCCTGGAATGTTTTCATCAAAAACCTTCATTTCTTTTCGACTGAAGAAAGAAAGACATGGACATCTTGGATGACATGGGGTGAGTAAATTATCAGCAAAAGTTTTTTTTAAAAGTGAACTACTGCTTTAAGGCCCTTTGTATTTTATCCAGACATTTCTATAGTAAATAAAACCAGTGTTCAGTGTGATCTGACGTCAGGACGGGCCTCTCTTCACATGATCCGGTTAATCTCAGATATGAAGCGACGTTCGAAGCGTCCCTTAGTGGTTCACGCTCCTCTTTCTGTTTTCAGAACTCATGTTTACAAAATGCCAGCGATGCAAAAGCCTGCAAATGTCAAGGGCATTTTGGGCATTTTGGCCAATTTGTCTGCCTGGCGAAATGGATGAAATTATGAATGTGAAGTGAAGCCATCTGAACCCTAAATAACATCTATTGAGCGGTTTCATCTCAGGCAGAGCGACAGCACACATTTATGGGGCAGGCATGGAGTAGGTTTTTACGTCCCCATCATATATATTGGATAAAATATTAAATTCATAATGTCAAAGATGGAAATCACATTAGTGATTAAGTGAACATAAGGGAGACTTTTGATATAAAATTCACTAAAATTTGACAATGTTTTTTTTTGTCTATATATATATATATACACACACACACACACACATATACATACATACACATACATACAAACATACACATTTTTACTACATTTCTATTCAGCTATAATTAATGTTTAACTTTAGTTTTAGGTTTAGTCATTTTAGTACCTAATTTAATACCTATTTTATTTCTGTAAGTAGTCCAGGCAATATTTCTAGTTAAATTGACCTCTTTTTTAAAATTATATCTGTATTTTTATTTCAATATAAATGGTTTTAATAGGTTTAGTTAACAATAACAGCACTGATATACGTCTTTTCCTGCATCCTCAATACCACTTTCTAAGCAGTTTTGACATCCTTCAGGAAGTGACATCATTTTGGAAAAGAAAACAATTATAACCCTCTTCCGATGCTTGTACATTGTGACTATTCATTATAAATAATAAAGCTTGAGTGTCTGAGCATGACCAGATCATGTTTCTGAGACTCCGTTATATAGGAATGATATAATAGACCCACTTTTTCTCATGCAATGGTAATGGCTTTTCTTTCTTTGTTGTTTTTTCCTTTTGTAAAGTATCGACCACGTAACACACACTGCAAACACTGAGTTTATTCATATCAAAGCCTCTCCGTTTCCTTCAAGAGGACACGTGCATCCAATCAAACTCCTCTAGACCTGCGATCTCGTGATTATATATTTCAGCCTCTCGAAAAACATGCAATTCATGCGAGAGAGACTGAAAGAGTAAGAAACGGTGTAAAAGAGGATATATAGATAGTTTGAGCATCTAAGGCTCATAGGAAAGAGTGAGAGACGGTGTAATGTGACGTACCTGCTGCTTCTGCTGGGTCTGCTTGCTCAGGTTACGGCAGTACGTGTTGTATTTGACGATGTCCTGGTTTGGCGTCGTCCACGCGGTCCATCAGCAGCTGGAGGCTCTTCTCCAGGTGGTTACTATGGCAACAGATTGACAGATCGCTTAGTCCAACAAAGTTTGCATGTGTAATAATCGGCTGACTGCACATCAAAGCGTAATTATTCCACAGTGATCATCTACTCCAAAAACCCTAGATGACAGAAGCATGACGTCCCTGATAAAGACGGTTATAGTTTACATGGTTCACAGAGATGTCTCTAAACATCACAAACATCATATATCGGGTCCGATCCAAAACCTATGCACATTCAACGGCTGTGTGCATGCATGCTTTTCTAGAAAAAGATCATAAAGCAGTATTGCATGCATCCTTCCCTGAGAAGGCAATCCCATAATGCACTTTCCAGGTATTTCAGACTGTTTTGTGACCAAAGTTTCTGTGCATGTAGTGGGTTCAAAATTGGTCACTTATGAGGCAATACACTTAAACAGGGTTTCTGAAGACATCTTCAAATTAAATACAATGCTTTTTAAAAATGCCACACAACACCAACCAGTCAACCACAGATTTTATATTTATGAAAATAAATAAATAAAAATAAATAAATAATAATTAAAAATAAATAAATAAATAAACAAATAAATAAAAATAAATTTAGTCATTTAATCCTTCAAATTAAACTTAAATTACAATTAAAATATGACAAATATAAAGCTAATTCAAAGCATTATTAAATACTATTATAGTATATAAATGATCCAAAACTGAAATAAAATCAGTTTTAGTAATTTGATGTGCTTTTGTCATTTTTACTAAATTATAGTTTACTTGTTACTATTATAGTTCTATTTCCCTTTAATGTATTTTAAATTTAAACCGTTCTTTGACTTTAACTACTACAAACTAATTGAAAATAAATGAAGACACCTCGAAAAATATGTAAGGGATAATCCACGGGCTAGCCATGCATTAAAGGATTTTAATGCATGACGTAGAGGCAAAGAACCACCCGGCGTGAAGCGGAGGATAAAATTCTTTAATGCATGGCTATCCGTGGATTATCCCGCTTATACCTCGGTTATTTGCCAAGTTAAAAAGAAGTTAAAGTTATAACTGTTGTTTACAGTGTGATTTTTTAACAGACGTGTAAAAATTACGGTTATTTTCTTAAGTTAGCAAAAATCATCCATTTAGCCTACCTCAATAAATGTTGTTGTTTTTTTTCATATGCGTCTCTCACTCTGTTTGCAAGCTTAACTGTTACTATGGTTACCAATGTTTTTTTTTTACAGTCTATGGTTTATAGTAGCGGATTCATTTCGAACTGTAATCAAACTGACTGGAACTACCTGTGCATTAAACGGTTTTACTGCACACCTTCCAGCCAATCAGAATCGAGTATTAACAGCCCGTGGTATAAGCAAAAATATATAACGGTTCATATAACTCGTGCACAATACCCTAAGCCTAAACATTTTCTAGTGATAAACCATGTTTACTTGAAAATGTAAAAAGGTTGTAGAGAAGGAATCTCGTGCACGAGTCTGAAGGAAGCACTTTTACAGCCTTTAGGTCCAGATTCATTGTAAATGCATGGATGGAGGAAAAAAAACACTTGAAAATAACATTTGGAACGACATGATGGACAAGCAAACGAAGACAATTTTCCTTCATTTAACATTACATGCTTTCAAGACTGTGTTTTAGGAGTGACACATCTGCTCTATAGACCTATTGGTATTTGCCAAGGAAAGGAAAGGGCATCTCTGTACACAGGAAGACTGAAATTACACACCGAATACATTATCATTATCTGTGCCGCTGAATGATTTCACCAGCAGGGCCGATTAAACACACACCAGCTCCTGGGATGTTCTGAACTACAAATGAAAGACTTAGTCAAAATGGCAAAGATTGTGCCGACTCATAAAGCATTAACTATAAAGACCAAAACACCTGCTCACATCCCAAGTATTTAGTCTATCAATTAGTGTGATTGAGACGAGGGTCCTGAACAGCTGTGGCTGCTGGGAAGCATCAAGGCAGAGAAATTACATTTTTAGCTCATATGTTCATTAAAGAAAAAATGAACTTTTTGAAATAAGATGTCAATGCACTCTTAAAGACAAAAAAAGATAAAAACTGAAATAAAAGATCGATGCACTCTGTAGATCAGAGCTAAATAAAACACTTGATATTCTTTGATGAAGCTAAATATATCTCAGTGTTTATCTTTATGCACTGAAATGGTTTCTTTTCAAGCGTTTTGTTTTAAACAAACAGCCTCAATATGTCCAATATAGAAACTGAAATAAGGTCTATGATGAGCCATGATTTTTTCACTAAATTAAAACTATTATTTTTTTTACACAAATTTTACATTTAAAATGTTAAAAAAAATCTCTTCTGCTCACCAAGACTGCAACAAAAATTGTGAAAAATTATTGCAATTTAAAGCAGATATTTTCTATGTGAATATATAGTAAAGTGTAATTTATTCCTGTGATCAAAGCTAAATTTATCATCATTACTCCAGTCTTCGGTGTCACATGATCTTTCAGAAATTACTCTGATATGATGATTCGAGCTAGAAACATTAAAGGAGTAGTTCACTTTTACAAAACTTTTTTGCTGATAATTTACTCTCCCCATGTCATCCAAGATGTCCATGTCTTTCTTTCTTCAGTTGAAAAGAAATTAAGGTTTTTGATGAAAACATTCCAGGATTTTCTCCATATAATGGACTTCAATGGGTTCCAAACGGTTCAAGGTCCAAATGAGAGTTTCAGTGCAGCTTCAAAGGGCTTTAAACGATTCCAGACGATGAATAAGAGTCTTATCAAGCGAAACGCTAAATTCAATTTAAAAAAAAAATATATAAGTTTCATAAGCACAAATGCTCGCCTGGCTCATTCATTTTGATGAACGAGTTTGAACAGGAGAGTCACGAACGCGCATCACAGAACAGAGCAAGGCGAGCATTTGAGCTTATAAAACTTAAACTTTGTTATTCATTTATTAAATGAGTGCTCGTTTCACTGGATAAGACCCTTATTCATTGTCTGGTGTCGTTTAAAGCCCTTTGACAGCTTGCACTGAAACTCTCATTTGGACCTTGAACCGTTTGGACCCCATTGAAGTCCATTATATGGAGAAAATCCTGGAATGTTTTCATCAAAAACCTTAATTTCTTTTCAACTGAAGAAAGAAAGACATGGACATCTTGGATGACATGGGGGTGAGTAAATTATCAGCAAACCGAAAGCACACTCAGAAGTAAAAAGAGCTCCAATAGCAAAAAAAGCTAAACGAGCACAAGGAAAATAAAACGCTATAGAGTACAGCCCTTTTATAGAGTCATCACTGCTCTAAACTCAACACGTTTAACATGCTGTCCTTGAAGCTCATATTAGTAAAAGGAAAAAAGAAAATTCATTCTGAATGTAATGAGGCTCATTTCTGGGAACTGCTCTCCTGGAAACCGACTCCAACTCAATCTGTAATAAAACTCAGTGGAATCTAACTGGATTAGACAAATTAATTTAGAAGAGAGGACTATTTGCAGGAGAATAAAACGTCCAGCTGCAGATAGCGGCGTTACTGATGAGACAGTGGCTCTCATCTGCTATAGAACATTGTAAATGTAAATGCATTTAATCATGCAAGATAAATGGGCGTATGAACTTTGACAATGCTGCCCTTTGTTTTTGACTTTTGGTCAAACTCCACAGTGGCACATATTCAGCTGCTAATATTAAATACATTAGATCACACTTCATATTAGCTTGCATCAATGTGCTTATTTTGCAAAACACTTGTGCTGCTATTGAGGTGGGATTTATGGGTAAGGTTAGGACAGGTTTGCAAGGTTTTATAGTTAATGTTTATGTGTGTGGTGTTTTTAAAGTGCTTAAACCATGTGTAAATTCATAAGTTGAATATTTCCTCCTTAACCCTCAAACCGTTTTCACTTTATCGCCCTTAATCCTGTAATTGTGGACAAATGTGGGCACAGAGGACTCAGGTGTGATCCTAATTTTTATTTATTATAAATGTTATATCACTGTCTTCGATAAAGTTTTGTCTATCCATTTATGATGTTTTTTTTTTATTTTTGGGTATTTTTGAATTTATTTACTTCAAAAAGTACCATATTTTCTATGTAAATTATGCTTATTTTTTTTTTTATTTTTTTTAACTACATTAAAATATCATTCCAATAAGTTCTTAGAGCTAAAACCTAAAGATGAAGTGACTTTGCTGTCACCTGGTGTCTTATTTTGGCTTATTTAAGAATGCTCTAAATTACAGTTTTTCCCATTCATTTCTATAGGTGCCCATTTTTGACCCAAATACAAGAACTAACCCTTTAACCCTCAAACCGTATTCACTTTATAGCCCTTAATCCTGTAATTGTGGACAAATGTGGGCACAGAGGACTTGGTATGATCCTAATTTTAATTTATTATAAATGTTATATCACTGTCTTCGATAAAGTTTTGTCTATCCATTTTAGGTGTTTTTTTTTTATTTATTTTGGGTATTTTTGAATTTATTTACTTCAAAAAGCACCATATTTTCTATGTAAATTGTTTATTTTTATTTTTAATTTTTAATTAATTTTTTAACTACATTAAAATATCATTCCAATAAGTTCTTAGAGCTCAAACCTAAAGATGAAGTGACTTTGCTGTCTCCTGGTGTCTTATTTTGGCTTATTTTAGAATGCTCTAAATTACAGTTTTTCCCATTCATTTCTATGGGTGCACATTTTTGACCCAAATACAAGATTAAGGAGTTTTTTTTCACCCACTTAACATTGTAGAATTGAGTCAAAAAATTGTGTGTGTTCAGGAGGCAAACTTAGGAGAAGTAGCCAAATCTTGTACCGCTCAGATCAAGGGAAGTATTTTTTAAAAATAAATCAAAACTATTTTGACCACATTTGTCCAGAATATGGTTTTAGGGTTAAAACTGCAGTGAACCAAGGACAGTTTTAAAAAACACTGAAATCGCTGGTGTTTCTGACGTCACAAACGACCTTGTAACCAATCAGATCAACGTGTGATCGTCAACCAGTGGATCTCTGAAGTGGGGGCGGGGCTCATTTGCATATTCATAGAACCGCGAATACTAAATGATGCACGGGTGTCAGGTTACATTTAAGCTATTTTAAGGCATGAGAAAACTTTTAAATGTAATTTTGGTGATCAAAGATACAATGGTTGACTAACAGTGGGCCTAAATATATAGCATGTATTTTCTAAATATAATTAAAAACACAAAAACAGACGATTAGTTTAAATGTTAGTACACAAAATAAAGTATTAGATCTAAACCCAATTCAGGAAGCAGAGCTTTCGGGTTCTAGTGAGGGATGATAGACTAGTGTTGTGTGGAATAAAATCTCAGCATTTCTCTGATCTCCCAGAAGGCCGTTCCTGTAACTATTGTGAAGAGTAAACTGAGCCATCAGGGCATGTCAGCACGTATTATATTTCCTCAGTCAACCTGTGCGAAACAGAGGCTTAAAAGACACGGCCTGACGAGATGAAGCAGCAAACGACACATTTCTCAGAGGTCGGGGGTGATTCTGACCTGCTGGACAGATTGAGCAGCTCGTGCTTGTCAGCCACCGTACTCTTCTCCTGCAGTTCCCACATGAGCACGTTTATGAGGTGGGAGTTCTTGATGACGATGGGGACTTCCTCGAACATGTGCTCGAAGCCGACGCACGCCTTCTTCAGACTGGGGAAACACAGGCACTCAGAGTTAGGAAAACACACACCATTCAATACATACTGCATTTATTTCAGGAAATGACTTTTATTTTGGAAGGATTGTGGGATCAGTGAAACATCACGGTTCCCCTGTGATTCTATTTACTTTGAGTCTATAGGCTACAACTGACTCCTGTAGTTTACAGCATTAGGTAAGAGATTTGGTTTCCTTGAGAAAAAAAATAAAATTAAGTCAATTTAAAGTGAGCATGAACACAGGTCTCCGCGATCGGTCATCGCCACGCCGACACACCGGCCCGAACGCGATCCATCACCTCAGTGAGTGTGTGTGTGTTCTCCCAGTCCAGCTGAATTGCAGAAACATATGGAGGAGCAGGAGAATGTTCGAGGAATATCAATATAGCACTGCCTCACAGATTTCAGATTGATATTCCGTATGAATCTGACGAGCGATCTGTATGCATCATTCACGACGGCCCACCCGCTTCCTTCACTACACAAATACAGCCTTATTTTCATAAATCAATAGCAGTGCTCTTCTTAACCAGCTGAATATTTAAGAGGCGTCGTCGAAAGCGTCGACCCGGCCGATGACAAGGTCAACACAGGCCGCGCAAACATGTCTGATGTCAACATGAAACCGTGCTTCACCCATTAATTCTGTATTATGACACGTTTCTGAGTGAAAGCAGACGTCAGCTGAGGACAGCACTGCACCGCTTCTTTACTTTAGCTCGGGGAATGTGAATGTAAAACGTCTGCAAAGAGTAAGATCAAGATCCTGCGAAGGATTGTAACAAATTTAATAGGTTTCTGACAACAGACTGAGCCATCTGACCAATCAGAGCAGAGGAAGCTTTTGGGAGGCGGGGTTTAGAGAGACAGAGTTTAACCAAGACCATATAAATCTAAAATAACAAATATTATTAAATTATTTATGGATCAATTAATGTTTAATACAATTGTATACAAAAAATCGCTATAATATATATATATATAAATATATATATATATATATATATATATATATATATACATACATACATATTTTTTTAAATTTATATATTTTTTATATATATATATATATATATATATATATATATATATATATATATATATATATATATATATATATATATATATATATATATATATATATATATATATATATATATATATATTATAAAAAATATATATAAATTTAAAAAAATACATATTTTTGTATGTATGTGTGGAACCAAACGGTTCAACACATACATATATTTTTTATATATATTTTACAAAAAAAAATAAAAAAAAAAAAATATATATATATATATATATATATATATATATAAATATATATATATATTTTTTTTGTTTTTTGTAAAAAATATATATATATAAAAAAATATATGTATGTGTGTGTGTATATATATATATATATATATATATATATATATATATAAACATATATATCACACAATCATTCATCATATAACGCAATCATATTATACATGTTATTTCAGATTTATATTTGTGGCACACACAAACATACACATATATACATATATGTATATATATATTCTGTGGATTTCAAAGTTTATATATTGACCCATTGAAATACCTCTATGTATCAAATTATATTTCAATGTATCAATATATCGCCCCACTCTAGCTAAAATAAAGGTGGTTGTTTTGCTGAAAGATAATAAAAAATAATTTTCTGTAAAAAAAGTTTCATAGATTAATTATGCACAAAAGATGTGTAACGTTTGACTTTCTCTCAGCGAACCGTTCCCGAGCGAGACCCCCCAGATCGATCGGACGTCACCGCTTTCCTGATGCAATTTAACACCAGTTCCCATCTGCCGAGAAGCCGGTGAGGTCACACACTGGGCATGTGTGTGTTCAGCAGACAGGGCTGACGAAGACGCCCCATCGTGACAAATAAAAGCCAGAAACACACTTCTGCTTGTGCGCTGGAGACCACAGTGTGAATTACCCCACCATAATTAGGGGTTCGGCTCCTTCACTTTGATGACCATCACCTCAGATCATAGACCTCTAGATCATAGATCTCCTCTCTCCAGGGTTGGAAATGACTTATGACTATCGGGGGTGCCCTAAAATGTATGTAATTATAAAACACTATATTGTGAAGAGTACCTTGCTACACTGTACTGTAGGTAAAATGATATGGACCGATGTCAGGGTTTATCCTGGCTCAAAATGAGGCAAAATCATAATCAAATCATAACACAAGGATACATTTTAAAATTGTACATTTTAAAGATAAATTCATTAATCTGGTCCACTGAGTCACTCAAATCTGTTAAAAATAAATAATCCACCCGCCTATTACCCATATTCTTTGATTTAGATATCCATCTGATCATCACATTACAATTATTCAATTAAGCATGATCATTTTCCAGGATTTTTTTCCATATAATGGACTTCAATGGGAACCAAACGGTTCAAGGTCCAAAAGTTCATTTTGATGAACGAGTTCGAACAGGAGAGTCACGAACATGCATCACAGAACAGAGCAAGGCGAGCATTTGTGCTTATAAAACTTAAACTTTGTTATTTATTTATTAAATGAGCGATCGTTTCGCTGATAAGACCCTTATTCATCGTCTGGTGTCGTTTAAAGTCCTTTGAAGCTGCACTGAAACTCTCATTTGGACCTTGAACAGTTTGGACCCCATTGAAGTCCATTATATGGAGAAAATCCTGGAATGTTCTCATCAAAAACCTTCATTTCTTTTCAACTGAAGAAAGAAAGACATGGACATCTTGGATGACATGGGGGTGAGTAAATTATCAGCAAATGATTAATTACTTACTAATTATAAATTAATTACTGTTATAAATATAAAACGTCACTGAACACCGATCATTTTCACAATCATATTTGATTATTAAAATATATTTAAAAATTTTAAGTTAAAATATATTTGTCAGGTACCCGAAAATCCAAAAATAAATTTTTATGGGGTCCCTAATGACTTAAGGACCCAATTTCTGCCGTTTATTTTGTTATTTATTCTCCACCCTCGCACCAACTACATTCAAAACATATGCTTCCTGAACAGGTCAGTGTGAATAAACGGTCCGTCTGAAACAATCCCTGCGGCGTGCGTATAGTGCACGTCATAAGGATTTAACAAGGCTTCAAAGCAGAGTTTTTGCCTTGAGGAATTTTTGTAATCAAGTAACTCGAGGAATCGCTTCAGTCCTACTTCTATCTGAACAGAAAGTGTCTTACCCCTCCGGACTGAAGTCTTTCTCCTTGCAGATCTCCATCAGTTTAGGGGTCAACCTGTAGGCCTTCAGACACAGAGAGCCCTGCGCCGTCTTTATGGGATCTATGAAGCAGAAAACACACATGGATTCACATCAGCCGTCTCTCAACATGCGTTCTGGCCTGTCCTCGTGTTCTTGAGAAGCTTCAGCCTTTACACAAGTATTGTTGGACCAAGTCAGTTAATGGTGAAATACTGTGATAAGCAGAAAAAATAACCATGCACAAACACTGGGTAAAACAGTCTGAACTAATGCTTCGGTATTCAATGAAAAGCACATTTTGTCCTCTTTAAAGGATTTTTTCCAATACATTCTGGTTTGCCTAAAAGTCATTGATGCTGTCTGTTAGTCTTTTAATTTCAACATCTACATTTTAAATTTCTATTTGATTTGTTATTACCTTAATGTACGATGAACTAACATTGAACAATATAATTGTATCATTCTTTATACATGCAGTAAAAATGTATATTGCATAATGCGTATAGTCCACAAAAGCTAGCTAATACATCCTTGCTAACAAATGGGACTTGCAAAGTGTTACCTATGAAATTTACATAGGCCATGTTTCTAGATTATAGATTCAAACATTTGAGCTGTAATATTTAAATGTTTGATCAGTACAACTTCTCATTTTAATATATTCTTATTTATATATTTATTTTATTTAGCACATTTCAGTTCAGCACTGTTTTACTGGTCATATGTCTGTTTTTAATCCCAGTATCCATTTTAAAAATATCGGTTTGATTTGATTTATTTGATTTATTGGTTTATTTAATAAAGGGGACAGTGCAATTTCATAAAACGCATGAACAAACATGGTTAAAAAAGCCAGAATTAGCCAAAAGGCTATTTTTCATCTGTAGTCCCCTGGCCAAGATGTAAAAAAAGCATTACAATACATACAAAAAAATACATTTATAAATCTATCGCAAATTGATTAAAAAATAACTACAATAAATAACAATATGAGATAACTTAGGGTACACAGTACCTGTTACAATAATAAAATACACAAAAACACATTACAAAAAGGCTATAAATATATGAAACAGCTCTTAGTTCGGCTTTTAATGTTGGCAGACATATTTGTTAATGAGCCAAATTTTCATTGAATAATTGGTTATCGGCATAAACGGTCAAACCTAAATATCGGTAAAATCCACTATCGGTTCACCTCTACATGCAACAGGTCATTAAAGGCCCCGATATTTTAACCTTTTTAGCTCTTTGTCCTGGACAGAACAGAAGAAATTAACCAGAAAATGATTTCCACCTTAAAGAAGGCGGAGCCTCAAAAGTCACGCCCACTTATTACATCATTCGCCACGGACCAATGAGAGCTCAAAAGTGTTAACCAGCCAGACCAAACATTTCTGTAAATTTCGCTTTGGCAAACGACTTCAAACGCCAAACAAACGTTTCGAAATGTCACACTAGTTCTTTAACAGTATGTCCTGCATGTAATGGAAGACATGATTAAAATCAATGTTGAATGAACACTGTGTCTGATCTACAATGGATCTGAACTCATATACAGCATCAGCACCTCAATATTATAAGAGATGGGTTCTTTCAGCGCCATTAAATCACACATATAATGTAATATAAGTGTATAATAAGCAATAAACGGGTTCAAAAGGACAAAGGAAGGAATTGAATATTCTCTCTGGCAATGCAGACTAAAGCCTCCACAATGGCAGACTTCAGGGCTGGACGATGTAACTATAATCAATTGCTTTTCATTATATCTTTAATGATATTTGATGCACACCACCATTCAGAGGTTTGGAAACGCATTTTGAACTGATGCTTTGCTCACCAAGGAAGCATTGAATTGATTAAAAACAACACTAATGCTGAGAACTATAATTACTGCTGAAAACGATGGCTTTTATTCAGCCTCTGCATCACTCCGGTCTGAAAACCCCATCCTTACTAAAGAACTGGGCTAATTCGGCATCACAGAAACATCTCTTATTACCTTAGCACTGTTCGGCTCTGCCACTTAATGAAGTGTGGAAATGTGAACACAATGTCTTTTGCAGGTGTTGAAATATTGAGTACACTTTTCCTCAGAGCCTAACTTTGCTTTTAAAAAGAAACTGCTTTTCCTAGAAACTCTATAGAGAGAGAGATAAACACTTTTTACTTTAAGGAAAACATTTTTAGAAAAAGTGATTGATTTTAAAACACAGTCTCAAGACATGATGGCATCTTAGAAACGAAACACTCGTTTAAAAAAAAAAATCTAATTTCGCAAATGCATAAATTTGAAGGGTCAACATCGCAAATACATTTGCCCCATTTCATCCGAGTCATTAACCAACTTTTAAACTATTGATATGGGATTGTATAAAATCAAATGAGAGACAGACTCATTTTGGGACTAAATATCAGGTTTATCTGCGAAGAGACACTGCTGGCCCTTTAGGCGTTTCACTGAAAAAGACGCTTTACTGTTTTCCACGAGCCCACTTTCACTCCATCGTCATCATTACGACACGCCATTGAACACGGCTTCTGTTCACACAGCGCTCGTTCCGGGACTGAACACGCCAATGTTACTAGATCATCATCCTCAATCCCGGGTCGTGTTTGCGTTCACACAGACGGCGTTCCGGCGATTTCCCGGCATTACCGCGCTGTGTGAAAGGAGCTTTAGTGATGCAACACAATTTTCTGCCAAACACAAATGGATTCAAATGCAGCATGAACATGCAATGATCCAGGTTTGATCATATTTAACGTAAACACTGGCTAATGCTGATATCTTGCTAGAAAGATGTGAGATCACACAAAATGTGTGAAATATGACATTAGCACTTGCATTTTTTTCTAGAAGTAAAAGCTAATTTGATGCATTACAGGGTGAGGAATGAACCAAATCAGTGCAATTTGGAGACCATTGGCATTCATTTATCATAAATGGCACATGTTTAAAAAAATTAAATGATATATTGTATATACAGGGCCTAAAATTTATTTTTGCCACACCTGTCATTGGCCGGTGACTTATTGGGATAATAATTTGGAGACCATTGGGATTTGTTTTTATAATAAATGTCACATCTTAAAAAAAAAAAGAAATAAGAAAAAAAGTTATTTATTTAAAAATTTATATATATATATATATATATATATATATATATATATATATATATATATATATATATATATATATATATATATATATATATATATATAAATAAATGTACCGGCCATAAATGTGTTTTAGATACAGTAATTAGCAGTAATTTTAGATACCAGTGAAAATTCACAATTTTCTATTCCAATACCACAGCTAAACTTACTAGCCCTACTAATATAAAGCATTTAAAACATTAAAGGCAAGTTGTAATAAAAAAACAAAACAAATTAAAAGCAAATGCACAAATAAAAATCCAATAAAACAAAGATAGTGTTTTTCAGGTTGGAGTTTTCAGTAACAGAAATTTAATAAAGTAAGCAAATTTAAGATAACACTACACAGACTTTTAAATTAGCTAATGCACTGATTTAATATACTGATCCGGTACACATTCGTTTAATTTCTCAACTAACAAATAAAAGTGCAGTAGCCCTCAAACCGTTTTCACTTTATAGCCCTTAATCCTGTAATTGTGGACAAATGTGGGCACAGAGGACTCTGGTGTGATCCTAATTTTTATTTATTATAAATGTTATATCACATTATAAATGTTATATCACTGTCTTGATAAAGTTTTGTCTAACCATTTATGGTGTTTTTTTATTTTAGGGGTATTTTTGAATTTATTTACTTCAAAAAGTACCATATTTTCTATGTAAATGATGCTTTTATGTTTATTTTACATTTTTTTAACTACATTAAAATATCATTCCAATAAGTTCTTAGAGCTAAAACCTAAAGATGAAGTGACTTTGCTGTCTCCTGGTGTCTTATTTTGGCTTATTTTAGAATGCTCTAAATTACAGTTTTTCCCATTCATTTCTATGGGTGCCCATTTTTGACCCAAATACAAGATTAAGGAGTTTTTAGAGAGAAGTAGCCAAGTCTTGTACTGCTCAGATCAAGGGAAGTATTTTTTTTTTAAATAAATCAAAACTATTTTGCCCACATTTGTCCAGAATATGGTTTTAGGGTTAAAATAATATTCAAAATGTGCTTAAATTTATCCCCAGCAAAAATCACAAATGTATTGCAAATGTCCAACACATAACCCAGCCCTACATGTTATTGATGCATTTTAAACCAGAGATTCAAGATACATTTACAGATTATTATTAATATTACAGATTATCTTTAAATAATGTCTGAATAGAAGAGAAAACTTAGTGCCTTTAATGGTTCATTTGACACTGGAACAAAACGCATGACAATAACAGAAAGGTCAGAGTTAAGCGCCATAAAACAAGCACTTCCATCCAGCGCCTACAAGACATTTATATTCACCCGCACCGGATAACCAGTCTCAGGCGCGAGGGCCAAGAGGTCACGCAGAGAAGCTTTTCTTCCACTTTCATACAGAAATCATGGACTGCAGGTGCTGTCAGGCTTCATACTCGGCCACACTCGCCCTCCACTGCTTTTAGTAAGAGTAGGATTGAATTAATGTGCCTGTCAGAGATGTCAAAGCCTAAGAAGTGTTCACACAGGTCTTATCAGAGCTGCCACTCACACTACACACACTACACACACACCACCACACACACACACACCAGCAGCACTTTACAAAAACGTCCTTGCTTTGCCAGAGGAACGGCCATCTAGAGTCATGTGGCCATTTTAAACTATACAATGATAAAACAGAATCCAGTGCAAAAACTACATTTCAGCATCAACACAGCGATGTTACCGTCAAGTGCAATGCAAAATTAAATTAAGTCCCCCTGCAGTCTATATATTAGCCCTTAAAACTCATCACCATAATAGCATTTAAAAAATAAATAATTAAATTCTTGAATTAACTCCCTTGCCTCATTAACAAATCTTTATAAAAACTTAACAGCGTATAAAAAGGTACTGATATTTAGTCACCTGATAAATGCAATGCAAGTTACTTTATCTGCTAAATGCATATTATAAAAAAATTGCCAATGTAAAAAAAAACAAAAACAAACACGCGTCTTGTAATGCATGCATAAATATCAGAAAGAGTCAGATCTGCTGGATCACTGTCCCAAACCGCAAGACTTCTCTCCTCGGCATGCAGAGGGATGAGCAGGCTTTTATTTAGACTTTAATATTTCAGCATGCATTATTGATGGGTTTAAAGGCGGCATGATTAAATATAAAGCACAGCAGCCGTGAACAGAGTCTAGAATACAGGGCAGGAAAACACTCGAGAATCGGAGTACACACTTCACCCACCATTGTACCAATGCACTTTACCAACACGCTATTGACAGATGCATTCATCTCAAGCGCCATGCATTGAATTCAAGGCATTTATTCTGCAAGTTGGTGTATCGAACCCTTTGACCGAGCATCAGGAACACCTTAATCAACACAAGACGCTTCAATCCTCACTGATACCAACATGCATGCAACTGGTGTTGAGTATCGTTTCAATTAACAATTTCAATTCTGCTTATCGATTCCTAATTTCAATCCCAATAAGGTAAAAAAGGTAGATATTCACATTTAGTCTTATTGTAAAAATGTAATTGTAGCTAAACATCAAGAACAAAAATGAGCATTTGCCTGTGGTTTAAATTAAAACACTATAAAAAAAAACAACTAGCCAAACTAATATAAGCTTCAAGCATTATTAAAGACAAAGAAACACACCGTTATTAAAAAAGAACAATATACAAATCACAACTGAACAAAAATATGATTGAAACAGTGTTTTAAGATTTTCTGGCTTTCAGGTTCAGAAACGAATCAAATGTAAAACACTGCACTTTATAAATATAGTCTCAAAAGTTATTCAGTGAAGAAAGAGTGAATTTTGTGTGATTAGAGTTATTATAGAGACGGCAGCAGGAATATTAGTGCTGTCACTTTAAGAGCTGGATCCAGTATACTGACACACATGAAGCACAGAAATGGGTTAAAGTCAAGTTGAAATACTCAAAGGAATCTAAATTAATTTTACAAAATGTATCCGAATCCTGATCCCAAGTGTTCGACTCCAGAATCAGAAATGCTTTGAGATTCCCAATCCTAAAAGCAACCGATTTAAAATACAGACTTTGAAGGGTTAGTTGGGTATTTTACACTTAAAGCCCTGTTTTAAGATCGTTTCTGATTAAATAGAACGGTTAAGATTGAAATTTGGACAAATGCTGCTGTCCTGAGAATTTTAGGTTTCTGTGTTAGCTTTTATTTTGGATGTAATAAATTGTTTCCCAGAACACACATACATACAGGTGAAACTTGAAACATTTGAATACCATGCAAGTTATAATTTTGATTGTCTTATGAAAACCCCAAATTCAAAATCTCAGAAAATTTGAATATTACATGAAATAAATATAAATACATGAAAATAAATACATGAAATATACTAAATATATTAGTTTCACCTTTAAATGTAAATTACTGAAATGCATGAACTTTTTGCACGAAATTCAAATTTGTGTGTGTGTGTGTGTGTGTGTGTGTGTGTGTGTGTGTGTGTGTGTGTGTGTGTGTGTGTGTGTGTGTATATATATATATATACACACACACATACATATACATACACACACAGGCATGTAAATTTAAGAAAAAAATATTTATTTATAAAATATTTATATATAATATAAATTATATACAAATCTATATAATGTATATACTTGAAAATATTTCTTCAATATATACAAGCATGTGTGTGTATTTATATATATATATATATAAATTTATATATATATATATATATATATATATATATATATATATATATATATATATATAAAATAATTACAGATATTATATATTATAATACCACATATTGGATGCAATTAATCATTTGACAGCCCTTATATTCAAAATTTGAATTTCGCATATACACACACACACACACACACACACACACACACAGTAGTCAACATTTGAAGTGGATCAGAAAAGTTCAAAGTGGTTCTAAGACAAAAGCGTGTATTGTTCAAAATTCCTGTATAACTTTGATGAAAGGTTTTGATCCACTTTTTTAAATATCTTCTCTGCAAACACGAGTGAAGCTCTTCCTGTCGAGCGCTGAACCCAGGGTCATTAACTATGGAGACTCACCGTAGATGAGCACCACTGACTCCTCGATGGCGTGCTGGTAGCTGAACTGCGAGTCCAGAAGAGCCCGGCTGACGAACGAGCCGTAGAAGGTGGACTGATACCAGCCGACGTGAAGGTGGTCGATGTTCACGTGCCGGAGACTCCTCATCATCTCCATCTGGTATTGGACTGGAAGAGATAAAGAGAGAGAAAATGAGTTTATATCTGCTTCATGAGAAATGATTGGGCAGGGTAACGAAAAGTGTGACATTTCCAGGGCCGTTCATTAGTCAAAGAGAAAGGCTTCGAGCTGGTGCATCATGGGAGATGCTGGAAGAACAATGGCTTGGGTGGGATCCCAGTTAACTTTTCCCCAGTGCACTTTCATTTGAGCAACAGCAGGATAATAACAGTGACTTCCCAACAATGTGTGACGGATTAGTCATAACACACCTATATCTAGATACTAGAGCACAGATATGATCAATATTAAACATTATTATTGGATGAGGCACGTATAAAGCATAGACAACATGCCATTTAAAACGCAGAATAACTATTCGTTTATAGAGGAAGAAAAATAAAAATCATAAGATTTTTAAAAAGCATTTTTGTATTAATTGATTTAAATAAAAAAAATTTAAAGTTAAAATTGTATGCAGTGTATAAATGCAGAAATAACCCTCATATCTCAGTTAGTGCTCACACCAACACTTTACAAAAAAAAAGTGTTACTTGAACTTTAAAGTTGTTAAAATAATTACTAGGTTGATAAAATGTAGTTGCACATGCAGATTCATCACACAGAGGCGTTTCATTCCTGAATGAATGATTCAATGACTCGCTCATTAAGAGTCAAATGCTTCGTTCCTGAATAAAATATCAATAATCTGCATTTTATGTTTAAAACATCAAAACATTATTTCTGCATTTGTAATGGCTGGTTAAATGCATTCATGTCCCTCTGATCTGCATAAAACTGTGTAAAAGCATCTAATTTGATGTCTCTGATTTAATTTGAATGCCCTATTATGTCTTATTTTTATAGAATTTATATGATTAAATGTAAGAATTTGACTAAGAAAAAGCATACATTTATTTTGGTTTAAAAAATGCGTTTTTATAGAGGTAAAAATGCCCATAAAGCGTACAATTTTTTTGGAAAAGATGATTTCTGTCACTCCTGAACCGATCACCACACAGAATATGAAGAATATCAAAAACTTTAGTCTTCAGCTGTTCACGGCAGTCCTAAAGCTCACAAGATCCCACTCAGCAAAACATCAAATTATCGATTTCAATAAAATACCAGAAAATAGAAATATAATTGTCAATATTGCAAAACCAAATCCTGATTCAATATGCCTCAAAGGATACGCAGAAGAGAAGAGGGAAGAGGGAAAGAGGAAATAGGGAAGAGGAAAAGAGGAGAGAGGAAAAGACAGAGGATAAAGGAAATAGGGAAAGAGGAGAAGAAAAAAGAGAGAGGAAGAGGTGAGAGGAAAAGAGTAAATAGGGAAGAGGGAAAGAGGAGAGAGAGGAAAAGAGGCGAGGGGAAAGAGGAAAAGTAAGAGAGAGAGGAAAGAGGAAATGGAGAAGAGGCAAAGATGAGAGGAAAAGAGGAAGATGAAATAGGAAAGAGGGAAGAGGAAATAGGAAAAATAGAAGAGAGGAAAGATGGAAAAGGAAGACAAGAGGAGATAGGAAAGGAAATAAAAGAAAAAGGAAAGAGGAGAGAAAGAAAAGAGGAGAGAGAAGAGGCGAAGAGGAAAAGAGGAAATAGAGAAGAGGGAAAGAGGAGAGAGGAAAAGAGGCGAGGGAAAGAGGAAATAGGGAAAAGGAAATTGGGAAACAGGGAAGAGGAAATAGAAAAAAAGGGAAAGTAAGAGAGAGGAAAGAAGAAATAGGGAAGAGGCAAAGATGAGAGAGGAAAAGAGGAAGATGAAATAGGAAAGAGGGAAGAGGAAATAGGAAAAATAGAAGAGAGGAAAGATGGAAAAGGAAGACAAGAGGAGATAGGAAAGGAAATAGAAAAAGGAAATAGGAAAAGAGGAGAGAAGAAAAGAGGAGAGGAAGAGGCGAGAGGAAAAGAGGAAAATAGGGGAAGAGGGAAAGAGGAGAGAGGAAAAGAGGCGAGGGGAAAGAGGAAATAGGGAAAAGGAAATTGGGAAACAGGGAAGAGGAAATAGAAAAAGGGAAAGTAAGAGAGAGGAAAGAAGAAATAGGGAAGAGGCAAAGATGAGAGAGAGGAAAAGAGGAAGATGAAATAGGAAAAGAGGGAAGAGGAAATAGGAAAAATAGAAGAGAGGAAAGATGGAAAAGGAAAAGACAAGAGGAGATAGGAAAGGAAATAGGAAAAAGAAATAGGGAAAGAGGGAAAGAGGAAATACGGAAGAGGAAAAGATGGAAGTGGAAATCAGAAAAAGAGGAAATAGGGATGAGAGAAGAGGGAATAGGGAAGAGGAAATGGGGAAGGAAAGAGGAAATAAGAAGGGAAATATGAAAGAGGAAACAAAAGAGAAGAGAGGCCGCAGATTATGAGCAGAGATGTCAGATCTGCAGAGCACCGGGAGAAAAGGAGACAGAATGAACTTTAACAAGGATTTACACTGGGACATCTCACTTCCAGACGGAGGAGAACACTAAGACGACTGCTTAGAAATAACCCCGGCTCATGTGGAGACAGCGCTGAAGAGAAGACGCTTAATGACTGTGCCAAGCTCTTCCAGTGGGATAGAGAAGCGTGGGATGAGGAGCATCGAGTCCTGTTGGAGAGCAGGATCCTGAGGCGCTGTCGCCGGAACGTTACGGGAGTCACCGATGAAAGCAGGAAGAGTCCATCCTCATGGATATCCTCAACGCCGGCTGAGAGTGCCGGAGCGCCTGGGCTTTCTCCAGATTCAGGACGGGCTGAAACACTTCAACACTTCCTTGTTGAACGTAATTATGTACGTCATTGCGCTTTAATGGAGCTGTATTTACATCGTTTTATCATTACTTCTGTTTCAAGGTTTGGTAACTTGCCCTCTGAGACATGTGGATTCATATTCTACTCAAAATAACATTCATTCTATCATTGGCTCTATCAAATGTTACCGTCATTGTATATGAGTAGCATTTGAATAATGTGTATGATTTATATTTATTATAGGAATTATTACTGAATAATATGCCATTTATATTTATTGTAGCAATTATTATTTTTGAATAATATGTCAGTTATATTTATTATAGGAATTATTATTGAATATTATGTCAGTTATATTTATTGTAGGAATTATTATTTTTTAATAATATATGTCATTAATAATTATTGTAGGAATTATTACAATTGAATAATATATGCCATTTATATTTATTGTGGTGATTATTACTATTGAATAATATATGCCAGTTATATTTATTTTAGGAATGATTATTGAATAATATATGCCAGTTATATTTATTTTAGGAATGATTATTACTATTGAATAATATATGCCAGTTATATTTATTGTAGGAATTATTATTTTTGAATAATAGATGCCATTTATATTTATTGTAGTGATTATTACTATTGCATAATATAGTCCATTAATATTTATTGAAGGAATTATTATTTTTGAATAATATATGCCATTTATATTTATTGTAGTGATTATTACTATTGAATAATATTTGCCATTAATATTTATTGTAGGAATTGGATAATATGTGCCAATTAAAATACATTTTAAATTTAATACATTTAAATTTTTTATATTTATTTTATTTTCTATTTTATTTTTATATGCCAGATAAAGATGAGAAGTTCCACCAATCATGCTGTAACACTGGCGAACCCAAGCGTATCACCTGTCCTTTTGCTTTGGCCTCCGGTGTATCGGACGAGACCTGACCCGGAGCCGCGAGTGAGCGAGGAGCAGACCGAGCACAAGCGTTTGCTTTGGGCGAACCCAAGCGTACCATCACCCTAACAGCTCGACTCATCCCGCTCGCTCCTGACAGGCCACGCTGAATATGAATGAGACCGTAGATGTAATTTGTTCCGAAACTCTTGGTTGGCTTCCTCCGAGCGAGTGCACGAGGGGACGACGTTTTAAAGAACTAAATTGAAGCCAAACAAGCAATTCAAATCTTCAAGGCCCAAAATAAACACTCCCAAGGCCGTGCTTCCAGTGGAGAGACAGCTCTGCCACGGTAAACAATCCCTACAGCGCTGTACAGAGGGTGCGGATGAGGCAATGCGTTCAGCCCAGATGCAATCTGCATTCCTATGGAGAGCTCACAATGACAGTTCCTTCATATGAAACACTCAAAATACCGCTCTTAAACGAGACGAGGAGCTTTATGGCTTTTTTTACAGTAGTCACTGAATGGGGGGGGGGTCAACAACAAGTTTGGCTACTACATTTTTAAGTGACTGCACCATTCAAAATAAACCAGATTAAATAAGTCACAGCCAGAGATGGGTAGTTTTTCAGATACATGCATTTAATGCATTTTTAGTATTTAAATACATTTAAGATGAGTTTTTGTATTTTCAAAAAATACATAATACTTTTTGCCAGTAAACCTCTTTATCAGAATATTGATTTCGTCCATCAACTAGTTCAGACAGTAGAACATTGATTGTATGCATGTATGCATTCATGCATGTATTTTTGTATGGATGTATTTATGCATGTATGCATTTATGCATGCATTTACACTCACCTAAAAGATTATTAGGAACACCATACTAATACTGGGTTTGACCCTCTTTCGCCTTCAGAACTGCCTTAATCCTACGTTTTCGGTAAACCAAATGCTTTTTAATCTTCACTATTGCTTCAACGCAAATGAAGAAATGTTATCTCGATGTAAACTTCAGCTTCAATGCTAATGAACAAGTGAGCCGTTGTGTTGCGTAATAGTGACGTGGTCAAGTAAGCTGGATATGAGCAGATTCTGTACAAACATGCTGTATTTAATATATCATGAGGACTTGCGCTAAATCTGAGCACGCCAATGTTGATTTTAACCTGTATTTGGCGGGTGTTAATTTCAAACCTGATTGCAACAATTAACACAATGGTTTTTTTTAGAAGGGGAAACACCATAATGTGTGATGCAAATGTGAAACATCAGTCATCTGTTACAAAACAAACATGCAAAACGCCTTTGAACAAGGCGATAACTCGCTCCCTTGATCTTCGGAGAAAGTCTCATTTAAGCCGGGCGAGAGCAAGGAAAGCTGGGATTGCAGAGCATTGCGTCCCATTGTTGTGACGACTAAGGGTTTTCACTCCGGCTGTATAATTCAAAGGCTTCTGCGCAACACTGGCACTCGAGGGTCAAACCCCACCCGACCGGAATTACTGAGAGTTACGCCACCACAGGAAGAAAACTTCATGTCATGAAACACTGGGTTCTGCCGTCAAGCCTCGAGTGTGAAGCACAAGCCGAGTGGGAGGCGAGGACGTCATTACCTGGACGAACGCTGACATTTGATTTGAGCTGGAAAATTCTTCCCCTGACGAAATCCACCATTAGTCCAACGCGGCCCTCCTATGTAGAGTGACACGAGTAATAAGAGCTCGTGTCAGGCGGGAGAATAATTTATTGCCTTGCTTTGGACTGGATTTCTAAGTGTCAGGGCAAACCATGAATTCAGTTTGGCAAACAGGCCCGTCAAACACGCGAGCAATAACTGCCGTCTAGAATTGCACGCTTTCACATCCGCCACTTCTCGGGTCATGCACTGCTCAGGCACACGTTGCAATATATCAAGGCATGGAGTAGCAAATGGATTGCTTATTATTGTTCAGGCCTGATAGACTTGAGCCATAGGCTAGAAGACATGAACGCCAGTTTCATTCAAGACTCTTTTAACAGTCTGGCGATACCAAACACACACAAGGTTTTGCACAGTCCGTCAGTAATGTGTCCTCGCACATGTGACACAACAGCGGTGCAAGAACCAGCAAGGGAACGATGTTCCTGATGTCAGATAGGAGACGTTTAACATCCGAATCCTTGGAGAATTCGCATAGATGGTCGATTGCAGGCACTAAAATAGCAATATCCTGTTTGGGTTCAATAATATTGATCCAAGGTTATAAAAAAAATAATTACTTCAATGGAAAATATAGGACCAATAACAGGGTTCGTACAGATTCTTTCAAATATATTTCCAGGATTAACCCGAAAACCATATTCAGGACAAATGTGGGCAAAATTGTTTTGATTTATAAAAAAAAAAAATACTTCCCTTGATCGGAGCGGTACAAGACTTGGTTAATTTTCCTAAGTTTGCCTCCTGAACACACACAATTTTTAGATTTTTGATTCAATTCTACAATGTTAAGTGGATGAAAAACAAAAACCCTCCTTAATCTTGTATTTGGGTCAGAAATGGGCACCCATAGAAATGAATGGGAAAAACTAATTTAGAGCAACGTAAAATAAGCCAAAATAAGACACCAGGTGACGGTAAAGTCACTTCATCTTTAGGTTTTAGCTCTGAAGAACTTATTGGAATGATATTTTAATGTAGTTAAAAAAGTTAAAAAATATAAATAAAAAATAACCATCATTTACATGTACAAATATGGTACTTTTTGAAATAAGTAAATTCAAAAATACCCCCAAAATAAATAAATGGATAGACAAAACTTTATCGAAGACAGGGATATAACATTTATAATAAATAAAAATTAGGATCACGACTGAGTCCTCTGTGCTCACATTTGTCCACAATTACAGGATTAAGGGCTATAAAGTGAAAACGGTTTGAGGGTTAAGGACTTTAAGCACTACTTTTGTATGATTTCAAGGACTACAATCAGTACTTATCAAACAATTTATTGTATTTGTGTTGTTTTTTTTACTCAAATTACATATATATATTAGGGGTGTAACGATTCACAAAATTCACGGTTTGGTGACTTGGTTCGGTATGTTTTCGATATAGCAAAAAGAAATGCGAGATAAATTTCCTCTGATTTTTACATTAAACTAACATCATAATGTGATTTAAATGTTATTTTTAAAATGTATTTATTAAAAATAACACCACAAAGTATGATCTAGCCTTTAATTTGAACAATGATGAAGCTATACTCGGCTATTCTTATCAGCATTATAGTTATATGCTAAACAAAGGTTTATTTTAAGTTTAAGGCTCCAGATTAACATTTGAGGGCAGCAATTTCATTCATAATATCAACATAACAAAATCATTAGTATATCGCAGTTATGTCGCAAGAACCAGCGAGGGAAGACGTTACTGATCATGTCAGATAGGAGACATTTAACATTCAATTCCTTGGAGAATTTGCATAGATGGTCGATTGCAGGCACTAAACGGCAATAACCTGTTTGGGTTCAATCATATTGATCCAAGGTTATAAAAAATTACTTCAATAGAAAATATAGGACCAATAACAGGGTTTGTACAGATTCTGTCAAATGAATTTCCAGGATTAAGGACTTTAAGCACTACTTTTTTAGGATTTCAAGGACTATAATCAGCACTTATCAAACAATATATTTATTGCATTTGTGGGGGTTTTTCTATACAGTGGTGACACAGTTCGGTATGTTTTCTGATATAACAAAAAGATAGAAATGCCAGATAAATTTCCTTATTTTTTACATTAAAACTAACATCATAAAGTATGATCTAACCTTTAATTTGAACAATGATGAAGCTATACTCGACTATTCTTAGCAGCATTATAGTTCTATGCTAAACAAAGGTTTATTTTAAGTTTAAGGCTCCAGATTAACATTTGAGGGCAGCAATTTCATTCATAATATCAACATAACAAAATCATTAGATATCGCAGTTATGTCACAAGAACCAGCAAAGGGAAGACGTTCATGATCATGTCAGATAGGAGACATTTAACATTCAAATCCTTTGAGAATTTGCATAGATGGTCGATTGCAGGCACTAAAACGGTAATTACCTGGTTTGGGTTCAATAATATTGATCCAAGGTTTAAGAAAAAAACTCATTTACAATGGTATTGCATTGCAAGAAAGTTCAACGTTATTGTATTGTTACCATTGCAAGAACGTTTTCCACTCATGATGGTGCACAAGACTAAGAACCATTACGAACCGCTTCATCTACACCTCTGAATTACATCACTGAAGATTCGTGCCTCAAATAACTACTAAATATTCACAGCTTAAATACACAACCATGTTGAACTTCAGCCCATTAAATGCAAGCCCTGAAACACAATGCATTAAAAAAGCAATGCATATTTTGAATGTAGTGCAATTCAACAAGCTTTTTTAGTCATTATTTCACTTCCGCACATGTAGACCTCTGAATTACATACAAGATTCATGCCTCGAATAACCAGAGAGCCACCGCAAAGATTAGACAAATTACAAGCATATTCAGCCTGACAAGTCAAACCAGAACCTCCAAGGCTAATCATCATAGGGCTGCATCTAACGATTATTTTTGTTGTCCGATTAATCTATCGATTATTTCTTCGATTAGTCGACTAATCTAACGATTATTGTTTCGATTAATCTAATGCATATTTTTTGGATTAGCTGATTTGGATTGGGAAAATTTCCAATAAATAATAAGTACAACTTCTACCTTTAGTATATCAAACTTTTATTAATTCATTTTCTGAAAAATACATAGAAATGTACCAGTATAAAAAATAAAGTGTCATTATTAAAATGCAAGCAACACTTTAGTGCATCATGTAACATTAATTTCACATAAATTCTGCCAAACACAGCGCAAAAATACATTAATATGAAGGCATTAAGTTGTTTAAAGGAGCAAAGTACAACATAAACAGTGCAAAATAGAAAGAGGTCTCAAAGAGGTCCTTTTTACTATAGTGGGAATATGATTTACTCAATTAACTTGTTCGAAATGCACTTGTGTTTTTTTATAAAAAGGTTCACATACACTAGATTACAGCCTAAGCTACTGTTAATATGTAGCCTAAATATGACGTTATTGTTTGTTTTTAAAGATTCGAATTTCTCCCTTAATAATTCCTAAAAAGCTGATATCTGTTATCAATGAAACTGACTGCACAATGAATCTTTCATAATATCGATTTGCCAATGCAGAATTCAGCACTGAACAAAAAGTCTATTTTGAGCCGTGAGGAGATTCTATCTTAAATGCTTCCGATTGGCCAATGCATTCAAGAAATCAACACATATGTCTGTGATTGGCTACATTGTTAAACGCTGCAAACATGATATAAATAGATAGACTCCGGCCTGTAAATTGTTTTTATTTTGTTTTAGTGGTTCTTGTTGCTTTTGTGCAACAGATATGTGACAATTTACTAGTTTTGAGATGTTCAATTTATAGAATTCTATTTTGTGGGAGTCCCGCGAATAGTTTTATTCTCCCGCAAACAGCACACACACAAGTGCGTTAACGTTACTGTCTGCGCCCGCACTTGTCGGCCATCACATACCGCGCCTCATTCTGTTGAGTTGGGTCCCGCGGGAGTGCAGGTATTTAGTCTGCATGTGCATACATAACTTTTAAAAACTAGCTATTTAAATGCACTGATTGAAAGCTTCGTTGACAGATTTAAGTTGAAGTTATAAATGAAAGTCCATTATTGTCGCCGAATGGGGCAATAAATTACATCTGCATTGTTAGCAATTATAATTATTACCTAGCATACAAGCTGTAATAGCGGAAAAAAGAAGGTATAACCGCAACAACTCCAAAATCTCACTGGAATAAAGCCTACCACTTGCCCAGCTGGCTCGCGTTCTGCAGTTCGCAGTCTCACAGGATGTTTCTCAATGACAGGATGATGCTCGTTCATAGCAGTGGTACGTTACTGCTTTGCATAGGGAACAAAGCACCTTTCTGTTCGGCTGTAGTTTAAAGTATTCCCATATTTTGTATGATCGTGGTCTGGCTTTGTGATAATATGTGTGACTTTGTGTCATTTTCACCATGAGCTAGAGCAGAAGCTGCCATGACTCGATATTTTATTGTAAATAATAACCCAACTTCATTTTTCCTCCCAATGAACCCTGAAAATGAGCCACCACCAAACCGAAAGCCAATGCCACGGCTCCTTCAGGCCACAGCGGTGACAATCAAACAGATCGAGATCTGCATTATACATGCGCTCAGCTTTCCAAAGCCGCAATTCTCTAATTTGCTACGGCTGTGCGTGAGGGAACTGCAAAATGGCCAATCTGAAACGCTAGCTTTAACCAAAATACTATGATTTGAAACCACAAAGGTCAACACTGGGGCCTGACACACACCACTCCTCCATTTGGAGGAACAAAACGTCTCCCGTCGGGGTAATCGACTGCGTCACTGATTCTGGAAAATCACACACACTGCCGACACCAGATGCAGAACGGAAAACGGGATTTTGGTTCATTAAGCACAAACCCATGGTGAGAATTAATACGAGACAGCCGGCTAACGGCATTACCTCACTCTAGAGCCTTGCAGGCATTAGTCAGGGTAAACGGACGCCATATTTAATTTAATGCAAATGACACAGGCTTTGGCGTCAAGTATTTAGGCGGCAAATATTCGGTTGTGCACTGATTCAGGATTGAAGAACCGGCTCTTGCTTAATTCATCAGTGTGATATTGAATTGAATTGGTGACAGAAAGTTAAATTAGAAACCGAATGCACTGGAAAATGAATTTACTGAACTTCAACTCAGGTAATGCATTCTGTGAAAAAGCGTTTTCCCATCCAAGCCAACTTATTAAATGATAACATTTTAAAACTTGTATATCTGGCCTTTTTCCCCAAACATTTTTCAAAACTTTCAAAGACAACAACATTGCTTTTCTAGTTCAAAATAGGGTCATTAATTTTACTTTATTTATACAAACTGCATTCAAATACACTCTATTAAAAAGGCATTCTCACTTTAATCACCAGTTTTTAAATCCCCCAACACAAGCATTTTTAAATCAATAAAGAATTAGTATGAGTCTTAAAGTCCCGCTGTGGTGAAATTAAAGGTTTTAATGCTGTTTATGTGTCCATGTGGTGTTTTTAATAAGACAAACCATGTGTAAATTTGACTATTTTCTGCTTAAAACTGCAGTGAACCAAAGACTGTCTCAAAACACGGTGGTGTTTCTGACGTCACAAACGACCTTGTAACCAATCAGATCGACAACCAGTGGAGTGGAGGCGGGGCTCATTTGCATATTCATAGAACCACACATAATAAATGAGGCAAGGGTGTCGAGTTACATTCAAGACGTTATGTTATGACGAATTGAGGAAAAAACATGTCATTTTAGTGATCAAAGATGAGTTTTAAGGGATAAAATGATTGACTAACTTCAAGACAATTGGTTTCATTGCGTTTTGTCCTGTCTAGTTAAACAAAAAATGTGTATTTAATATATTCCCATGTCCATTCAGGCTTAGATGAGCCCATAACTAGCCCAAAAACCAATTAGTAGAATCTTTACTGCGCATCTTTAACGAAGACCCGAGAAATTTGGTGGATGTAGATGGTGGAATCGGATCCAACAGCCGGTGGGAAAGTTTATAAAGCGCATTCTTCATTGAGACGCCAGCAAGGCGGCGTGGAGAACCTCAGAAAGCGAGTGAGCCGGTGAGGAGAATCCCACGGGAATAACGAGGTGCGAGGAGCAAAAGGAGGGGCGAAGCAGCACAACAGCTTGAATGATGGGATGGATTTGTCAAATGAAGGGTTGCTTTGGTTCGAATCTTGTCCCATTAGAGGCACAAGATATTGACTTGTAGAAACCAGCCTGATGTTTATTTTCCCCTCTGCTTTTCCGCAGCCGCTGCGTATAAGGGTGTCAGGCACACACAGGGCTCTCTTAACTAAGATTAATTGCAGCTAATCTGCGATGCCCGGTGGAACAGAACAAAGCGCGCCTCAGATCCTATTATGCAGCCGCTCGCGAGGAGAAAATGAGCTGGCCGCGACGGGCGAGATGTGGGAGCTCCATATGTTGGCACACATGCATCTGTCAATAAGACGGCAAGAAAACACGTGCGCCGGCGTGTCACGGTGACATTCCCTTCGCATTTCACACAATCCCCATCGTCGGCTGAGCCTAGGAAGGAGGAAAATAGGAGTTTGCTGTTTGCAAACGCCATGCTTGTGCGCATCTGCAAATAGGGTTTGAATTTTAACGTTTCAGATTCCAAAACTTGGATATTCACATTTAGTCTTATTGCAAAACGTAATTGTAGCTGAATATCATGAAGAAAAATCAACAGGTTAAAGAACACTTTCGCAAGAAACATTTGCCTGTGGTTTTTAAAATACTGTAGAATAACAACCAGCCGAACTAATGTAAATGTCAAGCATTATTAGAGACAATAAACACTAAAAACGAATGGATACAACTGAACAAAGATAGAAATAAACTAAACTGTTTTAAGATTCAGGCATTCAAGTTCAGAAACTGTAATTAAATTTAAGACAGCACTGCACTTTATCAATAAAATAGACATTACAAACAGGTATAAAAGTAATTCTGTCTTTTGTTGTTTGATTAGCATTATAGAGATGGCAGGGATATTAGGCAAATATCCAATATATTTGTACAAAAAAAATGTTTAAGTCATATTGTAATGCTCACAAGGAATCGATAAGAATCTAAATGAATTGAATTCTTTAATTCCCAACCCTATCTGCAAATGGCAGATGATTTCGGCAAGTCTCCTTCAGGGGCCGGTTTCACAAAGCCGTTTTAGACCGGTCTATAGTGTTATACAAGTCTAAAACGTGCTCATAAAATAGTCTAATGCAAGTTAGACTGTTTCACAAAAACGTGACTTAATTTAGACCCAAAAAATTGGACATCTTAGGCTAACTTACGGCTAAGACTCTGTTACCGTGGCAACCAGCAGCAACAATCAGTTACAATACAAACAGCTGAAAGAAAACACAGGCGATTGTATATTCACTGTATATATTCATCACCATTTCAGTATCTTTAAGTTCCTCTAGGGGTCCTCCTTCCGTTTTTGGATATTTCCTCTTAAATATTTATTTTTTGGCATCTTGTAAATTCTGTAAGTCTTTAACGCTCTGCTCAACGGTCGGATTAACTGTCGTAGCAATCTGTATAAATTAAACATGTCTTTTTGTTTTGAAACGGGTATTTACCCAGAATGCATTGCAGTGTAGTCTGAAGTGCTTTGTGCAACGGTCTGATTTAGATCTGAAGTCTGACTATCTACTATATCTAAGCCATAGTCAAAGTCTATCTTTGTGAAACAATAAACCACATGGTTCCCCATGAACTTCATATTTCAAGCAGTCAATTAAGGGGATTCCTCTTGGGAGCCGAAACACAATAACAGTTTTACGCAGCGGTGGCTTATGGCAGCGGCTGGATGAAGTATGGCCCTCCGGAAAGCAGATTATAACCAGCATTACCACTAGCACAAGCGCAACCGTCACTGCTTTACATGCTCATATTAGCTTTTTTATGTTTGGCGTCTCTACAAAAGGAAAATACGAAGACCAATCTGAAATGACTTGAATGGCAGGGTGGATGAAATTCCAGGTTTGATGCTTAAAACTATTAAAAATGTTTGTTAACATACATTAGGTTTCATGAAATACCACAATTTTAAAATATCGAACCCCTTACCTGTCCCTGTATCACTAGCACTTGTTTTAATTGCCTTTTTCATACAACATGTAGTAATTATCATGAATTATGTATAATTCGAAAGCTTACGAACTCAAAACACGCTTTGAAGTTGGATGTTCCGTGTGTACCATAGAAACGGTACTATAAAATATTTTCAGCAGGCTCCTCCCTTATTGGGCAGTGTCTGGTTTCATATTACAAAATTTATTTTAACTACCTTTTAATTGAAACCTTGACAAATCACATATCATCGGAAAGGTCTGAATCTCTAGGTTCCATATTTTGTAATAGAAGTGATATTTGGACAAATTTATTAGGCTGACAGGAGAAAGCACTGTGTGTCACCCGGTGGCTGTTTTTAGTATTATGCCTTAAATCTCACGGGAACTTCATGTTTGTAATATCAAATTTGGAATACAACTTCGTTAGACAAATGGCTTTGATTTTATAGTAATTTTAAAGAAATTTTTGATTTACAGTAAATTTTTATTTTGAAATTTTAATTTTCTTAAGTGCTTTTACTTTGGAAAATAGACCTAAGTTTCTTGATAAAGGATTATTTAATTACAAGTTTGGAAATTGCATTTACTGATTGACAGTAAAGGGGTTAAAGGTAATTTATACAATAATTGTTCTTTACTGTCTATAAATATGCTATACTGGAATAAATGTAAATGCAGTTAAAAAATACAATTTAGTTCTTTATACCAGATGTAATAACCACAAAAAGTTACCAAAAATGAATCATCCCAGCCATTTCAGATAGCCTGGTTTAATTTATTTTTGCTGTTGGTTAAAAATAAAATACATTTACCAACTTCAAGTAACTTAAACTACATGTCAACTTATTCAACTAGCCTAAAACTAAAAGTCTACTAATACTCTAATGAAAGTAAGTTGACATGTAAGGTTACACTTCAGACATTCTAATATATCAATATTAATTTTCAAATTAAGTTTTAAAATCTCCCAATAACCAGCAGGATTGATTTAGTCAGAACTAAAGCCCTTTAAACTTATCTTGCAAGCTGCTGCCATTTCCTTCTGGAAATGCAAATCAAGTTTGTAGATTAATTATCCAACGTGATACGATTGTGACATGTCAGTTCACAACCTTTCATAATTTGACAGATGGCGTTTAATTCTGTCGACATGTTGGCAAAGTGCAACTTCAATCGCCCGGCTGCTGTTCAGCTGGAATGCTAATACGGGAAATACTCTCGCTGTCACAACCTCCTCAACCACTGTTTACAACCAATCTCTCAGTCTGCAACGATCCAACGGAAGAAAGCAGTGAAATGCTAATGATAACATCTCAACATTATTCAATGCTAAATTTCCTGAAACTTATTTGGTGGTTCTTCGGTTTATACTTGCTCCAGGCATCTGGATTCCAGGCAACTTATGAATATTCTTCTTGCATAAACGCTATTTATTGGTTCTAAACTTGTCATTAAGTCAAACTTTAAAAGAGTTTCTTGTAAGTTCTCTAAAAGAATAGTAGAGTAAATATATTGGTTTATAAAATAATTATAGAGCATGAAGAGGAAACCTTAAACTTTATTTCCTGTATTTTAATTCATATTAAAACTTGTGCTAAATCTTCCCAAACACATTATAAAGTTTAAATGCACGAATTGCAATGGCTTATACAATCATTTTGGATAAGGATTTTTCAAGTCCAAGTTAACTGGAACATGAGGGGCATGGCTTGTTTTTCACTTCTGGGAATTGATTGGATCTACACAGATAAATAACAGGTCTCCATCTTTACCATACGTCGTCCTGCAAAAGCAGTTTCTACCTGTTGAATTGATATTTGCATATCACAGAAATTTCTCAAAAAACAAGATCCAATTTAGATCCAGAAATCTCAAGATCTCAAGATCCAGAAATCTCTCAAAAAACAAGATCCAATTCAATTCCACGTCTAAAGTCGCCCACGCCTAAATTCATCTACGCCTAAAGTCGGCCACGTCTAAAGTCGGCCACGTCTCAAGTCCGCCAACACCTAAATTCATCTGACGCCTGAAAGTCGGCCACGTCTAAGTCGTCTGTGTCTTAAAGCTGTCTACGTCTAAAGCTGTCTGCGAACCAAAGCCATCTATGTCCAAAGTCGTCTGTCTAAACTACGCCTAAAGCCGTCTAACACCTAAAGTGGTCTACGTCAAAAGTCTTCTACGTCTAAAGTCGTTATGTCTAAAGTCATTGTCTAAAGTCGGCCACATCTAAAGTTGTCTACGCCTGGTCGTTTACGCCTAAAGACGGCCATGTCTGAAAGTTGTCTACGCCTAAAGACGGCCATGTCTGAAAGTCGTCTACGTCTAAAGTCGTCAATGCGTAAAGTTGGCCACGTCTAAAGTCGCTGGATGCCTACATCTACATCTACACCTAAAGTCAGCCACGTCTAAAGTTGTCTACGCTCAGTCGCCTTGCACACTGAAGGCGGCAACGGCTGTAAAGTCGTCCACGCCTAAAGTCCGTCAACGCCTGAAAAGTCGACTGACGCGGAAGTCGGCCACGTCAAAAGTCTTCTACGTCTAAAGTCGTTATGTCTAAAGTCATTATGTCTAAAGCTATCTTTGAGAAAGTATTGGTATAATTGTCTTTTTTAAACGTTTTGTATTGTATGTCATTGTGTAGGTTGATTTATGTTTTCTCTCCAATGGACATTGAGTCTGTAAATAAAGTTGAAAATAAATAAAGCTTAGGTTTTGCCGTCTGTGCAGAGCGACGTCATGCATGCGAACGCTTCCCTTCACCCGCCTCTGGAGTCGCGATGCCGTGATTCCCGGAAGAAGCGCGTGTGCTCGTCACCGTGGCGGATCTTCCAGCACTCGTGATTAATTATGCTTTGAGAGAGGTGCAGAGCAATCCACTAAAACCCTGGACAGGACACATCCAGTGGTGGCGTCAGGGACCATTAATAAATCAGGTCATTTAAGTAGAAGACGGGAACAGTGCCAGGGTCAGGATGGCGGGCCACGTCCCCGGAGAACTCAAACGGGAAATGGATCGTGATTCCTCACTGATTAACTTTCCCTTAAGGTGTGCATTAGAGTCAAGGTTCAACTGAGCAACCGCAAATATCCTAGCACTCAAACACTAAAGGAATATACAGGTGAAACTCTGGAAAACAGAATATCGTGCAAAAGTTCAGTAACTCAACTTAAAAGGTAAAACTAATATATTATTTAGACTCATTACATGCAAGGTGAGTTATTTCAAGCCTTCATTTGTTATAATTGTGATGATTAATCCCACCTGTCAAGCCCATTTTCAGACGCCTAAGTAAAATTCTCACAAAAACAACTCCAGAAAGCTTCTGTAGCGTATTTATAATTATACTTATAGAAAATCAAGTTCCAACATTATTTTTCAATTCATTAGCTCTCTAACCTGCAATATGCTCTTTAAGGGATAAAATGATTGACTACGGGAGACTTTAACTTAATGACTCGCTTTCAAAATTGAAATGGCAGCTTGAACTCCTGAAGAAAGAAAGAGAATAAAGAAAATGTCTTAAGATTATTTTAATGTCTTAAATAATCGTAAAAATATAACTGTTGAATTATTGAAAATTGATGCCACTTAAAGTGTCATACCATGGCTTGATGGTGAGCATGGATTCAATAATTCAACATTTCATCATAGCCTATTTCCTAGTCCTATATATCATTAAAATGGTATAAAACGACCTGTGCTGTGTTTTAAGAGTGTGAATCATATGCACAGAGCGGTTGAGAAGCTTTTGACCTCAATGTGCATTTCTTGTTTGTAATTTCACCACTTCTGACCAATGGAAGGGAGCGAAGGGGCCGTCGTCCATCTTTTATTTACCATCTATGGGATTAACGTACACGCAGCCTTAAAGTAGTTAAACAATATGACTGCTAAAATTGTGTGATCCTCCATTTTAAAACCCACTAGTTGGACTTGAAGTTGATTACAAAGGGGTTTGAAAACACCTGACCCGCCCGTCGTGCATGTGAACAGCACACGCCAAATGGAAAGTGTGTTTTATTCAATGCAGAGGGTTAGATAAGCTTATCTAAGGGCCACATTGTGGGCTAATCTAGAGAAGCGCACATGACTGGCAGTGCCTGTCCCTGTAGGGTCTGTATAATCGATGAACACCTGAAGCTCATCGTGACGCCCCGGTTCATCTGCACCTCACTTCACATGAACCTGAGGAACCCTGGAAGCTTGAATCAGGTTCAGGGTCACTGATTTCATTGATGCGTTCAGATATTCACCCAGTAATCAAGCAAACTGCATCTTTCCTTCCGGCGCTCACGATGTAATCAACCCACTCTCTCAGACCGTCAGACGGACAGGGAACTAAACCCTGGGAAGACGTAAAGTCTGAGAAATGTGGAGCTTACACTTCAGAAGAAGATGCTCGTCCACCTTTAGGAAGTCCAAATCATTTTTTTTGAGTCTCTTCTGCTCATCAAGGCTGCATTTATTTGATCAAAAAGACCAATTCTGAATTATTATAAAACGCAAAATATCTGTTGTGAATATATAGTGAAGTGCAATTTATTCCTGTAATCAAAGCTGAATTTACTTCAGTCTTCAGTGTCACATGATCCTTCAGAAATCACTCTAATATGATGCTCAAGACACATTTATGATTATTATAAGTGTCAAAAACTGTTATACTTCATATTTATAATCATGATACATTGCTTTGTCTGGAATCTTTGATGAATAGAAAGTTCAAAAGAACAGTGAAATAAAATCTTTTGAAACATTATAAATGTCTGTACCGTCACTTTAAAAAAGTTATTGCCCACAAACAAAGGTGGTGTTGAATTTTGTATATTCATAGGTTTGAAAGCCTGTAACAAAAAATTGGGTCTAAATAGTTTAAATACTCTCTAGCAATTAAGTAAATGTCAAAATTAACTGTGCTAAAATGGTTGTTGAAATGAAGCGGTGACTCGAGTATGGGTTAGTAGAAGGAGTCAATACTGGGTTACACTCTAATAAATGCATAAAAAAAGCATGTTTGATCATTTTGATTACAATAACAGGATTGAATGTACAAGCTTGACAGATAATGTCAACACTACAATATGTAAACTGCAGAAAATGAAATTAGATTTTGCATTACAATGGAAGCTTGTTTACAACAGAATAAAAAACAGGTAATTGCGACTTTTCATCTCGCAAATATGACTTTGTAAAAATTGTGAGATATAAACTCACAAAACTGAGAAATACAGTCAGAATTTCAAGATAAACTTGCAATTGAGAGATAGAAAGTCTGAATATAGTGAGATAAACTCAATATATACTGAGAAATAGTCAGAATTGCAAGATAAACTCACGATTGAGAGATAAAAAGTCTGAAATTGCAAGATAAACTCGCATTTTGTGAGATTAAAAAGTCTGAATATAGTGAGATATAAAACTCGATACTGAGAAAAAGTCAGAATTGCAAGATAAACTTGCAATTGAGAGATAAGAAGACGGTATAGAGATATAAACTCACAATAATGAGAAATACAGTCAGAATTGCAAGATAAACTCACGATTCAGAGATAAAAAGTCTTGAAATTGCAAGATAAACTTGCAATTGAGAGATAAAAAGTCTGAATATAGTGAGATAAACTCAATATATACTGAGAAATAAAGTCAGAATTGCAAGATAAATTTGCGATTGAGAGATAAAAAGTCTGAAATTGCAAGATAAACTCGCATTCTGTGAGATAAAAAGTCTGAATATAGTGAGATATAAACTCAATACTGAGAAATAGTCAAAATTGCAAGATAAACTTGCAATTGAGAGATAAAAAGTCAGTATAGAGATATAAACTCACAATAATGAGAAATACAGTCAGAATTGTAAGATAAACTCACAATTGAGAGATAAAAAGTCAGAATATATAGAGATATAAACTCAAATATACTGCGAAATAAAGTCAGAATTGCAAGATAAACTTGTGATTGAGAGATAAAAAGTCTGAAATTGTAAGATAAACTCGCATTTTGTGAGATAAAAAGTCTGAATATAGTGAGATATAAACTCGATACTGAGAAATACAGTCAGAATTGTAAGATAAATTCACAATTGAGAGATAAAAAGTCAGAATATATAGAGATATAAACTCGATACTGAGAAATACAGTCAGAATTGTAAGATAAACTCACAATTGAGAGATAAAAAGTCAGAATATATAGAGATATAAACTCGATACTGAGAAATACAGTCAGAATTGTAAGATAAACTCACAATTGAGAGATAAAAAGTCTGAATATAGTGAGATATAAACTCGATACTGAGAAATACAGTCAGAATTGTAAGATAAACTCACAATTGAGAGATAAAAAGTCAGAATATATAGAGATATAAACTCGATACTGAGAAATACAGTCAGAATTGTAAGATAAATTCACAATTGAGAGATAAAAAGTCAGAATATATAGAGATATAAACTCGATACTGAGAAATACAGTCAGAATTGTAAGATAAACTCACAATTGAGAGATAAAAAGTCAGAATATATAGAGATATAAACTCTAATACTGAGAAATACAGTCAGAATTGTAAGATAAACTCACAATTGAGAGATAAAAAGTCTGAATATAGTGAGATATAAACTCATAATACTGAGAAATACAGTCAGAATTGTAAGATAAACTCACAATTGAGAGATAAAAAGTCAGAATATATAGAGATATAAACTCAATACTGAGAAATACAGTCAGAATTGTAAGATAAATTCACAATTGAGAGATAAAAAGTCAGAATATATAGAGATATAAACTCGATACTGAGAAATACAGTCAGAATTGTAAGATAAACTCACAATTGAGAGATAAAAAGTCAGAATATATAGAGATATAAACTCAAATATACTGAGAAATAAAGTCAGAATTGCAAGATAAACTTGTGATTGAGAGATAAAAAGTCTGAAATTGTAAGATAAACTCGCATTTTGTGAGATAAAAAGTCTGAATATAGTGAGATATAAACTCGATACTGAGAAATACAGTCAGAATTGTAAGATAAATTCACAATTGAGAGATAAAAAGTCAGAATATATAGAGATATAAACTCGATACTAGAAATACAGTCAGAATTGTAAGATAAACTCACAATTGAGAGATAAAAAGTCAGAATATATAGAGATATAAACTCGATACTGAGAAATACAGTCAGAATTGTAAGATAAACTCACAATTGAGAGATAAAAAGTCTGAATATAGTGAGATATAAACTCGATACTGAGAAATACAGTCAGAATTGTAAGATAAACTCACAATTGAGAGATAAAAAGTCAGAATATATAGAGATATAAACTCGATACTGAGAAATACAGTCAGAATTGTAAGATAAATTCACAATTGAGAGATAAAAAGTCAGAATATATAGAGATATAAACTCGATACTGAGAAATACAGTCAGAATTGTAAGATAAACTCACAATTGAGAGATAAAAAGTCAGAATATATAGAGATATAAACTCGATACTGAGAAATACAGTCAGAATTGTAAGATAAACTCACAATTGAGAGATAAAAAGTCTGAATATAGTGAGATATAAACTCGTATACTGAGAAATACAGTCAGAATTGTAAGATAAACTCACAATTGAGAGATAAAAAGTCAGAATATATAGAGATATAAACTCGATACTGAGAAATACAGTCAGAATTGTAAGATAAATTCACAATTGAGAGATAAAAAGTCAGAATATATAGAGATATAAACTCCAATACTGAGAAATACAGTCAGAATTGTAAGATAAACTCACAATTGAGAGATAAAAAGTCAGAATATATAGAGATATAAACTCGATACTGAGAAATACAGTCAGAATTGTAAGATAAACTCACAATTGAGAGATAAAAAGTCAGAATATATAGAGATATAAACTCGATACTGAGAAAAATACAGTCAGAATTGCAAGATAAACTCGCAATTGAGAGATAAAAAGTCTGAATATAGTGAGATATAAATCTCAATATATACTGAGAAAATAAAGTCAGAATTGCAAGATAAACTTGCGATTGAGAAATAAAAAGTCTGAAATTGCAAGATAACTCGCATTTTGTGAGATAAAAAGTCTGAATATAGTGAGATATAAACTCAATACTGAGAAATACAGTCAGAATTGCAAGATAAACTTGCAATTGAGAGATAAAAAGTCAGTATATAGATATAAACTCACAATAATGAGAAATACAGTCAGAATTGCAAGATAAACTTGCAATTGAGAGATAAAAAGTCTGAATATAGTGAGATAAACTCAATATATACTGAGAAATAAAGTCAGAATTGCAAGATAAATTTGCGATTGAGAGATAAAAAGTCTGAAATCGCAAGATAAACTCGCATTCTGTGAGATAAAAAGTCTGAATATAGTGAAGATATAAACTCAATACTGAGAAATAGTCAAAATTGCAAGATGAGAAAAACTGAGAAAAAGGTTGCAATTCTCTTTTAAAATATATTCTGAGGCGGAATACATTACAGCTATTAATTTATCCAAATGACAGAGGGGAAAAAAGTGGAAAAGTAGATTAGCTGAATAAAAAGTGAAATGCATATAAACACTTATTTATGAGGTAGATAAGTTCACACAGCGCTGTAAGAGAGGGAAATATTTCCACACACAAAAACCTTTCAGCTTCTCTTTCGTTTTAAGACGACCACAACACAAAGGAAACCAAATAATGTCATTTGTTAAACTTCAGGGAATAACCAACAGAAAATCATGCGGCGGCATTAGAAACTTTGGTTCGATCGGCACTTTAAGCTCCATTTATCCAATCCCATTACTCATCATGCAGGAAAACACACCGTGTGCTTGATGAATGACTGATGAGCTGCGACTGACAGAGCTTAACAGGCGCCGCACGTCCAGGCAACTTTACGTCCATCCTCTCTGTACACACACACACACTACACACCGCAAACTACTCAAGGCCCCACCTACCAATCGTGTCAAAGCGTGTCAATCAAAGTCTACAACATTCATGAGATTAACCCTTTATGACCTCTCACAGAACAACTCCACCACATCTATTTTTACATGCTGTGATGTCATTCTTTTGAGCATTTTCATCTCATATCTCAAAAAAATACTACTCTCTCAATTTGAAGATTGTTTTTAATGAATCAATAGTAACTAGATAATCTTAAAAGTGCAATAAAAAAATGTTCTACTATTTTATTCAATACAAAAAAAATGGATAAATGTCAACCTCAAACTTGTCAATGTGAAAAACATGCATGAAACAATTTAAAACTATACGGAATTGATTTGAACTGTTTACATAAATTAGTTTAAGATACACTCATTTTACACTCATTCAAAAAAAAAACGAGGTAAATGCCATGCAAAATATTCAATTACATTTGTTGTCAAACAGATAATATTTTGCTTTTGAGTATTGATTGAACTAAAATATAAAATATTAAAATAAATTATTAAAATATAAATGAATAAAAAATTGATATTGGTTAAAATATAAAATAAATAGACCCTGTCAGAACAATTAATAATGAAATAAATATAAAATAAATAAATAAAGCTGATGAGCAGACGGAGAGTTCAGCTGTGCATAAACGAGAAAGAAATAATAGAACGAAGCAATGGTAAAAAGACAATAACTAATAAGAAGGAACATAAGCAGATGGGAGTCAAACGGATGGTCAAATGATTCTGATTCTTCTATAATTGTTGATTATAGTGGAAATCCATCTTGTAAATCATGTAAACTCCACTGACTGCTTCATTTCCCCTTTAAACGAACAATTTCACAGTATTATCTGATCAAGTCCAGAAACTTTCCAAAACATTCAAACTTTTGAATGTTCGTCTCCATATTTAAATGGCTTATATTAAATTTAATTAACGCATCATTTGATGCAATATCATAATTAGTATTGTACTTAAACAGAAGTCCACTTGATCCATCGCTGCTGAAATCCCAGAGCTGCATCCCTGTGGTAAACACAGCACCTGATCTCAGGCCTGCTCTTATCGGGGCAAGTGTTTCTCTGTGTATTGATTGGAGCCTCGCCAGCATTAGGAGCGATATTTCATCCGGCTGGAGAGAGAGAGCGAGTCTCTGAGAAGAGATCCTCGGACGACCAACACCGCTCTGCTTCTGCTGTATCTGGGCTTGTTCAGCGCTCCGCTCAGCCAAACGCTTCCACAGCGCTAACAAGCAGCATCTAACGCCAAGGTCATCCACTCAGACAAGTGCCAAGAGTGTGTGTGTGTGTGTGTGTGTGTGACCTCTTCATGACTCCTGACACCAAACCGATAAGGGTCCCGGAGATAATTACACCACCACCAGTGGACCGGCTGAGAGCTAACACACCTAAGAACTGCGAGTGTGTGTATGGAAAAGAACGAGAGATTCAGTCGTCACTGATTTGAGTGTCATAGTGCCGATCAGAAGCGAGTCATGTGATCCACCGATACAGTGTAATTATATGTTTAATACTGAATAATATGAATCATCTACATGTACCTACTAGTTGCATGTAATTATGCATAATAGAGTTATGTTTAGGGTTAGTTGCATGTAATTATGCATAACTAACTACTATAGAGGGAATGCGCGTGACGTCACCTTCGGCCGGAGTGCTGCAGTTTCTCACAGTGAGTGGCAAAAAGACTGAGCGGCTGTATATGTGTTCAGCGTGAATGCCGCGTAAAACAAACACAACACATATAAAGTGGGAAAGAGCTTTGCGATTGACTGTACAACTAGATTTGACACAAAATCGGAAGTATATTTTTACAGACTGCGATAGAAAGAGGAGCAAATGGATCACTGCAATTCACAGAAACAACTGGACTCCAGTCAGCGAAAGGTGGATTTGCAGTTATCATTTTGTGTCAATATGCTGAATTTAGCTGTAAAACCATACCCATATATTTTGTATTGTTATATATATTAACAACTCATTCAATTAAATATGTATCATTCCATATTCTGCATTATTGGATGTTTTTTTAATAAACACTGACTAAAAAAAACTAAAGTTTTAGGGCTGGACGATATGATGATATATAGGCTATATATAACACTGATATAAGTAATCACCTGAATTTAGACCTACATTGTATTTATATAAAACATTCACAGGCAAATTTGCTTTATGTTTAGGTCTATATTGCTTTTATTTCCCCGGTGTGGAAATCAGGCAAACATAAATGTCAGGCAACACGATTCCTGTCTGCATGTCAATAATATCCATGGATCACGATCTTTAGTAAGTTGTAAGGAACACTATATTGAGTCCAACATTTAATTTAAATTGATAAAATTGTTCGTTTTAGTCGCATTTTCGCAGTTTCCCCTATTAAATCCAGTCACGCATCAGATCTTTTGCCACTCGGTCAGGCTGAGAGGGGTTGTTCTGGCGGGAAGCTCACGTGTATGCATTCCCTCTATAGCAAGTACATGTGATAATATGTAACTGTCACTTTAAAAACTAAAGTAAATCTCATCGTTGTCTTCAGTTTGAGAAGCTCCGGTATCCGACTGGCTTCATTTATTACGATGGGAGTGTGTGAATAATCGCACAGTTAAAGTGTGTGTGTGTGTGCTGACGGCTTCAGTGATCGTGGCTCCAGTGCTTCTGCGCTGACTCCAAAATATGAGCGCTTTTGTTTTTCACGCGGCTAAGAGGATCAGAGCGCAGCGTTTAGTCACTGTCTTGATTTAATGATGTATAAAACAGCAATTAATTAATTCAGGAACAGCGCTCGCAGCTCGTCTCGGGTGTGTGGACACATATTAAATATAGTTGCCCCACACACAGACCGGCTATTATAATGCAACTTCTATTAATCAAAACCAATCGTGAATATAAAATAGAGCAAAAAAAGCGAAAAGCAATTCCCCTTTTCACCTGCTCTCGCTCTACCTCTCTCCTCTCTCTCTCTCTCTCCACTCTCACTCTCTCCACCTCTCTCTCTCTCTCTCTCTCTCTCTCTCACTCTCTCTCTCTCTCTCCACCTCTCTCTCCCCTCTCTCCACCTCTCTCTCTCTCTCTGAAATCAATATGTAATTGTCTAGACCAGGAGTTTCCAAACATTTTTATCCATTGCAAGGGATCAAAAATCACATCCAAAAAAAACCCAGTATCATCTCAAAAATTAAATAACTGAGTTAAAATGTTCCAAGGGTGTTAACGTAAAAAAAAAATAAAATAAGTACAAATTCTCTGGGAAAGATGCATTCAGCACATTCTCTTTAAAGCAGGGTTCTCAACGTCCTCGACGTCCCGTGTCCGCATAGTTGTGTATGTCTCCTTATTTAACACATCCTGATTCGACCCTCAGCCTCGCTAGGATAGACGGTAGAGTCCATCCCAACGAGCTAGGATACTGAATCAGGTGTGTTAAATAAAGGGAGACATACACAATATGCAGAGCCAGTGGGTCGCGAGGACTGGAGTTGAGAACCCCTGGTCTAAAGCACTTACTGATAAAACTAGGATTAAAAAGTAAAATAAAAAACAGGTTATACTTTATTTTAAGGTGATGTAGTTACATTGTACTTCCTGAGAGGAGTAGTAGTAGACTTCTGCTGATAATTCACTCACCCCATGTCATCCAAGATGTCCATGTCTTTCTTTCTTCAGTCGAAAATAATGAAGGTTTTCTGATGAAAACATTCCAGGATTTTTTCATATAATGGACTTCAATGGGGTCTGAACGGTTCAAGGTCCAAATGAGAAGTTTCAGTGCAAACTGTTCAAAGGGCTCTAAACTGACACCAGACGATGAATAAGGGTCTTATCTAGCGAAACCGATCGCCCATTTAATAAATAAATAACAAAGTTTAAGTTTTATAAGCTCAAATGCTCGCCTTGCTCTGTTCTATGATGCGCGTTCGTGACTCTCCTGTTCAAACTCGTTCATCAAACTGAACTCGTTTTGATGAACGAGTTTGAACAAACTGAACAAACACGCATCACAGAACAGAGCAAGCTGAGCATTTGAGCTTATAAAACTTAAACTTTGTTATTTATTTTCAAATGAGCGATTGTTTCGCTGATAAGAACCTTGTTCATCGTCTGGTGTCGTTTAAAGCCCTTTGAAGCTGCACTGAAACTCTCATTTGGACCTTGAACCGTTTTGGACCCCATTGAAGTCCATTATATGGAGAAAATCCTGGAATGTTTTCATCAAAAACCTTAATTTCTTTTCGACTGAAGAAAGAAAGACATGGACATCTTGGATGACATGGGGTGAATAAATTATCAGCAAAAAGTTTTTTTTTTAAAGTGAACTACTCCTTTAACTGTAATATTAATATAGAGTTAGGATTTTGGGGTCATTTTATTTTAAGGTCTCATTGTTACAGAGTGATCATATATTTAAGTACTGAGTAATAATAATGAACTACATGTACTTATTATAAGATTAGGGTTTGGTTGAGGGTTAATTAAGTAATTATGCATAATTTACTGTTATTACTATGGAAAATACATGTAACAAGGACGCTGTAAAATGGTTTGGTAATTGTAATTATTACTAAAGTATACAAACTATGTACCATATTTATTAACCAGGTATTTTAATGCCACTTCTATTAATCGTGATTCTACACAATCTCTCGCCCTGAAATGCACATTTAATGCCTCTCTCTCGGTTTCCCAGAGTGCCGAGTGCAATCATGGATGCTGAAGCGGCTCACCTTCATTCGAACTTTACGTCGTCTTCGGTGTGTTGAGGGAAGGGGAAGCAGTTGGTGATCTCCAGCCGGTCCTCCACCACCAGGCCCAGCAGCACCCCCTGCACCACCTCACTGCCCTGGCCCTCCTCCTGGTAGTGCTTGATGATCTTCAACACCACCTGCACACACACACACACACACACGATCAGGGACATGTCTTGTAGAATCGTGTTTGTGCCTGGCGAAGCAAACTGAATTATATCTGATGCAATTTCTCTCCCCTAAAGGCATTTGAAATGTCTTTGTGTCGCCTTTGCAGGAGCGCCGGTGAGCGGAAACAATGTGTGTGTGTGTGCATTTATTGCTGAAAGATTAGTGGTATAACCAGGTACACACACACACACACCTGTTAGCACTTCACTCTGCATGTCAAACACCACGTTGTGAATGACGTTCCCAATCAGACATGCTTCTAAAAACACAATATTCATATCTTTGCATATGTGTGTAACTGAGATGCAGTGGGGATCATGTGATCTGTGAGATGATAACACCACGCTTATGTTCACATATTTATACATGCAAGCTTCACTCTGCAGATTGGCAGAGATGGAAGATATCAATCTGTCTGATTCCCGGGGTTCGAGGGCTAAAGCGAGATTGCTCCTCCATCCTCAGGGTGGTTTGGTCCTCTAGAGCCTGAGCGCGGGGAGAAAGACCCTGGGGTTAATGGAGCATACATTGGTGTTTCTCAAAAGGGACACATCATTTCATATCCCCAATATCAGGAGGAGAAGTGCACTAGTGCATCTGTAATTACACAGCGAGGTGAAGCATTTAAAGCCGACGCATCGGAAGTCACATGTTCAGCTGATAAGAACAGCAAATCCAATTCCAGACGCGAATCACTCCTGAAGGGTTCTGGGAATCATGCCGGTCGGGTCGAGGGCTGTCAAAGCCACTGAGAAGCTGAACTCCAATATCTTTCTTAAATATGAGCAAAATTACAATTCTAAAAGCAATACTTTTGCAGGAATAAAGTACTGTATTGTCTCCTGTGTGCACAAGAGGGCGTCATAAGCAAATATAAATCAAATCAATCACATCTTTTTTAAATGAAAATAAAATTCACTTTTTTAATAGTACATTAACTTTTCAAACAATTGTTCTTAAATGACAATTTCATTAATGTACAAGCAGCGAAAATTAGGTACAATTAGTTTGACCGATATTGTTTTTTTGATGGCTCGAATCCCGATTTCTTAGAGATCAGGGTGGTCCTTATTTATTTATTCACACTTTCTTTTTATTAATCAATTAAATTTTTAATTAAAAATTAAATATAGTGTGCATGTGTATTTATATATACATATATATATATATATATATATATATATTCTTTATTTATTTAAATATATATTTAATGTGTGTGTGTGTGTGTGTGTATATATATATATATTCATTTATTTATTTAAATATATATTTAATGTGTGTAAGTATATATATATAATATATATATATATCTTTATTTATTTAAATATATATTTAATGTGTGTGTGTGTATATATATATATATATATATATATATATATTCTTTATTTATTTAAATATATATTTAATGTGTGTATATATATTTAATATTTTATTTCTGTAAATTTAAATATACATTTAAATATTTATTTGTTAAATATTCTAATTCATTAATATTTATTAAAAATAAATATAAAGTGTATGCATGTTTATATATATATATATATATATATATATATATATATATATATATATATATATATATATATATATATATATATATATATATATATATATAAAATCTATTTATATATTGAGTATAATTATATATAATATTTATTATATTTAAAAAAATTTAATATATACATGCATGTGTGTATTTATAAATATAAATGCATTTATAAAATACATTAACACAGTACACACACACATGTAAACAAAAACTTTTATTATGTGAAAGATTAGTTGCGATAAATCGTTATACCGTTCTTAAGTTAATGACTGTTACTCAGTACTTATGAACAATGTAACTACATCACCTTAAAATAAAGTGTAACGCGCTTTTATTTGACAGCCCTATTCGCTTCCATTAACGCTTATATTTTCTTTTTCAGACCGCTGGGATTGACCAATCAGAGTCGAGTATTCCAGAGAACCTTCAGATCAATTATTTCTAACCATTAAAGGAACCGCTAGAGCCACCGAAATCATTACATGAACAAAATCCCATCGGCATTCCCGAAGCCACATGGATCAAGTCCACCATCATTTACCACAACATTCATAAAACACTGAGCTGGAGGCAATCTTACCCACAATCCTCCGGGTGCAAGTAACATGTCAAGCCCAAATGACCCGACAGCGCTCACCACATCCCAGCTGTAAAGATATATGAAGCTTTTCACTGTAGAGTTGAATTAATTATAGATGGACTCCCTGTAAACAAAGTTACAACCTATAAAACTCCACACAGACACACACAGCTCATTTCCACACACACACGGCAGACTCCATGTGCTGTTTCCTGAGATTATGGCTGCTGCTTTGAGGGTTTGTAACAGGCTTTAAGGTCAGACAGAAGAAAAAACAGAGTAAAGTCAATATTCTCTGAGCTGAAGCCTGCCAATCAGATCATTTCAAGAGGAGTCGTCTGGAGGAACTGAAGAAGCCGTTCCCATCATCATTCACGAGGGAACACACACACACACCTGCGCCCTCAAACCGAGTCGAGAGATGCGCGGATGCTAGTCGCGACAGCGGACGACACACACACGTCAAACGCCTACTTTATCTCAGGTTATTTAACGTTGTGTCAGCATATAAGGCTACTTTCATAAAAAATTCAATTACAAAAATACAAATATCATAAATACAAACCAAGCAAACACACAACAAGTCATATATAAATGTTGGTAACACCATTTTACAGTGTCCTTGTTACACGTTACATGTAATAACAGTAAATTATGCATAATTACATGCAACCAAACACTATGAGTACATGTAGATGCTAATTATTACTCAGTACGGATTAATATATGATCACACTGTAACAATGACACCTTAAAATAAAGTGTAACCCAATTAATTTTTTATTTAAAACCCCCCAATTTTTTTTTTTTATTTAAACGCTTTATAACTGGTTCAGAAAATGTCGCTAATTGAAACGAAAATCGAAATTTATCTTGGATAGTTTTATTTCACACCATGTGTCAGAAAAGAATTATATTACAAAAATTTTGTATCGTATAAATACAATAAACCAAGCAAACACAATAAGTCATATAATAAAAATGTTGGTAACTTTATTTTACAGTGTCCCTGTATATATGCAATAACAGTAAAGTATGCATAATTACATACAACTAACCCTCAACCAAACCCTATTGTAAGTACATGTAGTTACTAAAATATTATTCAGTATTAAATATATAAATTTACACTAACAATGACACCTTAAAATAATGGGTTACACTTTATTTTGAGGTGTAATTGTTAGAAAATCCACAAAATATTAAAAATACTACTGTGATTGTGTCATGAAATGTAATTTTAGGAGTGTTTCAGGCGAGAATGTGGTTGTTTTAATCTCAAATCTGTGGTTTATTAATAATATAAATAATTATAAACCAGTTTAAGTGGTTTATGACTTTGTTTCACTGGCAAAAATAGTTTTTTGAAGTTTTATATTTATATTTAGGCTTTCAAACTTTAACAACTTTTTTTACATTATCTTCATGTGAACAAAATAAAATTACACAACCTCTGTTTGATAAATGTGAATAAAAATCTATATTTCATATTTTTAAAAATGAAAACATAAAAGATCATGTTCATTTTGTTATAAATATATATGCAGTGAAGATAATTGTGTTGCCCTAACCACTAGCCTACCATTACGCTAATACACGCTGATTTCTTTCTTAAAAAGAGGCATAGAGTGGTGTTTTAGAACATATTTTGTTTTATTTTTGATGAAAAGAGGCAGAGTTGTAGCATATTTCGCTTTATTGTTGCCTAAAATATATATGAAGAGATAACCGGAGTATGCGAGCTGAAGTGCACGCGAATCAAGTAGCCTACGCTCAGTTTGCGTACTTGGTGTTGAGAAAGCAAAGGTAGATGGTAACAAACAAGGTGGATGAGGAAGAAAAACAGGATAAAGAGGATGAAAACTAAAGATATAAAATAGCTCTTTGTTAGTCCGATCTCGTTGTACGTTTGTGAGAGCTATTTTTTGTTTCATTTTAGAGGCATTTCTTTTAGTTATTTATCATTTATATATTTAAAATTCTAAAACAGAAGACATTATTTCTATCATTATTTTTTTTAAATAAGAGCGGGCATTAGATGGACACTAGCGTGAGTTTCGCTGCTCAATTTAATAACACGGAGCGCTATTAAACCAATTGATCCATATATAAGGTGCTCCGGATTATAAGGCGCACTGTTGTTTTTTTGAGAAAATTAAAGGCTTTAAAGAGGCTATATGGAACTTTCCCCCCCAAAATAAACTTAACAAAATCGTTTTATTTTACCATTTATGAATCAAACATCTCCTGATGAGCATACTGACACCTTGTCCGCGCACAGTGGGTGCATCTATTCGCCGTGTATCTATTTTTAATATTTTCTTTCGGGTCCGAATTTTCCCGCGTTGCTCTTGCGGATGTGACGTCAAGCGCGTTCACGTTATACGTTTCCGATCACTCTGCTAGCACCGCTAGTCAGCAAGTAGCCTACACCGAGTCGGAGCAGAACACTTATCTCAAACAATATATGTATTTGACTGTTCTTACCTCTGTAAACATAATGCTGACCTCCATGTAGCGGATGACGTGTGCACTGTGCACGTACGAGTGCGCGCGCGAGCAGAAAGGAAGAGCAGTTCTTGTTTTGGGCCACATGGTGTCAGTCGGTTTAATTTCTAGGAAAACGCATGTAGCCTCTTTAAAGTGCACCTTATAGTGCGGAAAATACGGTAAACATACGAGATGCCTTCATTATGTGTGTCGGTGAGGAGAGAAAGTTGTAAAATGTATTTTATGTTGCCTGAATATTAAATAATAAAATAAATAATATTGGCTATTATAATATATCTCATCTGATTGGCTCATTGACTCCCATGAAACCCACATCCGCCAGTCCAGCCGAAAGGGTCTGGGGTTTTAGCACCTTGATTCAGAACACACCCACACACGTCCCTTTTCTACCAGCTAGAAGACAATCCCAGAATACCAAATGAAGACATGCGTTTCAGACGACACACACTCCCATCAGAGCAGCGCAACACTTCATCTAATGATCCCTGACCCCCGGGAGAATTGCACACTTGCCAGTTCTATTTCTGATCTGAGTCTTTGGTTGTGCGAGGATGACTAGCACACTTCTTCTCCTCTTGCTTTGAGACGTAGCCTCAGCTGAGGGAGAACGCTAACACACGCCCGAAGCTAGCAGGAATGCGCTAACACACACCCCGCGGTCGGGTCACCTGACGTGAACGCATGTCCGTGTCAGACAGCGGATGACGGACACTCACGACTAGCGCGCTTCCGCCACGCCGAATCCATCTTCATAAAACAGTTCTCGAAAAATCGCACGCTAAACGAACAACTTCTGACAGAGTCGTACGAGCTAGAGCGTGTTGAAAATGAGCTTGTGCATCAGATCTACGAGGAACCTGAGGCCTCAGAAACAGCTCTAACTTTAAAGTCAACATGAAATCAAAATCGAACACGTTAGCTCTACTGTTTTCGAAACGCTGAGTGTGCTCCAAAAATAATGACATTCGCATCTATAGAAAAGATATAAACGTTCAAAACCTACTCTTTCACTTCCGCCATTATGATTAAATGATTCTGATGGACATCACTCCGCACTTCAGCTTCTCAAGAGATCTCTTTTCTGTCCAATCAAATGCTCTATAGAATCTGAAGCTCTCGCCCTCCTTATTAGTGTCGGGTATCGTTCCAATTTTAGCAATTCCAGTTTCAAGTTTTCGAATTCCCATTCTTGATTCGATTTCAAATTAGTAAAAAACTAAATGAAGTCATATATATATATATATTTATTTATTTATTTGTTTGTTTTTTTTAAACTCTGAACACAAATGAGGTTTGTGTGACGATGATCATCTGTAAATAATGTCTCAGGGAATTTTGATAGTAGGCTACTAATACATTTTATTTTATTATATATATATATATATATATATATATACATATATATATATATATATATATCAAATCCAAACCTTAAAACTGTACATATTGTTCCCAAAATGTGAATATAACCCCGTCAAAACTGACAAATTTGGATAAATATAGGAAATAGACAGGCACTGACCGCGCACAAACATTAAAGTAAAAGTTCTACTCAAAATTAAAATTGTCATTAATATTGAATGGAGAGGAAGAAAAATGTATTAGTAGCCTACTATCAAAATTCCCTGACATTATTTACAGATGATCATCCCTCACAGCAAACCCCCATCATTTGTGTTCAAACTTCAATCAGTCATGTGGACACACTGAGAGCCAATGGCACAGGCTGTCTAATATCAGTGACGCATCTAAAGTCAATGCTTATTTTTAATCATTTAACAAGCGCAAATGAGATTTGAGAACTCCGCACTAGATTTGAAAAATAGCAGTTTGCCGAGAACCAGTCTCCAATCTGCTCCCCAAGCAAAGGCAAAATACTGTAAAAATAGATCAAAATACACAACCTTTTGTGGAGAACTGAAGCAGTTGAAAATCAGCTACTCTCATTATATGTAAAAGAGCAGAACTATCTCCTCCTGTGCTCACTATACAAACACAACTGCAACTTTAGGATGGGTGAAAATAATGCTAATTGGAGAGATGAAGGTCAACCAGAGTCCGAAACATAGCGGATAATCACAGAGTAGTGTTTCTCGAGACAACATCGCCCTCTTTTGGCAGGGGTGTAAAATGCGTCCTTAAAACACACACACAAGCTCTTTAATGAGCAAACACTCCCATCCGGACGCATTTGTCCGTTAATTGGAGGGTTTAGTCCAAAAGCCAAACTACAATATCTGTACTTGAACTACAGCTGTTCTCTGACGGGAATCACCGGTTTGTGTGAAGAAACGAAAGCAGAATGAGTTAGAAAATAACACAAGAAACCAAAACAGATGAAAGAAGCAGCAAAAATATAATCAGCAAAAAAAAGTCTTAGCACAAGTTGCGTTTACAGAGCTAATGATATGAGATTCACCCAATTATAGTCACAAATCATTTCTATCTCAAATAAATGTTGTTATTTTGAACTCTCTATTCAAAGAATCCTGTAAAATAAAATGTAGGACAGTTTTTACCTAATTGTGAATCGGTGTTCAACACCTGATAACAATCATAAATGTGTCATTTATGCAAAGAAACTTATTTAAAGAAGTATATATATATATATATATGTATATGTATATGTATGTATATATATATATATATATGTATGTATGTATGTATGTATGTATGTATGTATGTATGTATGTATGTATGTATGTATGTATGTATGTATGTATGTATGTATGTATGTATGTATGTATGTATGAATTTAAATGTTGGGGAGAGAAAGCTTAATTTTACGTTGTGTTGTTATAAATAAAAATAGAATTACACAATTATATTACAAAATGTACAGTATAAGATAGGCTGTACACTCTAAAATATACCGGTACGTTAGTCATGGTTCATTTCAAAATAAAGAGTCGCGATCTGGCGGGTAAAATAGGGGATTCTCAGTTATTTCAACCTACATTTAAAAGCAAAAATGCTGTATTTGGGATATTATTTACTGAAATGAATTTACTGTAAAGTTCTCATTATACTTTTAGTAAGGCCAGAAACCATATTAACTAGAAGCAAGTAAACGTTATATCGCAAACTACCATGGTTTATCGTTATAGCAGATGGTAGCCATAATACAACCACTGTACATTAATACCATGTTGAATCCCGTGGTACAATACTAGTACATATCCATAAAACTAGTGAGATAACAGCATTACTGTGTTTATTTTCCCCAGTGTTCTTGTTGTTCCAGTAAACGATGAACGCTGGGCTCCTCCCGCCAGCCCGAAACACAACAAACAAACTCATAACAAACATCATAATAACATTCATAATGCTCGCTCACCAGCCCATCGATCTGGATCTGCTTCACCGGAGAATCCAGCGGACTGGAAGCCGAAGCTGCGGGTTCTTTGCGGGTAGCCATTGTCGGAAGAGAGAAGAATCGGGCCCAAGCACATGGAAGAGGATTCTTCCGAAACGATGTGACCACTTCCGGTGCGAAGACTCTTCAAAATAAGAGTCTTTATTGAGAATCGCATATTCAACCCGCTCAAATCGCGACTCTTATTTTGTAATAGAACCATCACTGAACTTACTCAAGCTGGACTGCGCTATTTTCTTCTGCAAACAAACTTTGTTGCTCTTATTTTTCCTGTTATCTCCAAGAAGCTGAGATTGAACACAATCTTTATTTTAAAAACCGCTATATGTCTCTGTGTATGTGTGTATATATATATATATATATATATATATATATATATATATATATATATATATATATAAGCACTAAATAACCAGGTAAAATGAGAGGAACTATCAGCGACTTTTAGATGCCATATCAAAAATTTAATCAAGATGCATAAAAATTCCAATTTTATTTAAGAGCTTAAGAAACCTTTAGTAATCATAATTGCCATGAAAAGAGAGATGCGAAACATTGAACTATTCGTGTAACTAAATCCAAATGGGTTTCCAAAAATAAACCTTTGTCTCTCAACTGTGAGCATCATTAAAAAGTTAAAATGTACACATAGCTGACTTACTACAAATGTAAAACTCACAGGGATAAAGCTTATGAAGGAAAATAAAAACAGAACAATGAGGAGGGAGGAAAACCAAACGAGTAGTAGAATCCGAAGATCTTCTCAACGGTCTCGTCGATGTAGAGGTCCAGCGTGTTACTAAGCATTTAACAACTTATACTTTGTCGATACAATGTTTTCATGATCTTACCATGGGTTTGTCACTTGAAATATCTTCCATATTGGCTCCTTTAAAATAACAAAAACAGATACACAAAAAGCAACAGTAGCAAAACAAACCTGTTAAATACAACTACTAAAAACAGAACGGAGTCGGCGTTATACAATGTGGAAGCGCGGGCCGGGCGTGGCCAGCGAATGTCGCTGTAAGGCTCGCCTGCGTCAGCTCGATGGCCTGCTGCTTCTTCAGCACCAGGAAGCTGTAGAACTTGGCCGCCGCCTGCTTCTTGTTGTTGTTTCTGCACAGCTCCAGGAGGCTGATGGACTGGGTTCCGACTTTAGCCACCACACGCTGTCAAACACACCAGAGACTGAGAAAACATTCTGCATCTCATCTGTACTTTCAAAAGCTGGGTCGCTGCTATGTGCCTTATAATAGCGTAATAATGTCTAAAAATGCAGCTGTTAAAGTTAACTCACAATTAGATGGTACCAGTTTAGCTCAACCAGGGACCAAGCAATGCTTCATGTTGAATAATATTTGGTCCCAAATGTGTATAGTATCACTGTATGAAGAATATTTGGGTATAATGTGTCACAGTTTGCTTCCTCACTTAAAATAAATGACCTATAGTGTCCTGATCACACTAGCAAATTAAGCAAAAAATTATGTCTGACTCTATATATCGTTCCAAACACAAACCTGCAGGCCGTGAAGCATCTGCTGAGTCCTCTTGTTCCACCGCCTCTCCTCTTGGTCCTGGTCTCCTTGTCCCTCCTCACCCTGATGTTTAAACAAATCAAACAATTATTAGCAACACCAATGTTGGAGCTGCACCGTTAGTAGAGATCGCTGATTCCAAAACATACGCGAGTTTATTCTGAAATGACGCAGTGAAAGGAATACATGAATAATCATCTTCTGCTACGAAAAATTCTGATTATCACAGAAGATTGGGATGTAAACACTGATGTCTATGGTAGAGAATAAAATAAATAACCTTTTAAAAGTAACTCGACGTTTCAGATAAAGATTGTCTCTGTTACATCGTTACAGCATTAGGTGGCGACAAGTGACATGTATTTGTCAATCAGATCATTCATTCAACAGATAAAAAGAGATATAAATGTTGATTCATCATGTAATGAATCAACTGAAGTCTTTAGAGTAAATCATTGAATCATTCATTTAAGAGATTTGTTAAAAAAAACGCTGACTCATCCTAATGAATCAACTGAAGTCTCTGAGTGAGTCATTGAATAATTCATTCAAGAGATTCGGTCAAAACGCTGATTCATCCTAATGAAACAACTGAAGTCTCTGAGTGAGTCATTGAATAATTCAGTTCAAGATTTTTGTTAAAAAAGCAATGATTCATCCTGAAATCTAAGCAAATGAAGTCTCTAAGTGAGTTGCTCGAATGATTCATTCAAGATTCATTAAAAAACATCGATTCATCCAGTAATGAAACAAGTGGAAGTATCTGAGTTGAGTCATTGAACTCATTCATTTAAGAGATTCATTTAAAAAATGCTGATTCAGTCCTACATGAATCAACTGAAATCTCTGAGTGACTCATTGAATACATTCATTCAAGAGATTAATTCAAAAACACTTGCTGTGTCCGAAATCTCCCACTACTCACTATATAGTGAGCTCACCATTTTGTAGTGCTGTCCGAATGTATAGTGATGATTATTATACCCTACTGAGTCCACTCCATGTATCCCAGAATGCATTTTGAAAGTAGTTTACAATCGATGGTCACTAACCTAAGCTCCTACAAACCATCATGCATTGGCTGATTCGTAAAAATAAGTTATAATCATGTGTGGAGTAGAGCATTATAACAAAAACGGACAGAAATGACTTTTCATTAAACTTCAAGATATTTGGTTTAGTCGTCTATTCAGGATCTTGAAGTGTTTCGAGAGATTTCACCTCTTCGTCGCTGTCGTCCTTGTCCTTCTCCTTGCCCTTGTCGTCGAGCAGGTCCAGTTCTGGCACCAGTGAGGAGAGGTTTGTGATGTCCTCAGGAGGAAGATCCACTTGGGGCATCTCGAGCTCATGGGAAAGGACCGTCTGATGCACGGGCTGAAAGCGTCTGATCCAACACTGGCATTTGCTGGAACGACAATTGTGCACGGTTAGGCTCGGTTTATAAACATTTACTATCCCCCGGAGCACTTCGGTCAATTCGGGAAAAAAATTACTTTTTTTTACTTCATAGTAGGGCTGGGCAGTATATCGAGTTTGTACGATATACCGATATATATTTTTTTAAACGATATGGAATGAGTCAGTACCGTTTATATTGATACAGTAGTTAGATATGAGCACATTTGAGAGAGAAAAAAAAAGCTGCTGCAGTGAAAGCAGCTACAGAGTACAATTTGTCCTAAACATGACACAAGCTTATATTAAGGGCTTCAAAATGACTGGTAAGATATAGTTAACAAGTTTTAGCGCAGCTTGACCTGTCAGATTCCCGGACAGATACGGTTGCTGACTGACAGATAAATACTTGCGCTGTTCAATGCGTTTGAGATGTGGTGCTTTCCTCAGGGCTAAACTTCTATTTCACAGGTATATTCTCCATCTGTAAAAACAAGTCCATTTCACTGTCAGCAGACGACGAGCTTCTGCAAGTTAATCTCCATTAAAATTCAAGCTTCTGTGAACGAGCGTGTCAAACAATAGAATAGCACTACTAGTTGCTATAATACGCAATAATTCTGACTAAAATAAACATTGCTAAAATATTTGAAGAGTTCAGATGCAAAAGCCTCTAAATGCCATTTGAAATTTTCTTCTATAATGACCATTTTTATCAAGTTCAGTAATTTCACTTAAATGACAATTAATAGGTAATCTTCATTGCCATTTAAGTGAAATTACTGAACTTAAATATACAAGCTTTATAAAAATGATAATTTTAGAAGAAAATTTCAAATGGCACTTAGAGGCTTTTGCATCTGAACTCTTCATTTGCTGTTGGAGACAATAAATGTGCCATATGTGGAATTTTAAACCTACAAGTATATTTTTATGAAAGAGACCATTATAATGGGGTAATCAAATGCAGGCTAATAGAATTAGTTTGTGCTTTTGTTTTTATTTTCATTTTCAAAAGTGAATTTTCTACGTTTTTCGCATCCGTAGCAAGCAGTTTGAGTGGCGTTTTGACAGTTCAGAGCCACACAATCACAAATACGAAAAAACGCATGTGAAAATTTCTGACTCTATGGCCTTTAGAAAGTCCTATTGTACTGTTGTGAGAGAATATTATAGAATAATGCCACACTATTAATACAGGTGTGCAAGGCCCCACAAAATGCTGCGGTTTACAGCCAGCAAGAGGGCAGTTTAGGAGTGGCAGAAACAGCGGTCTCCATGGTTACGGGTAAACACATAGCAGTTTCCACGGTAACGGGCAAGCAGTTTCCATGTTAACAGCTGAACACAAAGCAGTTTCCACAGTAACGGCTGAACACAAAGCAGTTTCCACGGTAACGGCTGAACACAAAGCGGTTTCACGTAACAGCTGAACACAAAGCGGTTCCGCTCTTAAACGCCGCTTTATCAGGAAAGATTAAATGAAAATAACAATGAAACTTTTTTAAAGACAGTCAGTTCCCTTCAAAAACACATTCATATAAAAACACCTGCGCCGCGTTTTGGTTTTGAAACGCCCAGTGCTCATGTTTATTCAACAATGTCAAAGCCTTTTGGAAAATCTATTTGTGGCGGCCAGTGTTGATATTATGAACCAATGTATAGGAAACACTGTAATATAATTTGACAGCTATCAATTATAGTTTAACGTCTTAAACCAATCATCACTGTCAGGCTTCACCACTACAACAGTGAAGACACTCTCAAACAGAGTCACGCCGTGTTCCAAGCGTTGTTAAAGCGCCATACCTCCGGTATTGAGGTATATTAAAAACTCATTTTATAACAAAAATAAACACTGGTATTCGGTATGAACCAGCAATACTGCCCAGCACTAGATCGGCACATCCCTAATTATCTGGTTAATTTAACGTCACTTACAGGCAACGCTGCTTCTTTCTCGAGCGACTTGCGCTTGATTCCCCGCTGGCGAGATGGGAGGCGGCATCATGGACTCGTCAAGAGCGGTTCTGCTGCCCTCCATAGAGGACGCCTGAAGCAAACTGTGTTCCTCCATGATGGTCTGATCTGTAGGGCACAAAAATGCTGTTAAATGACTACAACATGTGTGAAAGCCTGGGGTTTCAATCTTGTAGATGCTACTGAACTCCTAAATACAGGGTTCCTACAGACACTGTAAAATGTAATTCCAGGACTTTAACCCTTTACACGTCACCCCCTTTTTGATAATTGACATTAAAACGCACTATACAAACTTAAATGGTTGAAATTCAAGAATGCTTTGGAATATAGACACAAGTTTGGTCTTGTTTTAAAGAAAACAATCAGCAGATTATTACTGAAGTGAAAGCACGTCAAAAAATTCAAGTATGAAAAAGTTATGAAAGTTATAATTTACAGTAAATAAAATATACTTTATTAATATATATTTTTTAATATAAAATAAATATATTACAATATATTTTTACTATGAAATTACTATAAAATGAAAGCTATATATGTAAGCACTACTTTTTTGGTTTTCAGAGACTACAGAGATCTCACTAATCTGACAAATCTTTATTATCTTTCAAATTCTAAAAAAGGTAAATAGATAACAATAAAACATGATGAAATGGCTTATTCTACATAGCGGTTCATTATGTAAGGTCTTTATACACCACTCAAAACACAGTTATGTATATGATATTTAGTGGTGGGTCATTCACGAACGATCCGTTCATTGCGTCCGTCACGTGACAAATGAACGAAAGGCTCGGAAGGTAAAGTAATTATTTTAGACTGCATTTTAATGATTTATTAATTCAGAATATGATCAAGATTGCGTAGGTGGATGTTTTCAGGGAATTTGCCTGTTAAAAGTCTAACATTTAAAGCCACTTAAATTCACGAATTGACTAGAAAAAAAGATCCGTTCACTTTGATGAACGAGATCGAACAAAAGAGTCAGTAAAATGATCTTAACTTCATCTCAACACTACTGATATTGCATTTATCAACATATCTTCCTAAATATTACACAATGCATGTGTAAGCTACAGTAGCTGTGCTTGTGTAGGACGCAAAAGCTTACCAATCACGTCACTCCTGTGACCCAGCGGCTCCTCTCTGGGCACTTCTGGGTTCTCCAGCTCCTTCAGGAAGTCCTCGAGACTATCAGCTTCTCCTCCCTTCCTCCTCTTCCTCAGCTCATCAGGCACCAGTGGAGTCAAGCAGCGAGTGAACATCTGCAACACACACATTTACTGTGATTTAAGCCCTGGGCTTTAACACACTGATGTTAAAGGGATAGTTCACCTAAAAATGAAAATTAGCCCATGATTTATTCACCATCAAGTCACCCTAGGTGTATATGACATTCTTCTTTTAGATGAATCTATCCATCATAAAAGTGCATCGATCATCATAAAAGTGCATCTGTCCATCATAAAAGTCCATCTATCCATCATAAAGTGCATCAATGCATCATAAAAGTGCATACATCCATGATAAGTGCATCAATGCATCATAAAAGTCCATCTATCATCATAAAAGTGCATCTATCCATCATAAAGTGCATCAGTCATCATAAAAGTCCATCTATCCATCATAAGTGCATCAATGCATCATAAAAGGGCATCTGTCCATCATAAAAGTGCATCAATGCATCATAAAAGTGCATCTGTCCATCATAAGTGCATCTGTCCATCATAAAAGTCCATCTATCCATCATAAAGTGCATCAATGCATCATAAAGTGCATCATAAAAGTGCATCTATCCATCATAAGTCCATCTATCATCATAAAAGTCCATCTATCCATCACAAAGTGCATCAATGCATCATAAAAGTCCATCTATCATCATAAAAGTGCATACATCCATGATAAAAGTGCATCAATGCATCATAAAAGTCCATCTATCATCATACAAGTGCATCTATCCATCATAAAGTGCATCATAAAAGTGCATCTATCCATCATAAGTGCATCTGTCATCATAAAAGTGCATCTGTCCATCATAAAAGTGCATACATCCATCATAAAAGTGGATCCATCATCATAAAAGTGCATCTATCCATCATAAAAGTGCATCTATCAATCATAAAGTGCATCAATGCACCATAAAAGTGCATCTATCCATCATAAAAGTGCATCTAATCATAAAAGAAGGATGGACAGATGCACTTTTATGGACTTTAAAACACAAACGGTCATTCACTCCCATTATAAAGCTTGGAAGAGCCAGAAGGACATTTTTTAATATAGCATAACCCTGATTATATTAGTCTGAAAGAAGAATGTCATATACACCTACGATGGCTTCAGGCTGAGTAAATCATGGACCAATTTTCATTTTTTGGGCGAACTATCCCTTTAAAAGAGACACAGGATCAACCCATCACCTTCAGCAGACGCCCATTCCAGAGAGGTTGAGCCGGCAATGAGAAGAGCTTCTCTACGCCTCCAGTTTCCTTCCACATCATCAGCTTCTTAGTGGGAGGAGCCAAATCCAGCGTGGTGACGATATCGGAGTAATCGCTCAGCTGGGCGCGGATGGTCTTGCTGTCCAGCTCCTTCAGGCTGTCGACGATGAGCTTCCTCTTTCTCTTAGCCTTGGTTTCTTTCACTGAGGACACACCACAAGTTTTGTATTAAGTGATATTCAGGCACAAAATTTACAGTTAATGTGTGACCCTGGATCACAGAACCAGTCACGAGTCACACGGGTATATTTGGGCCAATAGCACACTATACATTGTATTAGTCAAAATTATCAGGGTTTTTTTTTCTTTTATGCCAAAAATCATTATGATATTAAGTTAGCGACTCATTATCAAATAAAATAAAAAACGGACACGCGTGACTGGTTTTGTGGTCCGGGGTCACATATAGATTACATAGACAAGCTATGATGTACCCTCATCCTTCCCTCACGGGTCAAAATGACTCGAAGCCCTAAAATCATACTTAATTTTTATTCATTTTAGTCCAGAAAGCTTATTTTATTTCCTTTTGAAAATATTTTTTATGCAATTTTTGTTGTTTTATCCTATTTACCTTTACATTTCTAGATTTGATCAATAAACAATAAATATATAGTAATTTAAGCACATTTCTCACATTCTTTCAACTTCAAATTCTAAAATATTGTGATGCATGAACCTTTTAATTCAGGTCAAGTCAGACGAAAAAAAAAAAAAGTAAAAAACAATTTCCTGGTCAAAATGACCTCGAGGGAATGATGAGGGTTAAATATGAATTTCTCCTTCATTTTTACCAGTAATGTCGATGGGCTCAAGAGCGAAGCTTCGTCCTCGTTGGGCACCAGTGTGGTCTGCTCCGTCTGGTCTGTGGTGTTGGGAAGAGGCTCGACTGGTCCAGACTCAGGACTGTCAGGACCGCCAGGAGCTGAAATTATGAAATAAAGTGTCATGAGGGCAATGGCAAAACGTTCATACTTGTAATTTAAAAATGCATATCCTACAGATATTGACTGGATATTGACTTACTAAAGTAATAACAGTAAATGTTGCATAATTACGAAAGCAATCCTCAACCCTAACTCTATACCAACAACATTTTATTCATTACAATTTCTCAGTATTTAATTGTAAAACCTTAGAGTAAAATGTGTTTGAAAATTTATGATCAAGTCACTCACATGTCAAGAAAAACTTAGATGATGAATGAAAGTTTTACAGGGTTGAACACCATGAGGGAGAGTCATTACTAACAGAGTTTACATTTTGGGGTGAACTATCCCTTTAATATAGCAGCTAATGAATCGGAAGTTCACACACATGCACAGAAAACAGCTTGTTGCGAAATAAGATGAATAGATTCACTCAAAAGCCAAGAATATTTCCAGGATCTACTCACGAGAAAAATTATCAAAGTCGTCTTCATCGTCACCGTGATCTTGAGGCATCAACACGCTTTCGGGGATAACTGGAGGATCGTCAACATACTGCCACCGTCGTCGTTGCTCAGGATCTTATCCACTGAAATGAACAGAAACAGAGTTCAGCATCACATGATCATGATATAGGGGGTTACTCATGTAATTCATTTCAAATCAATTCTTGGTCATGATTTAATACGAGTATTTTTCTTATCGAAAACAGCTATGTTTAATATAAAATACTGTGTCTATCCTTTGCAAACAGTTAAAGAAAGCTTTTGTTATTGCAGAATTCATTGAAATTAGTTACAAATATTTGTTAATAATAATAACAATAATGCATTTTATTTAAAAGTGCCTTTCTGGACACTCAAGGTTCGCTGTACAAAGTGAAAACACCAGAATATGTAAAATTAAACAAAAGAAAAAAATTAAGAAAAATAAAACAAAAAAACACTTTTATTAACACTTTATATTAAATCTTGTTGTTGACACTTTATATTAAATCTTACTGAAGTTATAACAGTAAAGTTTGCATAATTACTAAAGCTATCCTCAACTCTAACCATATACTAAGCACATTTCATGAATTACTTTCTCTAGCAATTGAATTGTACAACCGTATAACCGTAAAGTGCAACCAAATACTTGTATTACCCAGAATTAAAAAAAGTGTTTGAAATTTTAGATTAAAGTCACTCACACGTCAAGAATTTTTTTCTGAATAATTACTTGTAAAAATCATTTTAAAGAAGTGTAGCGCTTTAGAAAATAATTTTTTGACGTTTGTGAATGGATGCAAACCGTTAGAAGATTGCGATTCATGCATGACCTCATGTTTCCGAACCTCTAATCACGGGTCAGACACACATGAACTTACTCAGAATGCCCCCATCGCTGTTCTCCAGGTTGTTGTCCCCGAAGTCTGTCGTAGTCGAGGGTCGTGGGTTTGTCGGGCAGGTGGGCGGGGCCCGGCTCCGCCTCCAGGAGCAGGTTCGAGGCAGAAGATCCATGGATGATGTCCACCTCAAACGCATTCTCCTCTCGCATCATCTCACGGTCATCCATGCCGAAGTCACCTGACATGACATCACGAGAGTCAGGTTACGGAGTGTATGGACCGCACCACTTATCTTACTCTAGAGTACAGATGTGTGTGTGAGACTCTACTGTTCAGATGTGTGTGTGTGTCTGTGTGTGTCTCTGGTGTTCAGTAAACACTAAAAATCTGTACATAAAATAATTGCATGCGGTTTCAGAGCAATTAAATGTGCAGCCCGACTTACAATAAAAGATAAACAGCGTATGAGTTTTTACCAAAGTCATTGTCGGTCATGAGGCTGATGTTTCCGAACTTCCTCCCTCATGGTGATCTCCTCAACACGACTCTGGTTCAGGGTGAACTGCTGTGCTACATCGATATCACTGAAACACACATTTTTAACTTTTAAATGACAAATGCAAAGAGTCACATTCAGTAGTAGCAGATTATCACAGAAGCATTACTTGAAAAAAGGAATCCAGGACCTCTATGCAGTTTTATATCAAACAAAATGGCCAAAATTGCATTGTTTTTGACCCATATACTGTCTATAGCCCTATTCAGACGGCAAGTTCAACATTTACAGGGTTAGCCTGTGATTTTATTAATCCCGGATCCAAAATGTCGTTTTTTTTTTTGGAAAACTCCTGGAATTTCCGTGAGAGTTCGGATGTCTGTATGGGAAAACCTGATGATAGCCTACAGCTTGGATAACGTGTACAATTGCGTTATGATTCATCAAACTTTATTGTTCATTAGACGAAACAAAAGCATGCTATTTTCACATGCGTGTAAGCCAAGATTATATATATATATATATATATATATAAAATAAAAGCAATATTCAAATAGTATTGATTTTTTTTAGATATCCAAATTATATTTGAATTTCAAATTTCGGAAAAGCCCTAGTACACTTATTACTGAAATTACTGACGAGTGTTTACAAGAATAACACTTCATCACAGCTCCACCTCAGCGAACAAAAAGGAGAGAGAGAAAACGTAAACATTTGAAACGGGACGTTATTGTAGCAGCAATATATGATGCACTTTAAAAATGTAGGTTATCATACGCAACATTAAAAATAAAAACAGGCAGCTTTATTTTTACTTCATGTAAATAAGAGGCAGCATTAACTTTCCACTAATTTCCATATTTTTAGAAATGACATCCTTTCGTGAAAAAATGCAAGGATATAAAAAGCATTTCATGTGATTATAAAACTCACTCCACAATCAATAAATCGATTTATCACTGAGGTGCCATGTAAATAATTTTTACAGACATCCACATGAGAAACAATTATTGTACGAGCACAATTAATACAGACAAAATATGAATGTGTGTAATAATAAAAAAAAATCTTACTCCAGATCAGGAAGAGGCTGGTCAAAGTCGTGGAACTCCTCTGGTAAAGTGATGGCGTTGTACGCAGCCTCACGGTTGTCTTCTGGCAGATCAACGACACCTGGAAACACACAATGCATTCCGGTAAATATTACCAGGCAAAGCCAGTGGCTCCGGATCGAATGATTTCACAATAACGGGTGTTTGGATTCAATACCTGGACGGAAAGCCATTTTGATCTTGATAAACGCTTCATTACAATCAGCCAGAAGATATTTGGCTTTTCTGTGGTAGATCCTCACCACACCCAGGAGAAGATGGCCAGACGTACGCAGAGCCATTTTCACCTATTTAGAACAGTAGATTAGAAATAAATGAATTACCATATGCATGAACACACACACCATCCAAAAGCAGACAACAAGCAGCAGAAAGACGAACCTTTGGTGAGATGATGCTTTCCACAGCTGCTTTCCAGGTTGCATTCGAAGACGTGCGCTTTGGTCAGTTTTTTGTCCCAATGGGCCGCCAGCCAGATCTTGGCCAGCGGCCCACGTTTACTGAGGACGAAGTGGGCGTTAAAACATTGCCCTGGTGTCTGGTCAAATCCTCTGAGACCTCTCTGCTACACCTGGAGGAGACACACAGGATCCATTCAAAACTAGGACTACAATAAAGTCTCATGCAGCTGAACATGCCACAAATGTAATCTAACAGGGTTTGAGACACAGAATATGCAGATTAATCTAAAACATGCATACGTCAAGTCTTACGCAAGCAATCACACACACACACACACATCTTTAGATTTACTGTATTGCATGCTTAGCCTGCATTGCCCGCCTTTACACAACCATTTAAACATGAACGAAATCTAGATTAAACAAGTCCACGGCTCCAACGCGCCACACAATCCAAAGCAAAGTTTTTATAAAGGTTTATTGCACGCAAACTATAACAGTAAATGCATTTATTAACGATGCAAAACAATTGCGTTAATTTCCACACAAGCGTTTGGCTAAGTTGTTTCTTAGCAAGCTGAGCTAGTTAGCTTTAAAATAACCAATGCTTATATCACTTATAAATTGTACATGACTATAAATTATTTTTGCTTGTCACATATAACGGCTTAACGTTACAACGGATTTGTATTTTAATACAGCTTGCACAGCCAGTTTATTTTCAAGCTATCGTTAGCAATTAGCATTAGCCAACTGTTGATTAGCAACGGCGTCAAATTTAAATCTCCTGCTCGTAAATTAGACTTCACACGCACATTAATACGCAATAATACACATTTTCCATAACGTACCATTCAACTTAGCTTATCCGTGTTGATTACGGCCAGGCTTTTCTCTCCCCTCCCGCGGAGAGAAGTTAGCAAGCGCTTCCTCTCATTGAATCCGACCAAGATGGCGCGCGCTCTCGGCGGGATGTTTACAGTCAAAATTTGCCAGAGGGAGGAGCTTGGTCAGTGATTGACAGGTCGTGGCTGCAGTGGAAGCTGCCGGAAGGCGGGGCTTGGCTGGTGATTGACAGGAAGTGGCTGCAGTGGAAGCTCCCGGTGGGCGGGGATTTGTTGGTGATTGACAGGAAGCGGCTACAGTAAAAGCCGTCAGTAGGCGTGGCTTGGCTGGTGATTGACAGGTTGTGGCTATCGTGAAGCGGTTGGCAGAGGGCGGTGTTGTGTTACTAAACGAACAATGAGCTACAGGAAGTCGTGCTTTTAAACTTTCTATTCATCAAAATATCGTGAAATAAAAATGTAAATAACTGTTTTCAACAATGATAATAATCACAAATGTTTCTTGATACAACTTGATCAATTGTTCAACATCTTGAACAAAATATGAATTTCAAATCATGTTAGAGTGATTTCTGAAGGATGTGATCATGTGTGAAAATTCACAGGAATAAATTACACTTTAGATATTCACATAAAATAAACAGCTGGTTTACATTTTTTTTTATCTTCTTTTAAATATTTAAAATATTTAAATATTATCCAAAACTTTTGACTGGTAGTGTATATGTATTGAAGGGGATATTCAATAGCAAAACAATATTCCTTATTTCCTACAGTCCTCTCCTAATACATGACAAAGCAATGGAAAATGAAAAATACGACTTTATTAGTCAATTCTCTCATCATCAACATCTAAACATGACCCTCAAACTATATTTCCCCTGACTGATGTGCAGTTGAGGGTCATATATTTCACTCGTTGCCTGTGTTTTGCTGCAGGCTTTGATTGGCTTCTATTAAGGAGTTGATTCAGTTACCAAAGGCAAGTCATTAAAGGCCCGAGTCTCTGTCACGGTGTTAAGTTGATTTAAATTACGGGGTCGTTCACTGCAGACCCGAGCCATTCTCTGCCATTGATCTACTGCGCCTTTGATACCGAGACCAAATGAATTTAGACCTCACTGAGTCACGGTGGGATTTTCAGAACACATTTTTAGAAATCATTTCACCGTGGAAGACATTGTGTCACATTGGAAATGCAATGCTTCACTGGAACACTGTAAATGTGACATGGCACAGTCATAAACGTACATTTGTGTGCCTTGAGGCTGTACGTTTCTAGTTTTATGCATTGATGCATCAACACTTGCATTGCATTCTCAGCCATATTGTGCTTTTTTACCATGTTTATCTTTATTTAGTGTGTAATGTTGCTTTTTGAGCATTAAACTCCCTGAAATGCCTCCATTGTAGTCTTCAGTTTCTTCCACGTCACAATATTCCTCATTATAATAATTAATGCGCAGAATAAAGGGGCGGGGCCTGTAAAGGGCAGGGCACTACTAACTTGAGTTAGTTAGTAGTGTGTTAAACTGGTGGTAAGAGAGGGACATTTCCCAAACACACTCGAAGCGCTCGACCAATCACAACACACTGCTCCAGCTGACCAATCAGAGACACAGTGTGCTTTTCAGAAGGAGGGGCTTCATAGAGACAGGAAGTAAACAGAGTGTTACTGACAGACTGGGAAGAGAGGAGCCGCAACAATGGAGAATATGAGGAGAATAATCAACTTTCAAGCAGGGAAAACCTGTTCTGAGAACAAACACAAAATCAAGATATTGAAAGTCTGACTAAGATGGCCGCAGTGTGACTTGGGTATAAAAGGGCCTTTGGGTGTCTACAGAGTTAACAAACCCCTCAGGTGCTGCAGGTCTGCGTGTTCAATCCTCTTGCCCTTCTCTAATGTCTGTTTGGCATGGTAATGAGCGAAGGTGATGGCATTGCTTAGCATATCAGACACAGTTTGTATTCATTGGGAACAGCTTTGAGAAATGGGACTAATCAAAATGTGCAAATTAAACCTCCTGGTAAATTGATTCATTTTATGCAATTGAAATTCCACACATGCTCAGGTTCAATTGAAAAATGTGTGCAGACACCTATGGGTTCACAATCTCATATCGCCCTGACATGTGGTCTGGGTTTTCTAGCATTTACTGTGAAAATCTCTATTGTGCCGTTTTCAAGGAGAACAGCAACATTTGTGTCAGCCTGAATCTGTTTGTTTGTTTATGGCCATACATATTCATGAGCTGTGCCCCGAAAACACTTATGAATGATAAATAAACATATATATAAACACACAGTATATTAGTTCCAAACACTGAAAAAAAATATATATATATATATATATAACATTTAATCACAAAGATTTATCTTCCAACAGAAAGTGTAATTTTTTAATGCATTTATTATTTAGTGCATATATTAAACAATCTTCCTTTGACAGTTTTAATTCCACACACTCTGATGTTTATTATAATTATAGTAGGCTACAACAGAAAATATGTACGGCTGCTTCATATGGAAGGCCATTTCTGCCACAAAAGGAGGGAAAAAACTACAATATTTAGTTGACAAAATTACTGACATAAAAAGTCACAAATTATGACATGAAAAATGAAAATGAGGATATTCTTGTTTTTAAATCTCATAATTAGGACTTTTAAGTCATAATTTTGACTTTTAAATCCTATAAATTTGACTTTTATCATCATGATAACTTAGTATGTCATAATTTTGACATTTCAGTCATAATTAGCCTGCCCTATGACTATCATATTTTAGAATTTTATCTAACAAAAATGACGTTTAAAATCATATTTTTGACCTTTTATCGCTTATGACTTTTACATTTTATGTGAAACCTGATATGTCGGTAGGCCTATTACCATAAATAACATTAAACATTAACGATTTTGCAGTACATTTTGATGGAATAGTGCATTAGCATTTTTTTTTTATTTTTTTTTTTTTATTGAATAATATACTGAAACATTGTACCGGAAATGGTGTTGTGTGTCACAGAGCTGTGATGAATGTGGATCTCAGGTCGGATCAGGATAATTTAATGAGACCTCGATGTTTGATTTCAGACATGGGTCGTTTTCTAAGGAATAGCCTTAAAGATAAGCAAAAAATCCATTTGCTCCATGAGAAACACTGAAGATATTAAAGAGCCTCGGGTTTAATCAAACTCATAAAACCTTGTAAATATCATATGCATCAACATGATTTATGTCCACGTTTAAAGCCGCACTCAGATGCTGATAAAATGTGTGCATCTCAGCAAGCTCGAAATGAAGCTCGAGAAAGCATAGAAATGGAGAAAGGCGGTTCTGAGCATTTATAGGTGAGTGTCAGATGAAAAGAAAGCAACTGGAGACCTCAACGCTCTGATCTCAATGCGTCTCTGATCAAACGTCGGTCTTTTATTATGTGAACACATTGAAACCGGCAGATGTATTTGCATATAAATGGTTCTCCTTGGCCTGCTGTGAAACCGCAGGGCTGACAACAGATCTTTTAGTGTTATGTATGGAACTAGGTATTAATATTGCACAAAAAGTCAAGTGAAATTACTCATGAAGGATGCCTCAAAACATGCGTCCTGTTGAGAAGTGCAACGTTTTAAGTTTTATTTTAGTTTGCCTGTGTTCTGTTCCTGCTTCCTTTGTTTTCTTCTTCTTAGGTTACTGATTATGCCATTGTTTGTTGCTATGGTTACTAATGGCTTCCCACACCTGTTTCTTGTTGGGTTTTCTGATGTATAGCCCTCGAGTTCCTCACTGTCTGTGCTTTAGTGAAGCTGATAGGCCAACGCAGTCTCATGAAATGCCGTATCAATACCACGAATGTCATTTCTCGTGGCATTTATACGCCAAAATGAGTTTTCGCGTGCATATGTTATGCACTAAAACACCTGGGGTAGGTTTAGGGGTGGGGCAGTTTGTGCATATTATATGCAAAAAAAAGTGTGTATCATATGCACGCGAAAAACGCATACCATACACCCAAAAACTGTTTTTGGCATATAAATGCCACGAGAAATGACATTCGTTGCTTATAGATATGAACTTTCATGAGATCGGGGCTTGATATGCTGATTGCCTTCGTTTTATAACACAAAATATATTTTAAAAAAAATTTCGTTGTAAAAACGATTCCTGCTTCACACAAGGATCCGGTAAAGAACCTATAAAGCCGTGTTCTGCTGCTAGGCCAGTAGATGGCGATGTCAGCTTTGTAAAGAAACACTACACACCTGTATCCTTCCTAGTCAATAATTCTATCCCTTAAAACTCATCTTCAATCACCAAAATGACATTTAAATGCCTAAAATATCTTGAATGTAACTCGACACCCTTTCACCATTATAATGGTTCTATGAATATGCAAATTAGCCCCGCCTCCACTCACCCATCACCCAGAGATTCACCGGTTCGGACGATCACACGTTGATCTGATTGGTTACAAGGTGGTTTGTGACGTCAGAAACACCAGTGATTTCAAGTGTTTTTGAGACTGTCTTTGGTTCACTGCAGTTTTAAGGAGGAAATACTCAGCAATGCTGTCCACTTAACTTACACACTACACATATTAAAAACACCACATAGACATTAAACAACATTCAAAGCAGGATTTTCACCACAGGAGGACTGTAACACATTTTTGTAATTTTCAAAAGCCTGCAATTAAAAGTTTGTGTTCTCAGGCCCCTCCCAAAAATGCCAGAAACAACTATAGGCTTTTTATACTTGCTAAATAGTCTAAACTATTAGTCAGGTGACCCAAGGCATGCAGTACACTGTGTGTGTTGTGCTATCTCTCTTTTGTGAAATCACTTCTCAGAGATCTTTGATGCCAGAAACTTTAGACTCTATTTAACAACAAAGCAGAAGATAAGTCAGCTCACACATTGACAACCTTTTCCAAAAATGGTAACACACTCTGATAGACATTTTTTGAGAAAGGTCTTGTAACCGTGTACTTCTCAGAATAGAATATAGAAAAGTAGAATAGGAATAGTAGCAAATTGGAATAGAATCAGAATAGAATAAATAGAATGAGAATGTAAATCAGAATGCAATCCTAATAGAATTAGAATAGAATTAGAATAGACTTAGAATTGAATCGAATCAGAATAGAATTGGAATTAGAATAGAATTAAAATAGTAATCAGAATAGAATTTAAATAGAATAAAGTAATAGATATTAGAATATAATCTGAAGTAGAATTGAAATTAGAATAGAATTAGAATAGAATCAGAATAGAATTAGAATAGAATCAGAATAGAATCAGTAATAGAATTAGAATAGAATATAATATTCATGCAAGCAAAATTCCATGCTTTTCTTCGTGCTTCCAAAAGTCAAACCAAAGTCACACATACACAAGAAATAATAGTGTACAAAATATATTGCTAAACTACTTATTTTCTAAATAATAAAATTTTCAACAAGTGCAAGTGAAATGAGTTTTTCAGGCCATCATGTTGATCATGTAAAGGCCTAAGAAATATATCTATGATCTAAAAGAGTTGATGTTACTTGCATCTGAAGTCACCTTTATTGAAGTTCATTGACCTCAAAAATAGTTTGTTGACAGTTTTTGACTCTAAAGTCAGATGTTATCCGAATGGAGTCAGTCATACGTGTGTCAGCCTGTTCATTCCCCAAACAGCACACAAGAGATTAGACAAAGCCTTCAGCAGCTCCACGCTGTTGATATGATGCTGTTCTCCATGTTCACTGGCAGAAGAACGCAAACGAGGGAAGCTGGTATTAACATGCCTTTGACAGTCAGATTATTTCTACATCAATTAAACCTCCGTACTGACGAAATGAATCTGCCACAGATTTTATCGACGGAAACATCTAGATCTCAGAGGATTATGACACAAAGACACGTTGTCTTTACACCTGTTCGTATTGCTTGTGTAGTCATTCACACAGTCTCGAGGCTGAACTGTTAAATGTATCTGGTTTCAGTGTTTTGATGTGCTCATTGCACCATGTAATGCTCTTTCGCAATAGACTGAATGTTCGGTTGAGAACGAATGACAAGCGGCAATATAAACATCCCTGGCTAAACAACCGCTGGATATGGACTTCAACTCAAGCGTACTGTTTTGTGTTTTGCCAAATTTTCACAACAGATTTGTCTCGTTGTCAAACAGTTGGAACGTCAATGCAAACTCTTCATCACTTCATACATATTCAGTATACTTTAACGAACCAATTTCTTCGTTGTTGATGTATATTTCCCTCTTGAACCTGTTGCCAAAGCTCACTGAGTTCATGTAAACTGCATTTTAAAGCGTCTTGCAATCCCAGAATGAATTGCACTGAGCTTAGTGAATGTTCAAGGTAAAATAACATAATATAGGCAACAAATATGCATGCTTTCTATAGCACATCATTAATTCATTATTATAGCAATGTGCCAAACACACATTAATGCACAAAGATAAGCATAAAAACGTTCATATTCCAGTAGCCTGTTTCGCTCAGGTGAGGTAATGTTTACTCATATTGAATCATGGCAACCATCGTTAACTCTTTCACTTGTTTTTGTTCTGGCTCATTTGTTGCATGATTAATAACACTGTGAGTCAAAGAGTATTTGATGGAGTAGCTTTATTATCAGACCTTCAGCAACGTGTCAACAATGATCCGTATGTTTCCCAATAACACATATCTGCTGGAGGTCATGAAGATAAACATGACATGAACTCATTTTTATGGTTCACAGACACTTACCATTACAATTACTGCTTAATATTCCTGCAGGGAAAACCATGCAAAAGCATCACAAGTGTTATTGTGCAAGACTTTCTTTCTTGTAGTTTATTGATAGCAGAGATATAGGTTTGTCGTCACATCATTCAGATAAACTGATCTAAAAATGTGTGGCTATCTAAAAATTAGTTACATTTAGTCAGTTTCAGTGTTATTCTCAACTTTTTCCAAGAATTGCCTTAATTTGGGCTGTTCACACAGAATGCATTTTCCATTAAACTCCAATTGTTTTTCTATGTAAACACTGGCTTGATCGGACATGTTTGATGTTTGTCTAGCTCATGGAATAGCCTTCTAAAAATGCATCAAAGAAATAAAAATCGTCATAAAAATCAAAAGTGAAAAGAGCAGGGCCTGAGAGTGGATCTTGGGTCCAGGCTGAGACTAATCTGAAAGTCTACATGCCCACAGTGGCGAAGGCATGCTAATGATGCCTAATGATGATGACTCCACAGTTTAGGTTCTGCTGAGGCTGCTGGGGGATTTAAAGGGCCCGGCATTGGTCATGTTGTCCTGAGGGTCCAGAGATCCACTTTGAGTCTCTAATGGCATTGTGTAACCCAGGAATTCCACACCATTACATTTACTTCCTCTGGACAAACAAAACCAAAATCCTTTATTTCTACCAACCAATTGGTAAATGTGAGCATGTTAGACAATGCATAAATACATATATATATGCATTTATGCATTGTCTAACATGCACACATTAACCGTTAGACATGCATTTATGCATCTTTATGGATTGAGTTTGAATTCAGTCGGCCCAGATCCAGCACACATCTGGGCCGTGTGGAATCCATGTGTACCGGATGTGGGCCTGATCTGGGCCGACACTATATTGTTGTCTGAGTCTGATGTCATAACATTAAACTAGTGGGCAATGATTAATAAAGTTTGTGTTTACAAGTGTGTATTCTATATGTATACTTATTTTGTGTATATAAATACACACATTTGCATGTATATATTTAATAAATAATTGCATGTATATACATAATTTATACATACATGTATATTAGATACATAAAATATTAAAAATGTATATGTAAATAAAAGATTTTTCTGAAATATATACATGCACACGTACAACACACACACACACACACACACACACACACACACACATATATATACATATATATATATATATTATGTAAACACAAACTTTTATTTTGGATGCAATTTACCGTTGCCCAGCACTACATTTAACATGTCATCAGCACACCTTTTAACACATTTTTACATAAATACAAAAATAATCAGCAAAGAATACAAATCTGTGGAAGTCACACACATTCACACACATCTGAACGGACCGTGTTCAAATAAAAATGTGACATTGCAATATTATCTCCCGAGGAAAGAGTGAGCGTATGGAAGGAATGCTGTGCAGAAAGGAGAGGAGAAGGATCTGGGCTTTGAATCAGCGGCCCGTAGCAGAACCCTGAATCCTGACACGGCTCCACAACCCCTGAGGAATGTGCTTTAAATACCTCCCATCTCAGGCCGTCTCAGACCCCGCAGCTGGACCAACAACTCAAGACACACATTTAATCATGTTCATTTAGAAAGCCTTGTGAAATTAACAAAGAAAATAACAAATTTGAACTTGGAAAGGTTGAGTACGGCACTATCAGAGTCTTTTTAGGCGTACTAAATGCACACTAAACATGTAAAACTCTCATAACCGTCCTTTGATAACGACCTACCACCTAGTAACACCATAGCAACCACTCAAAACACCCTAGCAACCCCCCGAAATACCCTTGCAACAACTCAAAACACCTTAACAACCACCCAGAACATCATAGCAACGCCCTAGTAACCATACAAACACATGAATAAGTCATATCTCAGCACCGGAACATCATACAGATGTGGTTGTTAGTTCGTAATGTACAACACTCTTGCAACTGAGCAGCGAGTTTTGCCACTGCAAGCACATTTTTCTTCAGGAAATGTACAATATAACTTGTTTCTGGTAATATCTATTTCGTTGCAGTTTTCTTTGCAATTTATTTCACCTCAAACAATATAACTTTGAATTTTACCACATTTTTTAAGAGAATATGCTTTACTTAAAAACATCCAAGTTATTAACATATTAGATATTGCGTGAGACACTATATCTACATATCACAATTTTAGCATCATGTGAACTTCAATACTGGGAAGATACACAATGCTGGTAACATTTGATAATTGTTTTTGTGTATGAATGTCATTTTGAGTAGAAAATGAATCCAAATTTCAGAAAATTACATGTTACTAATCCTAACAACACAAGTAATGATGAAATAACTGGAAAACAGTAAAAAAAACAGCCTAAATTAATTAATCAATCAAGGCCCAGTGCATGATGGGAACACCAGTTTCAGTTGATCATCTTTGAAATTTCAGAATGATTTACTTTTGTTTTAAATAGATGTAACGAATTAATCAAAATTGAGCCTAAACATATTCTAACGTTTGACAAGCAAAAAAGTGTTGAAATTGTATCATTTTGAACAGTACATCTATTTTTATAATCTGAAATCTAAAAAGCTTACTTGGTTTGAAAATATCTGAGAACTATAATAAATCAAACACATGCAAAGAAAAAAAAATATCTTCAGTGCACCCAAATATTTATGTTGTCAATTATTTTAATGCATTTTTTAATGTTGTCATTAATAATCATAAACATAAAAGTATTTGGCAACATTTGTTGTTAAATCATTTTCAATCAAGTTTCTAGTGTCAATTCTGTCTTCTACTATAAAACTTTTTATGCTTTCAGTGACTTTTCTGACTCCAGTGTGAGTTGTTACTGAAACACATTCACAGAGTTTCAATTTCACATATTGACACCTTTGACATTTCAGAATTCCTTTCTTTTCTTTTACATAAATATCTAAAAGATATTTTCAGTTAATATGTGTATTCATTTTGAACGGTGCATGTATCATGTTAGATCTATCAAACTTATAACATATCTTTGTTTAAAACACATGTGAAAACACGGCTGTGGTCATGAACGGGTTACAGGAGTGTCGGCTCGAGCGGATGTGACGCGAGCCAATCACAGCGCGCGGTGCGTGATGGAGGCGCGTGACGTCACCAGGAGTCTTGAGGGGATTGGAATGCTACAATGTAACAATCGCAACTGGCCGCTTCGGATTAAAGCGCTGGAATGTTACACTGTATCGTCGGCATCGGAGGAAGCGCTTTGAATGACCGTAAGACGGGATCGAAAACGCGTTTGTGATGTTTTCAAAACAACAACCGCTCGATTCCATAGGAGGATTTATTCCAGCCGTAAAATATGTGAGAACACACGGATTTGTGGGATTTATCCGGCCGGGAAGTTTGTGACAGGATCTTTCTGACCCACACACATCACGTGAGACCCGTCACTGGCGAAGTTCTCTGGTTCCCCGAGCCTGGATGTCGAGAACAGTCTCTGAAAGTACTTTCCGATGATTCTCGTGGACCCAGAGCAGGTCAGGTGTCATCAGACAGTAGTTTAGATGCTGTCTAACGCGAATCAGGCACTGGAAAGGAGAGAGCTAGATCCATAACAAGGGGTTCAGGTCAAGTCGCCCACATGCTCTGGATTTGGGATCGGAATCACAAGGTGGAAGTCGAGAGCATCAAATCCCCGCAGGTCTGTGGAAGAAGATGCTGTCCAGCAAGAGTTAAAACCTCCAGATTCATCAGCAAACCGCTCCATCTGGACCTAAGGACACATGCAGGCCAAAAAACGCTATTTAATTCTGTCCTCTGCAGGTGTGTGCCTCATTCTCCTCTTTTACCTGCAGGGACCATCTTCCAGAAGGAGTCCAAATCAAATGGATGATCCTCATCCACACTGGCCTTCCTTCTCAGATCCGCTCCGAGCTTTTATTCCCTGGGATCAGACCCAAAGCCAAGACTACAATGTCCGAACTTCTCCGAGACACAGAAGAGAGGACGACTCTGGATCTCACAAGTGCAGAATGGACTCTGTGCTTCAACTTCTCCCTGTGCAAGAAGAACGGCTTCAAGGTCTACGTCTACCCTCAGCAGAAAGGCGAGAGATGTCGGAGAGCTACCAGAACATCTTGTCCTCCATCGAAGGGTCCAGGTTCTTCACTTCCGACCCGGGGACAGGCTTGTCTCTTCCGTTCTGAACCTCGACACCCTGGACCGAGACCAGCTTTCTCCTCAAGTACGTTCACAACCTCAAAACCAAGATCCAGAACCTGAACCTGTGGAATGACGGGTCGAACCACCTGATCTTCAACCTGTATTCGGGCACATGGCCGGATTACACGGAAGATCTGGGGTTTGATATCGGACAAGCCATGTTGGCCAAAGCCAGCATCAGCACCGAGAACTTCAGACCCGGATTTGACATCTCAAATCCCGTTGTTCTCCAAAGATCATCCTCGGACTGGAAGGAGAACGGGGGTATTTGAAGTACAACACCATCCCTCCGTTTAGGAAATACATGCTGGTTTTTAAAGGCAAGCGCTATCTGACTGGGATTGGATCTGACACCAGGAATGCGCTTTACCACGTCCATAATGCTGAAGATGTGGTTCTCCTCACCACATGCAAACATGGCAAAGACTGGCAGAAACATAAAGACGCTCGCTTGCGACAAGGACAATGCTGAATATGACAGGTAAGAGAAACAGTGACGCTTTTTAACAACTCTATAACTAATGCATCCTTATTAGATCATGTACAGTGGCCCCAAAAAGCATTTTCTAATGCAAAATGAATGTGTTAATGCAATTGATATCAAATATTAAAGCAAGTGTCTTTTATGTTAAATCTAAAGATTTTTGCATTTTTAAAGCATTTTTTAGATTTGTAGTGATGAAACAATAAATGCATTGGTAACACTTTACAATAAGCCCCCTTTAATAAACGTTAGTTAATGAAGTTCTAACTAAATACATCCTTATTATATTATGCTACTGTACAGTGGCCCCAAAAAGCAGTTGCTAATGCAAAATGAATGTGTTAATGATATTGCAATAGATTAAAATATCAAAGCAAGTGTCTTATGTTAAATTCAAGATTTTTGCATTTTTAAAGCAATTTGTTTTAGACTTGTAGTGATTAAACAATAGATGCGCTGGTAACATTTTACAAAAAGCTTCCTTTAATTAATGGCTAATAATTAATAATTAGCTAAAACATTTAAAAATGTGTTATAATCTTTGATTTAGATAGAGAACTACTATAAAGTGTTACCAAAAACATATTTGCTGTCATTTTGACACTGAACGTTGTTATATATCTACAGTTTTGCATCATTCATGTTGAGCTTGTTTCAAATGATTATCAAAAACTATTTTTCTAATGCAGTGATTTTTTTTACCCTAAGCTGATGCTTATCATTATAACATATCATTTCAAATTGAAGTGCACATGAAATGGCTTTAATGCATTAAGATGTGCAGCCCGTAGGAAGCAAAAGCTTTCAATGTGCATGACATAATATAATAACCACCCATGCTATCTGGATATACTGATTCAAAAGTTTGATTTGATGGTGTTTTTGAAAGAAGTCTCTCCTGCTAAACATGGCTGGGTTTTTTGATAAAAATACAGTAAAAATATGAAATATTATTACAATGTAAATCAGCTGTTTTTTATGTGAATATACAGTAAAGTGTAATTTATTACTGTGATCAAAGATGAATTTTCAGCATCATTACTCCAGTCTTCAATGGAAGCTTGTTTCCGCCACAGAATAAAAAATAAAACATTTTATTACACAATTTTGTCTTTTTTGTCTTTAAAAACTTTTTTTAAATTTTTTAATTTTTCAGAATTGCATGTTTATAACTTTATAACACACAATTGGGAAATATAAAGTCAGAATTGCTTGATTTTAAGCTCGCAATTCTGATGAAAAAAGTCATTTATTCTTTACAGTTGACTTATACTTGTAAATGCGTGTTTCTATCTCATATCTGACTTGTAACATGCAATTGCGTGTTATTTACAATTCTGAGAAAGGTGTCAGACTCAGAAATTCGAAATTAACCCGCAATTGCATGTTTTAAAGTCCGAAATCGTGAGTTAATATCATAGCAATTTTGAGAAATAAAGTCAGAAATGTGAGATTTCGCAGTTGTGAGATAAAAAGTCACATTGATCTTTTAAAATGTTTTATTCTGTGGCGTAAACAAGCACAGTCAGAAATCGTTCTAAAACGCTGATTTGCTGCTATTTTAAATGCTAAAAGTATTTCATAGATTTACTGTGTTTCTGATCAAATAAATGCTAGTTTTTGACAGTAGTAGTGTATTCTTGTTTAGAATTAGGATTGCAATAAACATTGTTACGCAATCTCTTCCTCTTGGTTATGAGGGCAGGTGTTAAGAAGTCAAACTCTTGCCTTTAGCACTGTTCCGATCACACACCGTGATCTGTGTGTGTGTGTGTGTGTGTGTGGTGCCCTGGGCTCCCTGCTGTGTGTTTTGTCCCGGTGAGACGGGGACGGGCGGCTCTGAAGGATTAGTGGGAACAATGTTCACTGGTGCCAGTCGGGGAAAGCAGCTCTCTCTCTGTTTAAACAGCCGTTCCCAGACCCCACCAATGCCTGTGTCCTCGCGACCTCTCGTGACCTTCTCGCGACCCCCTCGCGACCTCACTGTCATCCCGCCCATCGACAGGCTGTTCTGGGGACTTCAGGAGATGCTCACATGCCACTCACACACTTAATAATAACCCTGAAACACAGCTGTCAGGGTGGCCTATTCAAGGTTTTTGAAAGGTTTCCTGTTAAAAGGCCTTAAAAAGTATTAAAATGTCTTAAATTCAGATTCGATGGGTCTTGAATTTTTCTGGTCACATTTACCAATAAAATTTCTCCAGTTTGACGGACACAATGTCCATCAAATAACCAGTGATGATTCTGATTTTATTATATAAAGTGCAATTGATAATGATAATGTGTTTTTGTAAGCGCTGTTGCAATGCTGGGTTGTTTCAACCTAAATTTGGGTCAAATATGGAGAAACCCAAATGTTGGGTTAAAAAATGCAATTAAAAAAATTACACTTGAAAGTGAAAGTTGAAGTTGGGTTAAAATTAGAAATTACATTTTTAACTCAACATTTGGGTTTGTCCATATTGACCCAAATTTGGGTACAAACAACCCAGCATTGTTTAGAGTATACTGAAGGTAAAGATTCACAATGATTGAGTTTTTTATTTATTTATAACATAGTTGAGTAACATAACATAACAGGAGCTATTTTGCTGAATATTGTCACGATTGCAAGTGTAACAATGATTTCAGTTCAATAATCGATGACTATAGGTTAAACATTAAAGGAGTAGTTCCCTTTTAAAAAAACATTTGCTGATAATTTACTCACCCCATGTCATCCAAGATGTCCATGTCTTTCTTTCTTCAGTCGAAAAGAAATTAAGGTTTTTGATGAAAACATTCCAGGATTTTCTCCATATAATGGACTTCAATGGGGTCCAAACGGTTCAAGGTCCAAACGAGAGATTTCAGTGCAGCTTCAAAGGGCTTTAAACGACACCAGACGATGAATAAGGGTCTTATCAAGCGAAACCATTCGCTCATTTAATAAATAAATAACAAAGTTTAAGTTTTATAAGCTCAAATGCTGTTCTGTGATGCGCATTTGTGACTCTCCTGTTCAGTGACTCCTTCATTAAAATGAACAAATCTTTTCCCGAGTCAACTCGTTCATTTGTTTGTTGAATTAACCAAATGACACATAAAAAGATTCATTCATTCATTTTGGAATTCGTTTAAAGCCCTTTTAACTGTTTGCAGTTTGCACTGAAACTGTCATTTGGACCTTGAACCGTTTGGTTCCCATTGAAGTCCATTATATGGAGAAAAATCCTGGAATTTTTCCAGCAGAAACTCCAGCAAAAGTTTTTTTTTAAAAAGTGAACTACTCCTTTAAATATTACATATAATGTGCATTCCATCACAGCTTTGGTCTTAAATTTAATTCAAAGTGGCGATTAAAAAAGTCTTAAAAAATCTTCAATTTAACTCTGTTTATAATATCTCTAGGACACACTGTTCTTACTGAGATGTGCATTTATAATACTATTGACATACATGTTCCAACAAAATAGTAGCTGATATCTAATATAATGCATACAGTCAAACCAATCAGACACCATTTACATTTCTCACTTTATCAGTTTATTCACTATAGTTTAAAACAAGTTAATAAAATATGAGCAGAACTCAGTTCTCGGATCAGTGGATATGTCATTCGCTTCCAGTTATGCCGATTGATATTGCAAAACTGGTGTTTTTACCATATTAAATGAATGTATTTTTGTAATTGAACGCACTGGTTTGTTGTGCAAAGAATCTGCACTTTGTTGTTCTTCTAGTGGTTTATGAATCAGAATATTGTTGCAAAATTATTCTGTAATTTTGAACGAGAACATGACAGCGTTGACTGTGTTTTGTCTGACACACTCGTTTATGATGGAGGGAAAAGAGTCCGATTGCTGCAACTCACATCTGTATTACTGATATTTTGTGACAGTTTTGACTCTTTGAGGTCAAGGGAAGGAAACTCTGTTTTATTCACAAATGTTTAATGCCAAATGTGGTGCAATAGTAAGTTTGGATGGAAACATGTGGCTTATTGCTTAAAGTCTCAGTAAGTTGCCTTTACAGTACTGTATTACAGTTGCAGCTCAATATACGATCTGTGTAACAGGCTTGCTTTATTCAGCAGTTTGCAGCGAACTTTAAGTGTTCTGTTCAGAATTAGCCACATGTCATGTGTTTTGATTTTGGGTGCAAGAGCAGTCGTGGAAGCCTTTCTAGTTTCTCCATGTGTTTTTGTGGTAACCTAGAACTGTAATTCAGAGTTTTTTAAACATGTGCATGTGTTGATTATGTCATCCATACTCAAGTTACTCCTATAGCTGTGCTTTCAGAATTTGAGCCATGTTTGAAATCCAGATGCACTAGTTTAAAACTATAGTCGTGTCCCAAATCACGCTCTGTGTACTCAACCATGTACAATGGAAAATACAGTTGCTGACTTACATTTTTAAGTACAAGTTATTTCAACTTAAATTACGTTTAACTGACTTTAAAAAAATTTAGTTAAATCTTAGCTTATTAAAAAAGTTGAAACATGCTGTCGTAACGTATTGATCATATCATATTTTACTGTGAATTTTATGGTTATTTTGTCAATTGACGTCACCAACATTCCACACTTTGGTGTTTTCCGTTAATTAATTGCATCATCATCAGTATTTAAAGTGTTCTTATTATTCCATTTGGAATTTTCAGTGTGAACACACTTCGCACTCTATAGTTTCACACAGCTATTTTAGACCGGTCTGTAGTGTTAGACAAGTCTAAAATGTGCTCATAGACTAGTTTAAGGCAAGTTAGACTGGTTCACAAAAATAAAGACTGACTTAATTTAGACCAAAACAATTACACATCTTGGGCTAACTTACAGCTAAGACTCTGTTACCGTGGCAACCAGCAGCAACAATCAGTTACATATACAAACAGCCGAAAGAAAACATCATCGACTGTATATTCACCGTATATACATTCATCATCACCATCTCAGTATATAAATATTTAAAACTTAAATATTTATTTTTTGGCATCTTGTACAAGTGTCGTAGCAATCTTTGTCCAAATTAAACATGTCTTCTTTGTTGCCACATTCTCTGCTGAAATGTTCCAAGTAAAATGTCCTTGTGACTGTTACACTCCTCAAACACACACACACCTTCCGCTGGGGTGAACTGCGTGAAAGGGTGAATGTCTACTCAATCCACCATAATTTTTGCTCTTGAAAGTGTCTTAATTTACCCAGAATGCACTGCAGTGTAGTCTCACCTAAGATAGTCAGAGTCTTCAGTGCTTTGCTGATTTATATGTCTATCTGAAGTCTGACTATCTATATCTGTAGTGAAACCGACCCCAGAAACAGTGCATAAGTAAATGAATTGGGATCACCTTATTAATGAAGTGTGTTATTAAGAAGCTAATATTCATATGAACCAAATTCACTTTGAGTTGAAATGTAGTGCTTCTTCTGACATCCCTCGAGGCGCGCTGTGTCTCAAACATTTAAAACGAAATTTCATGGACCATTTCTCTTGGAAGTGCCGTATGACAAGTTTGAGAAATGCATGGCGTGTTTCCATTGGAGGAGGCGGATGTTCACTGTGTTCTGGTTTCCCGCTGTAGCCATAGGCCTCTCTCAGCGGAGGACGGATGCTGGAGTTGTTCAACATGACCGTTCTTGTGAATGTGAAATGCTGACGGCTGTGGCGATGAATAATTGATCAGATGTGTTTTATTCATGTTATGTTTTTTTTTTCTCCACTTGAAAATTTCTGAATCTTCATGAATTATTTATGAGCGCACAAAGTCATCTGCATCATTTTCAGTCCGGCATTCAGATTTCTACTCATGAAGGATTATGAAACAATGATTAGCTTGAAACTGACCAAACTCAACTGCATGGAAATAACTGCATGGATTTTGCATGCGATTATCGGTGCAAGTGAGTCTTTAAAGTCCCATCTATTTTGAGCATTATCTCATGCAATGTACAGGTGAAACTCAAAAAATAAAATATCATGCAAAAGTTCATTTATTTCAATAATGCAACTTAAAATGTGAAACTAAAATATTTTATATAGACATGCAAAGTCAGATATTTTAAGCCTTTATTTGTTATAATTGTGACAATTCTGGCATCCAGACTAATGAAAACCCTAAATTAAAATTAAAAAAAATTGGGAAAAGGATTTCATATCTGTAATCCATAATCATCAAAATTATAGCAAATAAAGGCTTGGAATATCTCATTATATAATATATATAATATACATCACATTTTAAGTTGCATTACTGAAATAAATATTTGTTGCAAGATTTCACCTGTAATATAGCTGTCTGTTCATGTAAAAGATCAAAGTGCATGACAAATACTTTTTGTCGATCTAAAAGGATCAATTCTGAAGCGTCTTATAATACACTTAGAAATGCCCAACCAGGGACACAGAGTTAAAAGATAAATTCAATCAGTTGCAGGGTTTATATTATAACCATGTTTGACTGCATTGTCCCTGTTAAACAAATAAAACAATTAAAAAAAACTAGGTTAAGATGTTACAAATTTGCATATTGCTAGCCTAAGATCTTCATTGGCTCCCTGTGATCAACTTCTACTTAGCCCCGCCCTCAATCGAGTAGTTGTAGCAGAGACTGGAAGAAATGTTGAAAAGACGCTGGTTTTCTGTGCATTTTCATGCACTTTATGAGGAATTAAACTCATTAAAACTGACTCCATTGTTCATATCACTGTGTGTCAAGCGTTTAAGAGACTGAATCTTCAAACGAACTATTTCAGACTCTTTGAGAACGAGGAGATGTGCAGTGTATTTACAGGTTTATGGGGACCTTGGATGCATGTAAACCTAGGAAACATCATTCAGGATCTTTAAGATGGCTTAATAAGATTGCTTGCAACTCTTAAAGGAGTAGTTCACTTTTAAAAAACTTAATTTACTATATAATTTACTCACCCCCATGTCATCCAAGATGTTCATGTCTTTTCTTTCTTCAGTCGAAAAGAAATTAAGGTTTTTGATGAAATCATTCCAGGATTTTCTCCATATAATGGACTTCAATGGGGTCCAAACGGTTCAAGGCTTTAAAGGATTTCAGACAATGATTAAGGGTCTTATCAAGTGAAACGATGAACGAATGTCAAATGAACAAATCTGTTTTCGTGTCATTTGGTTCATTCAATGAACGAAATCAGACGAGTTTCACTCTGGAAAAAAGATTCGTTCATTTTGATAGACGAGATTCAAAACAGGAGAGTCACGACGCTCAGTCACAGAACAGAGCAAGCGCGAGCATTTCAGCTTATAAAACTTAAACTTTGTTATTATTTTTTTTAAATCAGCGAATCGTTTCGCTAGATGAGACCCTTATTCAGTCGTCTGGTGTCGTTTAAAGCCCTTTGAAGCTGCACTGAAACTCTCAGTTGGAGCTTGAACCGTTTGGACCCATTGAAGTCCATTATATGGAGAAAATCCTGGAATGTTTTCATCAAAGACCTTTAATTCTTTCGGACTGAAGAAGAGACATGGACATACTTGAAATAGCATGAGGTGAGCAAATTATCAGCAAAAGTGTTGTTTAAAGTGAACTCTCCTTTAAGATTATGATTAGAACCTTGCAGAATCACGTGAATTGTTTTACTCAAATCTGAATCTTCATTTTTCTTAAAGTCATGAGATCAATAGCGCTGCTCTACAGAAACCGAGAAGTATGGAAGAGTTGCCTTTGAGTGTTTCCACAGATGTAAAGAGCAAAGCTCACCAAATAAATACTTGATGAAGTGTGTGTGTTGTGTGTTTGCTGTCTGCTCAGGCTCTGTCAGGTGGAGACTGTAATCTGATTGGCGAATACTCCCTTTTGCGAAGGAACTTGGACACTGGTTAATGACAATGCTGGTTTGGTTACATAACCTTGGATTTACTCACACAGCTAATCATCTTAAATGAATCCCAATCCTTTATTAGGCCTGAGGAACTGGCTTAAATGATGTCATTGACCAAAGAAAATCACAGCGAGACAGAGGTTGTGGTTAAAGTGGTCCTGACATGAGATATCAGAATTTCTCTGGATCTTTTGACGTATAAGAGGTCTTTGTACCATTAGAACATCCTGCAAGTTTTTAAACATCCTCATTATAAATCAATATATTATGTAATAAAGCTACAAAAACAGCTTGTTTTAATATTGCAGGATCTGTGACATCACACAGGCAAATAAATTTGCATATGCATGCCTTAAAAAGCAAAATATCGACCAATGGTGATCCATTGTCACATCATAGGCCCCGCCCACTGGCGAGCCTTAAAGGAGCCGCGCCTTAAAAATGAATAATTTCTGACAGAGGCTCAGAATGAAGATTGAAAATAATAATTTTTCATCATGTTATGTTATGACCCCATTAAAAATCTGTCTGCTGGTGCGAGTAATTCGCATTTTGTGCTTTTTTTGTTATTAAAAAAATATTTTGTTTTTGTTGATATCAGCATAGGTAAGATATTAGTTTGTTGGATAAACTTCCTTATACAGACCGGACGTCTAATGAACATGGCTGGAATATGAAAGCTTATCAAATGCAAAAACCAAATCAGACAGTGAGTTGTAATGGTTGGTGTGTCCAGCATTCGGCTCTTGCAGAATCCCGCCAGACAGTGCCGTCTGTGGTTAAATAAGGCGGAAGTGACTCCTCCCATTCTCCGCTGCCTATTATGTGGAAATCCCGCTTTATCCGTCACTAATAACAAGGAAGTGGTGATTGTCTCGATTCCAGTGGCTGAAAACACCAGCGTGCAAAACGTCCCGACGAGATGGAGTTCGACTGTGATGTCTGACTTGATTGTGTGTTTACACTTTGTATAAATGACAGTTGTGAGGTTTGATATTATTATTTGTTATTAAAATGTTTAACATGTGATTCCTCTGTCGTGATCAATTGATTCACATCTTAATGATCTTGATCGTTCAAGAGGATCCAAAACATCTAATGCAAAAAAATATATATAAGTGAAAATGCGCATTAAATTAAAATTAAATATATTTATTTTATGAAATGTATTAAATCTAATTAAAAATACATTTAATACAATTTGTATAATTCCTAAATACATATTTTATTAAATTTGAGTGTTTGATTGATTAATTGATTGATTGATTGATTGATTGGGTGATTGATTGAGTGATTTATTGAGTGATTGATTTATTGAGTGATTGATTGATTGATTGATTGATTGATTGATTGATTAGATAATTAGATTAATAAATAATAAATGGATTAAACCCACAAAATAAATTAATCAT